>JAVLUZ010000056.1:3478174-3530117 GCA_036768485.1 Mermis nigrescens
TGATTAATGCGAGATCGCATGGTACTCTCAATGATAATTCATCTTCAGACTGTGTATTACTCGCGGCCATACGTGGGCAGCAAGAAAATTCTGGGGGGGGTGCAAGATTTTTTTGAAGGTCGAAAAATGGCCTTAAAAATGGTGGTATGGCGATAAAAACACCATTTTTCGACGTTTCTCATCAAGCACTATCCATTGGCATCAAAAAATTGCGAAAAAGACGAAAAAATTTTCAAAAATTGAATTCTGGGGGGTATTTTGATTTCTGGGGGGGGGGTATTTTGGTTTCTGGGGGGTGCATACCCCCCAAACCCCACGCCCAGGTGTGCTCGCGGCATTTAGTGACGCGGGTAATTTATCATTATTCGCCTTAGTTGTTACGTCTCTAGTAATTGTGTCATTACTCGCAGAATTACTCGCGCTATTAGTCAACAGGCGCGTTGGCGAGCTGAAGTAGGTGGCGTAGAAGGTTTTTTCAATTTAGCGGGCGGTGTCCGCAAAACCTCTTTTCCTGCCATTTTTAGGTATCAAAAATGTCGAGAAAATATGACCTTGGGTAAAATAAATTTCAGTACGTCGAAATTTTGTCCAAAATAAATGTTTCAAATTTGGCCTTTTGTCGATCCGAAAAACAGGTTTTTCCACATAAATAGTACTTCCTTACGTGAAGTAAGATATACCTGACGTGAAATGATCGAAAACAGGTAGGACTAAGCCTAAAGCGCAAGAATGTGTACGTGGTTGGAAAAACAGGTATATAGGTAAAAACCTAGATGACGGAATTTCGTCATCAAGAGAGAAAAATGATGAATCGTCGCCTGTGGGTTGACGCTTATAGAAAAATGCGAGCGTGAGAGCTGCCTTCGTCAATAAAGGTTCAACGGAAATAGAAAATAACGATGACTTTACCACGATACACAAAATCTTTTACCACGGACGCTTTTACTCAAATTGCGCACTGCCAGTCAATCGCGGTCGATACAACAACAAAGGTGAACGAAATGTTACACATTTTTAGATGACCAAAATGATAATTTTTGGATCGAAAAAATGATTTTACGATGATTGATCAGCTCGGCTGCAGCTAAGCAGCCTAAAGGAGGGAACGCCCAATGTAAATGTAGAGCCGCCCTATGACTGTAAAGAATCGGCATAGGACAGATACATTACCTTCGAGATTTTACCTAGGTACGTAGGTACTTAAGTCTACGCTTAGTGCGTGCGGCCCTCGATCGCGCGGCTCTGAATGGCTTTTCGATCTTTGGACCCTTCACAGACCTTCCGGCTTCGATCCCCTCAGCCCTAATATTGTTGGCTGCTTCTTGTCGGGTGATCTCAGCAGCTACGCCCTAAGACCTAAGGCTACCTACCTAGTCTCGGTATTTGCCGCGGAGGTCAGTTGACCTATCTCAAGCTCAAGTTGTTTATTTAACTTATTTTCAATCAGTGCCTGATCCGAAAATGTTTTTGGTTCCTAATGTGTGTAGCACGCTGAACAATGAAAACAACAACAACGAGCTCTACGCTGATCAATCATCCTTGAAGATTAAATAATCTTTTGATCAATTTTTGGCTTGAGAAATAAATTATGATTTCCGAATAAAATAAACTGTCATACGAAATTTACCTATCAGTCCACTAGATGGGTGGAAGTCCTCGAGGTAGGGATGTGGCCGACCTAACCCTCAATATAACCAAAACCACTGGGTAGGTTTTCTCATTTTAATTCGACGCAGAATTCACAGCCTATAGCCGGACAACAAAATACGCAAAAGAAAAACGAAAATGTACAGATTGTACAATCGAACAACCGGCCAACGAAAAAACCAAAAGCCAGACTAAACTACAACGTTACGTACACTGGCCTCATGGACCATTACAGTAAAACAAACAAAGATCAATTTAACGTAATACTGATAAGCTTTTATCTCAGATCGAAAGTTATCGATTACACAAGCGGTATGCATGAAACAATTACTATTATCATACACTTAACTCTATGCTACCGGACAAGTATCTAAATGTTTTTTATTATTGAAAATTTGGGAAAATAATGGGAAGACTGAAGGCATAGCCCACAGTGCACTATCATAGATAGCTACTAGTATTGGCTATGTGATGGCTATCGCGAACTGCTAAGGCAAGTTCGCCTATACGTGTAACTCTCGCAGTTACACCACGTATGCTTACTAAGTATATCAAAAATTCCACTCTGGGTTCAAGCGCCACACCTGCGTGTTATTACTATATTTCAGTTACATAAACAAATTTCCATCAGATAGGCGCCAACTGAGATCTATATTTGCACCGATTTTCCAAAAAGCTCATTTTCGACAATTCTTATGATTAAGGTGCATACAAGGGCAAGGGCGAAATACTAAGGATCCGATAAGACTGAATTAAAATAGTGCCAAAAAATTTAGTTCAGAGGGCTGTCGATTTTAAGGAGGAAGTCTTTCGGATTCTATGAGGTGACATGACGACACATGGGCGTGGGGATCTGGCTGGACCCCCAGAATTGAATTTCTCTTAGTGCTATTTCTGGCAACGGACCCCTCGCATTTTTTTACTGCCCATGTATGGTTCAGCCAGGGACATGGACAAAAGAACAGGATTACACATTTGCATATGAATTAGTACGTACATACCCATTGCCCAGCTCGCGTAAAGCGCTTCAAAAAATGAATAAAATATCATTTTTATTTTACGTATGTGAGCATATGTGGGCCGCACCGAAATTCTGGGGGGTGCAAGATTTTTTGAAGGTCAAAAATGGTCACTATCCATTGGCAAAAAAATCGCGAAAAAAAAACATTTTAAAAATTGAATTCTGGGTAGGAGGTATTTTGGGTTTTCGGCCTTCTGGGGGGAAGAGTGCATACCACACCTGGGCGTGGGGGGGGGTTTGGGGGGTATGCACCCCCAGAAACCAAAATACCACCCCCAGAATTCAATTTTTGAAATTTTTTTAGTTTTTTTCGCAATTTTTTGATGCCAATGGATAGTGCTTGATGAGAAACGTGGAAAAATGGTGTGTTTATCGCCATACCACCATTTTTTAAGGCCATTTTTCGACCTTCAAAAAAATCTTGCACCCCCCCAGAATTTTCTTGCTGCCCACGTATGGTGCATACCCCTGAACCCCTACCCACGCCCACGTGTGTGAGTAGAAAAATTTGGGGCCGCAGATCCGAGAAATTTGAGGTCAAAGGACGGAAAACCTGCTATATAAATACGTGAAAAGGTTCATTTCTCAAGATTCCTCGTCGAGCTCTATAAGTAACTGATATCAAAAACGGAAAGTTATCAAAAAATTATACATCCTCATTTGTCTATCTGTGGAAAGTGGTTCGAGAAGTATCCAACAAAGGCCTCCAACCTCTCACCCCGTGGTCTCAATCATGCATAAAATGTGTTCAGTGTTATGATGTAATTTAATTAATTATTTATTAAACTGCATCCATTTACAATTTAAAAGGATGGTTTTTATACTCCAAATGATTAAGGCATGTATCGATAATCAGGAATGAGCTGAACCAGAAGACGGACGAGTCAAAATTAAAAGCACTTGCGCGCCTAAAGCATCGAATACCAACCCAGTCAGATAATAACGTCAATTTACAGTATATTTCACGAAACATTTTACATGGGTATCAATTTTTAGCCCTTACACAAGCAGCCAAATAAATGCTTTCCAGATATGCTACAATGAAACAGTTTTGCATAACGAAAAGTTTAGCCCTTGCTTATTGTTTGTGATAAAATAATCATCGCCCTACATAGTTTAAACTACTTTTGCAAATCTGTATCAATTTCAGAATTGTACACCATGCACAAGGTTTCGCGAAACAGACTGCAAATAAGTACCAACCTATAAAAGTACTCGTAAATACATGAAAATAAAACTGCAAAGAACGATATCGAGATAAACACGTCCGACAAAATCTCTGGGACAAATAATAATAATAAACAAGAACAGTTTTTAAAGAGACAACCATATATTCGACAGCTGATCATTAGTGGGCAGCGAGAAAATTCTTGGGGTCAGGTCAGGATGGGTAAAATCGCCAAAATGTTACTAAGAATAGAATTCTGGGGGTCTGAAGGGGTTTCAACTTCTCGGAGAGTGAAGGTACATCAAACTAACCCACGATCATGTGTGCAGCTGATGAACTAAAGCGACAAAATCATTTACCGGTAAATGCAAAGCGGAAACATCTGAATACGCGTCAAAAAATACTCGATTAGATAATCAACGCATCGATCCAGCTGGGAAAACTATAGGTTATCAGCTTATCACTGCAAATTTGGCAGATTGTCATATATTTTAGATATAATCAGGCGCACCGCAATTAGAAATGTAAATGACAGCCGTGTTAGCTGATTCATCCGTATCTGTTGTAGACTGTCTTTAGCACAAACAATAAGATTTTGAGATTTTTCAATATTTTTCTCTCAAACAAATACTTTAATCGATTTAGTCCTAAGATACGACGAGTGATCTCGTCTGAATTTCCAGGAAATTTTGGGCCTGAAGTAAAAAGCCGTCCAGTAAGGATGGCTTAGCTTTCGATCGTTGAAGTCAATTTGATTCTTTGTTCAGTTATCCCCAACTTTCAAAAATCGTGCAATTTCCTCAAGTCACATATTTTGATATCTCCTATTTATTAAGAATAAGTCAAATTTTTTGCACAGTTATGCGATTCATTGAAAAAAGTAAACTAGCCTTGAATGATTCCACTTTATCAATAAATCTGGTGATTTTTTAATAAGTTCAATTGACGAATGAAAAAGCGAGGACCATAGGTGGGCGGCACCAAAGTTCTTAGGAGGGGGTGCTAGATTTTTTCAAAGGTCAAAAAATGTCCCTAAAATGGTGTATGGCGAAAAAAACAACATTTTTCAACGTTTCTCAACAAACACTATCCATTGGCATCAAAAAATTGCGAAAAAACAAGAAAAAAATTTCAAAAATTGAATTATGGGGGGTATTTTGGTTTCTGGGGGTGCATACCCCAAACCCCCACGCCCAGGTATAGCGATGACTCCTTGCATAACGAATTAGTAGCGATTTCAGCATTACACGACAGCTAGTATTAACTAACTCACAAAAACTCGAATTCAACAAAAAAAACCTTGTCACACGAGCGTGTTGCTAAAAAGTCACACGGCGCAATACTTATGAGCAAAAGATCAGCAGTACTTTGGGTCTCAAGCGCAAACAGACGGATTCAATTTAGCTCTATGTTTCTGGCACAATACTTTCATCAAATCAGAGACAGCACTGCTCTCTCGTCTATTTTCTATCACAATCCAAGGTACAAAGTACATAGAGGGCGTAAGATTTTTAGTGGCCAAGCCCACTTCGTGATGCAATGCACGTCCTTCTACACCAGACGCACAAATTTGAATGTCGTCATGACTGAGGAATGACTTAAATAAAGAAAGCATACGTGCTTTAGCGTTCATATCCCAGCACACAAACAATCTAACATAAGGCGGTTGAGTGAGGCCATACATGGGCAGCAAGAAAACTATGGGTCTGGTTGGGTGAAATCGCCAAAAATCTTACTAAAAATAGACTTCTGGGGTCTACAGTAATCTGCGTGTGGTTTTCAACTTTTGATTGTGCAAAGCCTCAACCCCTCCCACGCCAACATGTGGTTCAGACTAGTGATCGACCGAGGCCCCAGCCCTGCTATCCTCTAACATTTTTCAGCATCCCCGGCCCCGGCCAGGGCAAGGTCAAAAAATGGCCGGAGCCGGGGAAAAATTTAGAGTAATTCGTATTTTGTACAGGATGTGATACTGCCAGTTATTTATCAATGGGCAAGTGTTAATTTTGAAAAATGTACTGATTCGACCATATGTATACTTAGTCCTTGTTATATCTTTGCTACTGTGTATAAATGAGCTTTTACTGAATCAATGTTCAGAACAATCTGCATGTTTTCGATTCCTTCATTTAACTAATTAAATCAAATGCTACTTTTATCTCATTTATTCGTAGCCAGTGGCTAAAAGATTTAGAGTTGATAAATACGTTCTATTTCTGGTTGGGAATTGTACGTTTTCAAAAACTATTTTTACAAAAAACACTTTTACATTTAATTGAATGGGAACCGCCTGCTTTAAAACGCGTTTGTTGTGTATTAGTTATTAGGACGGAAGTTAATTATAGGCGGATGTAAACTACGCTGTAGAATTGCGTTCGATCCGATAAACTATGTATGTCTCATTTATTACATAAAATACATATACCGCCCAATCGCTACAACTCTGTGATTCCACTACTTCTCTTTCTGGTTTTGTTAATAACGATTATTACTTCTCTTTTTCATCGGAGTTTCTTGTGACATAAATAGTAATAAAACTAGATTTAAAAAGGCGCACCTAACTTTGCGCTTGCCATTTACTACTGAATGGAGCAGTCGCTCATTATTTCTCTTCCTATGCCCACCCCAAGTAAGTGTCATGCAATAATGTTTTCCTTGTCTGACTCCGGCCCCCAGCCCCGACCAAAACGACCAAAAAAAGTCGCCCGGGTCGATCACTAGTTGACACCACACGTGGGCGTGGGGGGTATGCACCCCTCCCCAGAAGTTGGCATACCCCCCACCCAGAATTCAATTTTTGAATTTTATTTTACTTTTTTAGCGATTTTTTGATGCCATTGGATAGTGCTCGATGAGAAACGTCGAAAAATGGTATTTTTTCACCATACGACCACTTTTAAGACCATTTTTTGACCTTAGCATTTTTAATATTAATCAAACATTTTCAATGTAGGTACTTTAAAAAGACCAACAAAAAGTGATTATAAAGAACATTTTTAAGCACTTATTAAAAAAGATTTTAACGTGCTCCACTCACAGTTCTTAATTTTACGAATTCTTTACCAAACTATCTACACAAGAGCATGGGGGTGAGAGAGGGGTATTACTCTCTCCGAGCTTTGAAAAACTCATAGCTATACAGCCATTTTGGCCAAAAAAGCATTGCTATAGTGTTTTTTGGGCTCAGAAAACTAGCTATACTCGTATCGTATAGTGTTTTTTAGCTCAGAAATGCTATACAGTTGTCCTTTCTGAGTTTTAAAAAGTTATTTAGCTATTTTCTCGACTCAATAGAGAGCTAAATAGCTATTTTTAGTACAAAAATGCTATATAGCTGTTTTTTAAGTCCAAAAAGGCTATGTAGCTAGTTTTGAGCCCAAAAAGGCTATATGGCCAATTTTTGAGCCCAAAAAGGCTATAGAACCGTTTTTACGAAGCACTCAGCTATCCACCAATTTTTGGTTTTCACCACCTCTGAAAGTTTGACCTTGCGCGCCTATGAACCTGTCCTTGCAAAGCCCCGAAATAAAGTAAAATATATTGATTTTGAAACTTTACTGAGTAGAGCTTGGGTCAAATATTTTAGAAATCAAGAACCTAGTCATAAGTAAATTGACAGTTTTATAAAATGAAGCTGAGATTTTATTTTCTTTTCATTTGTATTCCTTTTTCAATCCTTACAATAAGAAGTGAGATCGAGAAAGGTCTGGAACCTGGAAATGGTACCTAGATATTAATATAAGATTCGGAACAATAAAGTTAATAATAATAATAATAATAATAATAATAATAATAATAATAATAATAATAATAATAATAATAATATTAATAATAATAACAATAATAATAATAATATTATTATTAATAAATAAAAGAGCAATTTCAGCATTTTCGACTAAGTAAAAATTAGTTGCACTTGTCATGTCAAATGCTTATCCTTACCTGGCTAGGATCCGAAACTTGACAGCACTTTCGCAATTCAGAAGACTGGGCACCTTGCAAACATAAAATGAATGGTAGGTATTTGTCAGCCTTATAGTTCATTCGCTTCATACCGCAGATCATCATCTGATTGACTAGGCACTCGTTATTTCCGTGCTGACATCGAAATTTGAAATCAGCTGAATTACTTCCTGAGCCACTGACTACGTTTTCACGAACTTTACCATACGGATACAACTGAAAAATGCTTTGATATAAATGTGTGGTGACCATGGGTGGCCGCATTAAAATTCTGGGGGTGGGTGCATTTTTCAATGATCAAAAAATGGTCTTATAAATCGTGGTATGGCGAAAAAACACCATTTTTCAACGTTTCTCATCAAGCACTATCCATTGGCATCAAAAATTGCGAGAAAACAGAAAAAATTTCAAAAACTGAATTCTGGGGGGTATTTTGGTTTCTGGGGGGGGATTTGGTTTCTGGTAGGGTGCATACCCCCACGCCCATGTGTGGTGATGACCTGTGACCACAAATGATCTTGGGGGTTGGGAGTTTCATCCAGTTCACCCCCTAGGAAAATTGTAACCCCATACATGATCTTGGGAGGGGGGTTTGGAGGGAGTTTTCACCCCCGCAAAAAATTTTTCACCCCCCCCAGAATTGGCGATTTTTCAAAAGTTTCCTAAAATCACCTGGAAATGGGTAGAAAAAGCGTCTTTTTTAGGGTTTTTGGCTATCTATTTGCTCAAAATCGCCAAATTTTCGGCGCTTCGCGTCATATATTCATGTTTTAAGCGATATATTGGTCAATTTATTCGACTTTTTTCGAAATTTTTTACATGATTTCATGCTCTAGAAGGATAGAGTATCGTCAGAAACGCCAAAAAACAATGTTTTTTAACGCGTACCGGCCATTTTGGGCCCAAAAAAGGCACTTTAGGTTTTCACCTCCCAGAATTCCCATACTGTGCATGTATGGTAACCCCCCACCGAAATTTTTGAACACATAAATTCGCGATTTTCCAAAAAAAACTTTAAAAAAGGTGAGCGGCATAAGCGTTTTTAGCAATTTGTTTGCTCAAAAGTGAAAAATGATCAGCGTTTCGCGCCATATGCTCATTTTTGACTATAGTTCAATTTACTCTAATTTTCCTGATATTTATTCGAAATTTTTTTATGTCTTCACGCGTTAGAAAGATAGAGCATCGTCAGAAACGCCAAAAAATTATGTTCTTGACGCGATTCCACCGTTTTTGAGAATAAAAAGGGACCCCATAAAATTTCATCCCCAACAAGTTTTGGACTAGATATTATCTTCCGTGCCTTTTTTATCAAGATACATCGGACAAAAATAAAATAAGCTTTTATGTTGCATCCAAATCAACGATTCAAGTCTTTCAACGCCAGAATTTCCGTATATTTAATCCAAAAAAATTCATGGATATTGTCGCCTTCAAAAGGCAATATTTTACAAGCTTATTAATTGGTAACGCCGACATTAGAGCACGCGACATTAGAGCGCAGCGACATTAGAGCGAGCGACATTCGAGCGAGCGACGTAGACGCAATATTAGAGCGCGACGACATTAGAGCGCAGCCATAATAGCTGTTTTTCACGTGATTTTACAAAACTTGTATGCTGGTAGATGAAAGAATTCGCCGCTTAAAGCTTCACGGACAAAACGAGCATGCCTTTGAAAAAAGTCCTACTATATCTTACACTCGAGACTATTTGCAACGATTTATATACTTTCCGATTCAAAATTGGATACGCTTTCTATTATAACGGGGCAAAGTTAACTACCTACGCATGAATATCTCGGTATCAGGTTGTGATAATTGGATGCGGTTTCTTTTGTTTTATAGAGCAATGCATAGACTTTTTAATTCTTTCTTTACTTTCTGGTTGAGTTGTACATTAGCTGACTTAATGGATGTACGAAAGTAGAAATTTTGAATTTTTTACTTACCTTTGTAAAAAGGACAGTAACTTTTGAAGCTACGCCATTATACCCTTTTCACTTATTTTCTTGACACAGATTACGGTATTCATTTTCACAATTTTTTAAATTGTACGCATTTACTGTAAGTTGTGCAAATCAAGCGTGAAATTTATTGCTGCGGTAAACAATCATAAAACTGCAGTAAATAAGCAAAAGATCAAAATTTGTGTAAACTTATCCTGTATTTCTGTGTCAAGAAAACAAGTGAAAAGGGTATAGTTCCATTAGAAAGTGCTCGTTTATGTCCGTGAAGATTTGACCGGCGGGTTCTTTCATTTATCAACATGAAAGTTTTCTAAAGTTACGTGGAAAACATCTATTATGGCTGCGCTCTAATGTCGCGCGCTCTAATGTCGCTGCGCTCTAATGTCGCTGAGCTCTAATGTCGCGCGCTCTAATGTCGTTGCGCTCTAATGTCGTTGCGCTCTAATGTCGCGCGCTCCAATGTCGGCGCTCTAATGTCGTGCGCTCTAATGTCTGCGTGCCTTATTAATTACATTTAAAAAACATCGTAAATCAGCATTTCTGACGATGCTATGCATTTCTAGAGCACAAAAACAGTAAAAAATTTAAAAAACGGAAAAATTTGAATAATGGAGGAAAATATAGTCAAAAAATGAGTATGTCGCGAAGCGCCGAAAATCTGACACTTTTGAGCAAACACATAGCAAAAAATAATTTACGATTGAAGTAGCTTAATCAACAAATATAATCTAGATTTCACAGTTTCGGAAGCAGAAGGGCAAAAATAGTCATACTTGTTCGACTGAATGAATTGCATGTCATTCATTGACGTACAAAAGTAAAATTATCGGCACCAATTATCGCTGATGTCAACTTTTACGATTCGAAAGCTGCTTGTTTACAAGTGCCCTTTGAAATTTTAAGCCACGCTTTTAGTTATAGTCAAAGAGAATAAAATCATTAGATTTATAAGTTTTAACAAAAAAACAGAAATATAATGTTTATTTTACATTTTCCATATTTTAAATATTCTTCAACAACTCTGCTGCGCCTTAATGTATCGCCATCTTTAGAAAGATGTAAACTTAGAGAATATTAAATGAGCAACTTAGGCTTATTACTCTTTTAAAACCGGTGAGATATATATTTCAGGCTCACTTTCAGGTCCACATAATCCTTAATGGCGTTCCAATGGGGCCACAACTGCTGCTCTAAAAAATCTGATGTATCGGGGCATTGACTTTCCATATACACTTCAATGCTAATTTTACGATTTAAAGATGGAGCACCTGAAATATCAGCTTTACTCAGCCGACTTTCCAGCCACCAGTACCGTAAGCCAGTCGTCAGCTTGTAACCATAATACAACATCAAAACAGTACCAGCCGCAATAAGGAATGCAAGAATTTTCGAAAAGTTCCGCATCGCATAGAATTAAACTGATAAACAATTCTGTGACATCGACTTCGAAAAATTTAAGCAAATCATCAAATTACGCGGTTTTGTCATTGTAGTCCGATCGTATGTCTACGTGTATATAATATGACGAGATTACGTACACAATGGTCAAGGTTCAACGAATCTAATGTAAAGCTGAACTTTAATGATGACGTGGCGAATAGGTTCAATGCTTATGTATTTAGTTTCACTAAACGAATATAGTACATATAATAAATATGTGCATCGCACTACATAGATTATTCGTCAATAGCCCTTTAAATCAACATTGTGGTCAGGCAGGTCACGAGTTTTTATGCAACTATTTGAACAAAGAAAGAAAAGAATAGGCATTTATCTAATCGTTCAATCTGGAAGGTGTTGCACGTTTTACGCGTTTACAGCAAAAGCTGAATAAATATAATCCAAGCCACGATATTCGGAATGAATTCTTAAATCGCATTATTTCATCGTTTCAGCAGAAACCTGTGAACGTTTCAGATGTAGACATAGTGTAAATAGTGCTTTCTTTTCAGACACTAAATTGGAACAAAAATATATTGAATTTCCATTTTTGACAATATTTCGATAAATTAAACGAGATCACTTGCATAAACCAATTCTCACTTTCACTATTTTTTGTATTCAAACCAATCAACGCGGGTCACGATTGTTTGTTAAATTCCGGAATAGATTCCACTATACCCTTCTTCGTTATGTGTAATTTGTGTTACTGCAGTTTAAGTTCAATAAGATTCAGAAATCGGTCTTGCCTTTTAGACAACCTAAGTTGACTTAAATATGCAAGTGACGGATGATAGATTGAACAAATTACGTTACTTCTGCATGCTGTTTGATCCATTATTTACAGTAGGTATGAAATGTCATTTTTCAGCATTTCTCTTGACATAAACACATCAATGACTCAAATTTAAATACACGAACATTTTACAAAGTATGCCCAAAGATGTAAATCAAAATTACAGTTTGATTCGAATATTCATATGACAACATATTAAAAGTACATACGCAAGTTAGCAGTAAGCACATAAAACATTCAAAACCACAATCCCAATATAAATAATTGAAGTGCGATGATGACAAAGCATAACTTCGATCAATGAGTGATCGCAGATGTTTAAATTTTCCGAAAAACATGTCAGAAACCATCACTGTTTTTTGGCACGGCACATATGGGACCGGAAACGCCATGCCAAACAAAACCATGGTGACCAGACTGCAAACCAGCCCACTGGCCATGCGGTATTAAAAGCAAAAACTTAACTATATTAAAATCTTAACAGAGAATAGGACGGATAAAGAAGAGCGCTAGTGTGAATTTTGAATGTCATAAATCGGCCTAAAACGCTCTAAACAGTCCAAAAAAATAATTCCGACCTATACCAAGCTTAAGCCTTAGTTAAATAGAATGGGAGTAATCAATGGGATCAGGCGATCAATTTGAGATTAGGTATCACGAATAAAAATTTATGAATCGTTTGGAATAGGTTATCTTAATTTCAGATTAATCATAAATGTAGGTATGCACTCAATGATGAATTAATTATATTTATTATTATATTAACCCTAAATGCACATAGGGGTGAAAGAGGGTTGTCCTCTGTAGTCAGGCAGACTAGTACTGTCAGGTGATAGTGAGTGCAAATATTTTGACATCATTTTTAGGTACAAAAGTAGTAAAAACCTATGAAGGACGAGTGTCTAAGGACAGCATTTGGTACTGTACAAAAGGTAGGGAACCGTAATTTAATCCTGACTTCTCCTTCCGCATTCATTAAGCCTATAGTCTGTTTCACATAAGTTTGGGCATAAATTTTAAAAACTACGTCCGACAATAAGCCGACAGATTGCGATTATAGCATTGATTTGATATATAATTATCGTAATCCGTCGGCTTTCTTTCGAAAAAATTCTTTAAAATTTGTGCCCAAACTTATGTGAAATAGACTACAAACATGAAGTAATGATCAAGCAAGCACTTTGACATATCACTCTCAGGAAGAAATGAGCCAAAAAGCAAGAAAATTATATTACGCGCAGTCTAATTGGCCAAAACTACTTGAAAAACGCTGTCTTGCTACAAGCAAAATGCCTTACATAGGCTATTTTAATCTTTTCCGATTTTTCACCAGCAGAAAACCACCATGATTAAATTTACTGTCCAATTTCTGGAACCTAAACTTGTGCATCTATATATGCACTCGATGCACAATTCACAATTTAGTAAACAATCGTAACATAAAGAAATACTTCAGATCCGCTATCGATCAGCCTTGATTTAAAAATTTTGCACTTGTTGAATACCAATATCGGACAAGGAACTGAGTTGAGTTAGGTATGTACATGTATAAATGAAAATATACTTTTAGAAAATCGTGCAACGGCTTCAGATGCCCCACGTAGAAAATATTAAAAGGCACGGAAAACAACTTGATTGAAAACGATCTAAATCTAATCACCCGAAATATTTCGGATTTTACTGCCAAATTTGTATTTTTCGTGATTTAGAACTATTAGCCAACCAATACAAAATGCATACTTAAGCTTTGTCGACAAAAGTTAATTCTTTTGCATAATTTCTAGAGTGATGATGACGAGTGTTCTAATTCTTTTACTTAAAAGCCATTTTCTTGACTTAATATGCGAACTCATGCAAATTTTCGTCTAAACGCCTAAAAGCCGACCTAAGCAGCCTAATTCTATTTATTCTATTCTTTCTATTTTATTTGATATAATATATCAAGGCATGAATAAGATCCGAATCACAATCACGCCAATATATATACTACTAGCAAAGAAAAATGCTCAGATGGAACAAAAAGGACGAATATGCTTGGAATTACGCATCATTAAGGACATAAAAGGAGGGGACTAGGGAAAAGTTACCTATGTTTGTCTGTGAAAGTTGTAAGAATATACTAGAAATTAGACTGCCGCTAGAAAACGCAAAAAATCGAAGTATATTCTGTGGCCTGCAGAACAAACTTGCATCTCCGACGTAAAAATAAATAACATGAATAGCTTATTCCTAGAAAAGAAGCGATCACTAATCAAAAAACGACCTAACGTGCATTCTTACGTGCACGCACTGCTATAAGGCAGCAATTAACAAGATGGTCTGCTCTTGTCATAATTCGTTTATGAAGCTATTGACGAAAGAGAACTTTGATATTGATTAGAAACTAAATCGGTTTTTAAAACACATCAAAGCTTCCTCAAAATGTCTTTTTCGGAGCCAGTAAATAATGTTTTGTAAAGGCGCGCTTTTATTCAGAAGCCGCAAAATATACTTCGATTTTTTGCGTTTTTAAGCAGTAGTCTAATTTTTAGAAGATTCTTACAACTTTCACAGGCATACATGGGTAAATTTTCCCTAGTCTCTTTTATGTCCTTAATGATGCGTTATTCCAAGTCTATTCGTCTTTTCTGTACCATAGGAGCATTTTTCTTTGCTAGTACCCTACTTTTAATTAGCATGATTTGAGTAAATCAGTCAGTAAACACATACAGTAACAAGCAACGATATTGACAACAGTTCAAGAACGCGGAAAACAATATTGTTCTGAAGATCTGCATTATCTTTTAAACAAGACAACCTTACCTTACTTAAACAGATCAAATGTTTTCAACGTAAACTTTAGGCAACTAATGAGTGTAGAGAACACTCATACCATAGTTTCCCAAGGTCGGAAGTTCAGAGGGGGTGAAATCCACACCTGGGCGTGGGGAGGGGGGGTTGGGGGGTATGCACCCCCCCAGAAACCAAAATACCCCCCCCCCCCCCAGAAATCAAAATACCCCCCAGAATTCAATTTTAAAAATTTTTTTCGTTTTTTTTTCGCAATTTTTTGATGCCAATGGATAGTGATTGATGAGAAACGTCGAAAAATGGTGTTTTTATCGCCATACCACCATTTTTAAGGCCATTTTTCGACCTTCAAAAAAATCTTGCACCCCCCCCCCCAGAATTTTCTTGCTGCCCACGCATGGTGAAATCCCCAACATTTGAGACCACTTAATTTAGATTTCTAGCCTTTTTTGCAGGTCAAATGCATTTTTAACTTACTTTTTGTCCCATTTTGACTACTTTCGTCACTCTTGTAAGTAAAAAATATAAGAATTCATCGAAAATTTTGACTTTTCAGATCATTTTAACTTCGTTCTAGGTATTTTATGGGTAAATAATACAGAAATGTACTAGTCGGCGCGAAGCGCCGAAAAATTTTTAACATCTGCGCAGTGATCGTACGGGGTCAGATTTTCACCCCGATCGGGGTCGGGGTCGGGGATGAAGAACCCCGGTTTTCGGGTCGGGATCGGGGTCGAAGATTAACAATTAACATTGCATGATTACATACCAATTTGAAAAGGATAAAAACGATACCTTCACTTGTTTGTAGAGCATACTAATAAAGCTGGTTATGTTCAACATTTTATTTTCATTCCAAGTTCAAGCATGGTTTTAGTAATTAAGCATTATTTTCAATTTTAATCACTAACCGCTCTCGCTTTTCCGTATTCTTCCACAGTTTTTTCATAACGGTTTTCTATGGCGCACTGATTATGGAGGAGCCAATGGCGCGAAGCGCCGAAAATTTTCGAAATTTTTACCGTTTTAATGTAGAATTTACGCCTTTTTGTTGACAAACAGTTCGTAAATCATAAGTGGCGCAAAGCATCAAGAAATTCAGTCATATTTTACCGCCCTAAGACAATAATCGGCGGTGCTAAGCGCAGGAAAATTTTGACGTTTTTACTCTTTAAACTCAATTTATACCGCTCAAATCATACAGAACAGATAAACTAATTGCGGCGCGAAGCGCCGAAAATTTTTAAAAATTCCTAATCCTTTTACCTTTTCTGTCCTCCTGAAAATCTCTTTCGACATGTAGAACGAGATTGTACGGCTGGGGGTCTGGGGTGGCGCGCTCAAGCGCCACCAGCGAGGTCCAGAGCAGAACCCCCGAAAATTTTGTAAAAAAGCACTCCAATTTTTAATTAGTAAAGTTAAAATTTTCGCAAATTGGCAAAATCTCGGTTCTGAATTAAGTCCAAAAAACTTAAAATTAATGAACACCTACACTGCACAAAACTTCTGAGCTGAAATGCGTTTTTCGACCTCTGCTAAGTATGTAGCGCAGCAACGGGTCTCAACCAATAAGTCACTGAAAGATGTATCAATGAGAATTTTGTTCTTACCATTTTCAGGCCCATTTGTGGCCTTCATAATAACTAGTTCAGAAAACAGAAAATGCGCAGAAACACAAGAAAATTTGGCCTTTCCTTTCATTTAAAATAGAATTATGTGTCCTTGCAAAGAAAGATAAACAAAGCAGAGAATAGATAAATTGGTACGCAAACATTTTCGCACTTTTACTATTATGTTCAACAAGCATGTGCAGTTTCATTCAATGAACTAATAGTGCATTAAATCACTAAAGTGCTGCGAAGTCCTGGATTATTTTAACAGATTCAAGCTTTTAAATTCATTGGATCTATATAACAATAAATATATGACTCGGCGCGAAGCGCCGGAAAATTTTGACGTTTGTGCCTTTTTAAACTCAATGTTCTGGACACATTGCGCCAGAAAAATCAACATAATTTCTGAAAAATTCCGGGGGCATGTGCCTCCATTCCCCCCGGCTACGCCTGTGATTCCGCAGTAATTTCGGCGCACTTCATAATGGAAATATGCGAACATGTATGTACGTCTTAACAACATGGCGACCAGGCGTACTTTTTATAAAATATCGCGAGTGTCGAGTTTAACATATTAATTTTGCTGGTGAATGAATGGTCCTTGTTCCGAATTTATTTGCTATTTATACAATTCTTCTATGTACCAACAAATAAAATGCTATATTTCACCCCCGAAAAAGGTTCAACCCCGACTCAAAAAATCATGCCCCCGGTCGGGGGTCGGGATCGGGTTTAGGCCGGGGTTTTCGGTCGGGGTCGGGGTCGGGGTCCCCGTACGATCACTGCATCTGCGCTGCTTTTGTACTCGAAAATCATTGCAGAAAACGTTTGATAGCTCAAAATCGTCCGACAGTGATTCAAGTCTCGGACCCTGAGGTGGGGGTTATACCCCCCCTCACCCCCCCCTATGGGAATGTGTGATTCATACTCAGATCCGTAATCCTGATGTCACTTAAAACATTTTGAAAAAAATCAAGCTTTTGTAACGCTCTGAATCTATAGTTGATTTTCAGTGTAAACTTTACGCAACTACTGGGTGTAATTAATACACACAGTCAGATTTGTAACCCCGATCCTTATGAATATATTTTTAAAAAATTCACGTTTTGCAACGCTCTGGAAGGAAAATCAATTTGTAGTGCAAACTACACACTGACAATAAATGAACAGTGCAAACTTTACACAACTACTGGGTGTAGAGAAAAGTTACAATCAGACTCGCAATTCTGACGTTACGTAGGACATTCTAAGAAATTAAGCTTCCGCAAGGCTCTAGAACTGAAGTCAATTTGCAGTGTTAACTTTACACAAGCACAGAGTGTAAAAAAGATTTTGGTCGGTTTCCTACTTCTGATATTACTCTCATGTTACGATCAATATTTATGGGTCTGAAGTGAAATAAATGTTAGATGTAAACCACTTTACACCACTGTTGAGTGTCAACAAACGCGCTCACTGACGTATGATGCTTGACCCTGGTATATTTTTAGACTTGTGACTATGTCCAGAATCATAACCGAAGTTGGCGGAAAAAACAAGACAGAAACACGTTTATATCCCCCGATTTCTGACTTAACACCTCCTAAAAAAGCTGAATACTGATGTAACTAAACACAATTTGCTGTGACGAGTACCCCTAAGAAAGTACATTATTTTTATTCTAGTCGACTTATCCCGACTTCTAAACGGAGAAAGTAGCGAACAAAAAAGGTACACAAACGTTTTTCCCACCATCCACCACATTGTAAACTTCAAAAATCTGAACCTTATTCCCCATTGAGTATGAAGAAATTCGGTTCGGGCCAGTTGGCATATTGACCAATAGCAAAAATTGAAAAAAACATGTTTTTTGTCCGATGTTACACCACTGATTTCGACTTTACACCTCCCGAAGTAACTCAATATTGAGTTTTTGAAACGCGGTCCCCTACGACGTATAGCCCTTAGAACGTACTTTATTTTTATTCTATTGAATTTGTCCTGACTTATAGCCGGAGAAGTTGACAGAAAAATCAGAGACAAAACCTGTTTTTTACACCATTTACTAGAGTGTAAAGTATGAACCCAAAGATCTAAGTCATAATTGAGTGTAAAAAAGTTTGTACATAGGTAAGCCAAAAGTAGCTGTTGGGCCGCAGTACATTTCTGCTGGGAAGAATATCTTGGGACTCTCCTATCCGAAGTTATTAGTAGACAAAAAAGGCCAAAATGTGTTTTTCAATCCTCAGATTCTTTACACTCTTTACAATTCCACTTCAGGAATAAGTCATTTAAAAAATATAAAAAACTGTTTTGAGCTAACTCAATTGTCTACAATTCGAAATATCCAGACTAAACAGGGTGCAAAACTGATTAGTTAAGTCGAGAGTCCGACCAAAATTTAAAAAATGTATGTAATAACGTTACAGTAAAACTTTACACGCTCTTTGCACACCGGGTATTAATTTTAAAAAAAACAAAACACCCGCAGCTAAGTTTTTTATTATCTGTCTTTAAAAACCGCACCTCCCAGATGTGTGCCATTATAGCTGTAGGGGGACACATTTTGGGGGTACCCAAGTAAAAGTGCCTTCTAGCTTAATGAATTGACTACATTTAAAAAAAGACCAGACTAAACAGAATGCAAAACTGAGCTAGAAAAGTCGCGAGCCCCGCCAAAATTTAAAAACTATATGTTGTTACAGTAAAACTTTACATGCTCTTTAAACACCGAGTGAAAGTGTAAAAAATTAAGAAATTTCTCGCATTTTTACACTTGTCAGCTCAAAATCAGGCAGGTGTTTTTTGACAATTGTTGATCCAAATAAATCGCGAAAGGCAAAAGCTTTCAACTTCTTCTATGTTCTGTGCAAATTTTTAATTTATATATGGGCCAGCGATAGGTAAATCTGTGCAGGTAACGCATATTTTTCATCTTAGTCAAGTATCCTGGAGCAAGATATCAATAAAAGAGTAGGAATGGACGCGGCGCGGCGTGAGCAGGCCCGCATCCAGGAGGGAGACTAGGGGACTAGGCCAAAATTTTTTAAAACATAAAGGGGACCAAAGGATAAATTTTAAAAAAGACGTTTTACGACCACTAGAGCTGAACACTTCGCAAATTTGGCCACCCAGATGCTTTAAATATGATAAGAATTCAATAGACACCCTCATTAAAAAATTTCATTTTCTGCATAAAAACTGTACAGAACAGAAGACATAGATGCAAAATCCGCTTTGGGTTGCGTAAAGACTGAAAATTGAGTGTTTAAACCGCACGCTTGGGACTAAATAGACTCTTATTACAATCGGGAAATTCGGCGCGAATCGCCGAAAATTTATTGCGATTTTTGACTAAAAGAACAAAGAGGAGTAAAGAAAAATTTATTCTCATATTCCATTTGGTGGCGTGCCCCTATCTCCCCTGGCTATGGGCCTGTATAGAACATTTTGGCCAATTTTTGAAGTCGCTTTTGACAAAAACTCAATAATTTATCAATTTTGCATAAGAAAAATTGTCTGAATCCGTGCAGAAAAAGAGAGAAATATTTTTCAAACATAGTGAAGTTCTGAAGCAAGTTGGGGACAAAAGTGCTGCGATCAACGCAGCGCAGCATGAACATCAATGACAAACAATAATACATTTAAATCAGTCCAGCGCGGAGCGCCGGGAAATTTCGAGATTTTACCTCTCTAAAACGCATTTATGCATTACAAAGATTATCCGCAAATGCCAACCAAGCCCAAAGATTTTCTCCATTTTTCAAAATTCAGTTGACAAACAGTGATCGGAGCGAGGCCTTAGCCTCAGCAAGGCTCGGCACTTTTTAGAACACATACATGTTTGTATAAAAAGCAATGAAAATTAGGGTTGGATGTAAAGCGTATTAACAGTGTAAGTGTAATTTTTGGAACCAGTGTACAGTGTAATTTTAGGGGACTGGTATAAAGTGTGAGGGACTGGCCTAGTTCGCTTTGGCGTGCCTAACCTGTTCATAACAGTACGGCCTGCCCATAAGCCTCAGTGGGTCTCTGAAGGGGTCCCAGAAAAAAGTGCCCTAACCTCCCAGCCAGTGTACATAGTTCACTGCTTTTTGGAAAGAAGAAAGGGACGAAGAAAGGTGAGTACTTATCCACCGGTCCATCACCTTGACCTTGGTGGATAAGCTTTGATACTAAGAATGGACAACTTTTTTATTCTACTTGCCTATGCAGGAAAACATATAGTCTAGGTCCATGACCGCAGCTCAGGCCTAACTCTGAACAAATTCGTAATACAATCAATTTCATAACCAATTATCTGTGCAGCGCTCTGTCCATTTGGCCTAGTAATCCGAACGCAGACCTTCCCAAATGTAGTGAAATAGTGGGAAAGTGTAAACAAGTCAGGAGATTGAAAAGCAAATTTATGATTTTCCTAATAATCAACATATTTTTATATATGATCTTCGTACCGATCCGAATTTATGTGAAGGTTTTCGCCGGAACCAAGATCATAAATGCCGTACAAATGAGCCATCGAAAATACATAGAAGACGAAAGCTAAGCAACCGAACCTGCAGTAGACAACATATTGCGGTACAACTTGTTCACAACAGGAGTAGGATAAGGGTATTAGTGTATTACGTGCACAGTTCCCAAAAACTGTGAACAGTGCACAGGCCCGCAGGTGCAGTATGTGCACAGTTCAAGTAGCGGTACTTGAGTACTTGTTCACTTAAGGCCCAACCGTCGCTAAATTCCGAGAGAAAGTAACGAAGTCATCAACGAACCATTTAAATATATCACGCTTCACAAACAACACAAAAAGCTAGAAAGCAGTGTAGAAAAAAGCGAATTTGATTTTCATTTCGGTAATCAGGGCATAGGGTGGGACTACTGCATAAGTGCCTTTTTTGTATACGTACCAATTAGGGAAGAACCTCAAAATATTTTAGCTTTAAGCAGACAAAGCCGACAACTTAAACTACTATATTTTATTATAAGTGCGTACGTACCGTACCTGCGGGCCTGTACGCTGTTCAGTCTTGGGAAACTGTGCGCGTAATACACTTATACCTAGGATACGTACTGTAATGAGTAAGCCTCTTTTCCCAATTTTTGCCCGAAACCCTAGAAGAGGAAAAAAATGTAAAGGAAGCATATATAATCTTTCTGCTTCAAAAATTGAAAACGCAGTGAAACATTTTTCTATAATGAAAAGAGAGCGACATTTATAACGAAATTCCCATAAATAAAGCCGGGCGAAAAAATTGCGCAGGGGGTGGCATTTAAAGGTTGGCAGCACCAAAATTTTGGGGGCAAGATTTTTCAAAGGTCAAAAAATGGTCTTTAAAATCGTGGTATGGCGAAAAACACTATTTTTCAACGTTTCTTATTGAGCACTATTCATTGGAATCAAAAGATTACGGGAAAAACAAAAAATTCAAAAATTGATTTTCTGGGGAGTATTTTGGTTTCTGGGGGTTTTGGCCTTCTGGAGGTTGCATACCCCATGCCCACGTGTGGTGACGTTCGTGTGTTCGATAATGAGTAACTTAATTTAGCGAGTGAGCGGCGTTACGTGGGGAATTTCGCACCAGAGATGACAGTTCTCGATGTAAATTGCGAGCTTTTCTAGGTCGCAGACAGCTATTATTTCAGTAAATATTTATTTCATCTTTAATTTATTTATATTATTTACTAATTTGATTTTTTAAATATTTATCCATTTATGTTATATATTTTATTTATTTATTTATCTATTCATTTATTTACTTCATTATTTATTTATTTTTGATTAATTAATTATTTTTTATTTTTTAGTTATTTATTTATTTCATCATTTATTTCTTTTTCATTATTTATTTATTTAATTATTACTAATTGCAATCCTGGCATTTGACCTATTGGTCGGAGGCGCAAGGCGCTTCTTTCTGGCAACAGGAGCAGCCGGATTTCAGTGATCGGACCTAGGGTACTTTTTGGACCATCGGCCTTGGCCGAGGCAAGAGTGACTTAAAATCCTTGCCTCGGCCGAGGCCGAGGGTAATGCTGAGGGTCAAGGTTGTATACCATTATACCCATAAATAGTACTCTTAGAATATTTTGTATGCACATGAGCTAGAGTATAATCGTAATATTAAACACTTTATCTTATGTCAAACAATTCATTCTTATTTTCAATAATAGTAGATTAAACGTGCGAAGGATTTATTGAATAAAGTCAGCAGCATGAAAGCATCTTTTAGTTTAACAAGTTGCCGTTAAAGACTTGGAAATGTAGAGCTGCACACTCTGCAAATTTTACTACCCGGGTACCCGGCTATTTCATTACCCGGGTACCCGGGTATCATCCGGGTACCCGGGTATACCCGGGTAGGACCTTAGATAAAAGAGAATGCAGTGAACATCGTTTATTTACGGTTGACAGTGAGGTCTAGGGCAAAGTGATATTTAAGCAGTAAAATTATTGAAAAATTAATGCAAGATTAAATAGAATCAAGGCTTTAATCTGAAGAATTCGTATTTATTTAATGAAATTTAAGTCATTTTCATAATTCAAAGCAAAAAATTGTGAAGCAGGTTTTGTATCTTAATAGCGTCATTAAAACATTTGAAGCAGGAAAACACACTGACGAAAAGCAATTTTGAAATCAACCGGAAATGAAAATTTATTCAAAAACAAGTCCATCTGGTGCTGACTGCAGAGACGTAATCAGAATTTTGGTTCGGGAGGCATAAACGTTTTCATGTAGAATTTACGGCCTTTCTATTGACAAACAGTTCGGAATTTATAAGTGGCGCAAAGTGCCAAGAAATTTAGTCATTTTTTCACCCTTAACAGTTTGTAGCTCTGTGAATATTAATAATCTGAGAGAGCAGAAAATTAACAAATTTGTACAAAACAGTTTTGACAATTCAAGCTTCTAACAAGAAAACTGCGAATTACGAACTTTGACTGAAGATATTTTGAGTGATTCAGGCTTTTAAACGCAATGCTGGAGCTTTACAAGAAGAAAGAACGGTAACTGGCGGCGCTATGCGCTGGAAAATTTTGACGTTTTTGCACATTAAACTCAATTCATACCGCTTAAATCATACAAAACAGACAAATTAATGCCGGCGCGGAACGCCGGAAATTTTTAGAAATTCTTAACCCTTTTACCTGGCTTGTTCTCCCTAAAATCACGTTGCACATGTACAACGAGATTTTATGGCTGCGGGACGTCTGAGGGGGCGAGCGGGATCCGGGGCAGAGTCCCGGAAAATTTTGTAAAAAAGCATTTTAATGTTAAATAGTAACGTTAAAATTTTCGCAAAATCAGCCAAATCTCGGTTTGGAAGCAAGCCCAAAAACACTTAAAATTGATGAACTCCTACATTGCACAAATTGATCTGAAATGCGCTCTTCGACCTCTGCTGGGTACATAGCGCAGCAACGGGTCGCTGCCAATTAGATATAGAAAGATGTATCCATGAAAATTTTGTTCTTACTGTTTTCAGGCCCATTTGTAGCCTTCTAATTAACAAAATGCAGTTCATAGAACAAGAAATGCGCAAAAACATAAGAAAATTTGGCCATTCCTTCCAATTAAAATAGGATTATGTGTCCTTGTAAAGAAAGATAAAGGAAACAAAGAATAGACAAACTGTTACACAAAAGACAAACAAAGCAGAGAATAGACAAACTCGTTCACAATCATTTTCGCACTTTTACTATCATGCTCAATAAGCATGCGCAGTTTCATTCAACGAACAAATAGTGCATTAAATTACTAAAGTGATGTGAAGTGCTGGATTATTTTAGCTGATTCAAACTTTTAAATTTGTTGGATCTATATAGCAATAAATAATAATAACTCGGCGCGGAAAATTTTGAAGTTTTTGCCCTTTTGAACTTAGTTTTCTGGACATACATTATTGCAACAAAAAAATCAACAATATTTCTGAAAAATTTCGGGGGCAGGTACCCCCAATGCCCCTGGCTACGCCTATGGCTGACTGCATTTGGAACATCGATAGGCTTTGAACCAGGTCTAACTAAAACAGTTGCGCGCACGATGTGAATAAAAGTTGCAGTTTAAATTAATATAATGGTCACAGAAGTGAATGAATTATAAAAAAGCGTCGCTAACAGATAATTTCTTGTTTAATTTTGTTTACAATGAAGAATAAGAAGAATTCGGCATAAATAAAATAATGTAACTAAAGAGCTGAATGATGGAATATGCCTAGACCGTATGCGCGATATATTGTGATAATAGGAAATATTAACAGACTCGCTTATTTAACATTTTACGGTTGCTTATATCAAATCACATGTACATTGTGATTGAGTGGCACTTTAGAAGCAATATGTTTCTAGGTTTCTAATTCAATTCTTAGCACAGATTGCATAACTGCAGTGCTAATTTTCCATTTTATATTAGGGCATTCGGGTACCCGGGTAGTAAAATTATTTTCTACCCGGGTACCCGGGTATACCCGTACTGGTACTCGGGTACCCGTTCGGGTACCCGCGTGCAGCTCTATGGAAATGTTGATAAAAAATATGGCTGAACAAGCAGTTGAAGAGTTTTATTACTATAAATAAGAAAATAGTGTCGAAGAAATAAAACGAACAAACGAAATAAGCTATGTGAAGACAGAACTGCAGCCAATGTCGTGCTCGCTTTTGCAGTAAAGTATGTTTAAACACGCTTTTTCAGTCATCCAATTCTGGTGTGGTAGGTAATATGACGGAAACTGCAATGTACTTCCCGATCATAGTTTCCCAAGGTTCAAAGTTGGGGGAGGGGTGAAATCCGAAAATGGGGGACCAGTAAATTAAGTAGTGTATTATTATTAGCCGACACTATTTTTTGTACGAGCTTCTTTGTGCTTGCACAAAGATCTCCGAGAAGTTCTTTGTATAAGCAGACAAATTTTTGTAGATAAATAAATATATTTCAAACCGGTCTAGGACAGTTCGGCGCCGCCAGTTCGGCGCCGCCGGTTCGGCGCCGCCAGTTCGGCGCTAGCCATTTCGGCGCCGCCATTTCGGCGCCAGCCAGTTTGGCGCCGCCATTTCGGCGCCGGCATTTCGGCGCCAGCCAGTTTGGCGCCGCCATTTCGGCGCCGGCCAGTTCGGCGCCCGCCATTTCGGCGCCGGCCAGTTCGGCGCCCGCCATTTCGGCGCCGTCGGTTTGACGCCAACTAAATTTACCAAGTGTCAGAGCGCTAACATATCTAGACATGTTCTGTCTGGAGGGGAGTTGACATTTGACAACCAGGATGGTTGCTGACCAGACATGTTCTGGGGGATGGGGTTTTGACCCCCCAGAATGGCCACTGACCCCCCATTCCCCCCGCAAAAACGGCTGCGACCCTCCAGAATTGTCGATTTTTCAAACATTCCCAAAAGTTCGTAGAAAAGGTGCTTTTTTAAGCGTTTTTAGCTATCTATTTGCTCAAAAGTCCCAAATTTTCGGCGCTTCGCGCCATATATACATTTCTTGACTATATTTTGTTCAATTTACTGAATTTTTTTCAAATTTTTCGATACTTTTTTTTAACGTTTTTATGTTCTAGAAAGAACGAGCATTGTCTGAAACATCAACAAACAGTGTTTTTGACGCATACCCATCGTTTTTTAGCCCAAAAAGGCACTCTTTAAAAATTTTTTGGGCCTGACTCCCCCAGAATTCCCATGCTGTACATGTATGCAACTGACGCCCCGCAAAAATGACTGTGACCCCCCAGAATTGTGGATTTTTCAAAAATTTCCAGAAATTTGTAGAAATGGTGCATTTTAAAGCGTTTTTAGCTATCTATTTGCTTAAAATTCTCAAATTTTCGGACAAATTATTTTGACATATTTTGTTCAATTTACTCGTTTTTTTAATATTTTCGAATTTTTGTTTTGTTTTTGTGTTCTAGAAAAAACGAGCATTATCCGAAACATAATAAAATAATGTTTTTGACGCATACCCATCGTTTTTTAGCCCAAACGACTTTATTCCTTGATAATATTGTCGATCCAAACGTAAATTCAAACACTGCATGCGAACAAACTAAAATTATCACGGATTCATCAAAAAGTTATGCGCTAAGCCACGCAGGTACTCAACGGTTCGATAGTTCGCGTAATTTCCGACAATGCGGATTATTCTCTGGTCAACGGCTATATATTTATGAAGCTTCAATGCTGGTCTCGCACCAGCTACAAGCTGCTCCAAATCGATGTCCCGAGCTTTTTGAATTTTTCTCATACCGTGAATCAATTTCCACAAGGTTGGGTGATCCATTCCTAGCTCCGTCTATATCGGCAAAGAAAAATAAAAAATAAAGTTGTATATTAGAACACCAAAAGAAATTTGTTATAGTTTGTTTCAGACAAGTTTGGGCGTAAATTTTAAAAACCATGTCCGACAATGAGCTGACAGATTGCGATTATAGCATTAATTTGATATATAAGTATCGTGATCTGTCGGTAACGTCGAAAAATAAAATTTATGCCTAAGCTTATGTGAAATAGACTATAGTTTCAAGACTAACGATGTTCATTCTCCTAAAAATTTAGTGCTGTATATGCGTGCTGATGCGGTATACAGAGTTCCGGACACCCATCAACACAAGAACCCTGTTGAACTCCTTCAAACTTTTGAAGTTTATTGTCTTTTTCGCGATTTCATGTTATAGTTTCATGATAAATCTCGAAAATAATGTTTTTTCGCACTACTACGAACTATATACTCGTTTTTTGATCCCGACTTTTGATCAATGATTTACAGGATAATATAAGTATTTACAAGATTTTTTTATATATTTCTGTCTTCACACATTGATGTGGGCCATTATCAACCTAAAACACAATCGTGGGACAGACAAACATTGTACGTAGCCACATTTGGGCGTAGGGATGGTTAGATAATAAAGAATCCCCCAGACCACTCCAAAAATCAATAGATCCCAGAATTTTAATTCAATTTTTGGTATGTTTTTGGCGATGATTTTTGGACTTGCCCCACCCATCCAGAACCACAGAATTTTGTCGTTGCCTATGCACCTATGTATTTATAAGTTAAAGCCTGCTAGTACTTGCAGGCGCCTGTGAGCTGCTTCAGCGTAGTTATTCGTACGATGTTCCCGGTTTATCACGCGGTTGTACAAAGACCATGTTTCCGGGGGGAAAAGAGCAGGTCGCCGTCCTGGTCCATTCCTATTGGGTCGGCCAATATAATTATCTTCTAGCCAATGAATTAGCGGTTGCAGTTCCAGGGGAAGCTCAGCAGCCAGATTGTCTACGGCAGCATCCAGGTCCTTTTATGTACAAGTACAAAGAAGAAGTATCAGGAAGTATGACAACCATACGTGTTATTGGAGAGAGGGGTTTGCGGGGTTTGACCCCCTCCCCATAGAATGATTACTTTCCCCCTGCAGAATGTTTTTATAGAATGACTACTTTCCCCCGCAGAGTGTTTTGTTTTTTTGACAATTTTACACCCCCCAGAATTTCGGTGCTGCCCACCTATGGTTTAGACCCTAGGATTCAAAACCAAAACTCATGAAAGTTATTTACGTGTTTTTGCGCAATTTTTATCGAAAAATTATGTTTTTTTTATGGTATGTATTTAGTTTTTTGATTTCTGATTCGGTCCTGTTCTACACATGCTTATATCAATATAGTCGCACATACTTCTAAAGGTATAAATGCAAGTGCAGTAATCATTCGAGCCATCAACGCGAAGTCTGCATCGGCGTGGTAAAGTTGTAGTAGCTGCAATTCACCAAGCTGCTTTTTCATATTTCGACATAGATGAAAAAAACAGCCGTACAGTAAGCTTTGTGGAAAAAATCGTCGAAGCGCATTCATAGCACCGCGTTCAAAATCACACGAAATAGAGGCTGGATTCACATTTGGTTCTAACTCGAAAACCATTTCGAATAAACGATTATATGTAGTTTCTTGCTTGTCCGGCAAAAGGGCATATAGCAAAGGAAAAACGCCGCCAAGTTTTTCCGCTAATATTGTATATATTTGCGAAAAAAGCGGCGGCGCCGGCTTGAAGGTTCCATCAACGAACCATATCCTAGAGTCGCGCAGAACCTACAAATAATTTAGGAACAAGATTTTAACAAAATATAAGCCTCGACAAAATATATTAATTGCTGGAAAATTCTCGTACCTCAAATATGACAATATTTGCACATAACGGTCACCATGACCTTGAGGGAGATTTGTAAGGTTTTTTCACCCCCGCCCCTCCGAAATGTTTTCATCCTCCATCAATTTTAGCACCCACCCAGAATGAGCGATTTTCCACAAAAATTCGCGAAATGTTGTTTGTCTACAGCATTATTAGCTATCTGTTTGCCCCGAAACAACGAATTTTCGGCGCTTCGTGCAATACATTCATTTTATGACGATATTTTTGAATTTTTTTATGTTTATTCATTTACGTTCTGATAGAGCATCGTCAAGAACGCCAAAAATTATATTTTTGACGCGTATCAATCGTTTTTAAGCCCAAAAACGTCTAGGAAAGAAAATTTTTCACACCCCAGAATTTTCACGCTGCGCACAGTTTTGCATGATTTCCTTTTTAAATAAAAAAAATCATCAATAGTTCTTGAAAAGTACTAAATAAATTGAAAACATCAAATAAATAGCACAAAAACTCGCAAGTTATGTTATCGTAAATCTTATGTTTTAAATGTCAAAAGATCGACGAATTTGTATGACATACAAGCGCGAAATTTATTTTATCATGACACGCTTTCGATTATCGTCATTTTCTAAAACATTTTATTTTCCCTAAGAAAAACTCATGAACACTGACGCTTTCTAAAATTTCTTAGCATAAAAATCAAATCAGAAGTGCATTTTTTTAAATTTGAAAACTCGTTATGGCCTAGATTGACGAATGTTAATACAAGCGCGAGTTCTATTTTATTGAACCTTTTTTTCGATTTTACCATTTTTCTATCCTAAATGATTTTTCTGTGCAAGTAAGAGATCAAAAGTTGAATTTTTAAATTACTTGTAAACTATTCTGACGACCAAAGATCAAAATTCGATCTTGTCCGGGTCCGCTGTCGGCTAGCAGAAAATTCTCGACGACCCCGTTTTGGGGCTCGTAAGTGCGGTAATGTTCCGGTATAATTAATTCCGTGAGACTTGCGGGTGCTGCTGGCGCATCATAAATTTCATTACGTTTGCGGCGCACTACTTTTCGCAGTGCATCGCGATTCGGGAGAATGCCCTGGCTGGCTTGGGATAAACCCACTACACTGTGATTTATAACTTGAGCTGTATCCTCTGCAGATTCTTCAGCGTGGCGTTTCATCCTTGTTATTACTCGTCCCACCTCGACTCGTGCTGCTGATGCTTCATGAGCATGTTCACCAAGCCGGCGAACTACAAGGCCATTCGTGATATGTATTCTGGCACGGCAACTGTCTTTTTCCTCACAACGCCAAAAACTGATAAGAGGATCGACTTTGCTAAGCTTATCGAATATGTAAATGTATCCATCTGAAACAAATTTTTCTCTGGAACGTTTAGAACAGACAGGGTTCTGCATAATGCGATTGTACACAGAACACGATTCAAAGATGCACCTGTTCGGCAAACAAGATTTGTTCACTCTGGGCTAGTCTCAAAGTTATTTTTTGCGTTTCCTAGACTTAACTTTATTGCTGAGGTCATCTACTGCATACATACGTGCATACATTTTGTATCATCATTTGTTTACATAATATAGTACCTAATTAATAAACAGTCACCGTCCTGCATCATTCACTATGTAGAGGTGCATACAAACAAATAAATACCTTTGTACCAACATACTCATCATAAACTTGACCTACTTTAAATTTAGCCAATACATACATATATGTACAATAAGCTACTTTTATAATAATTTTTTTTAATTTCCTTCTGGCGCCGAAACGGCGGCGCCGAACTGGCTGGCGCCAAACTGGCTGGCGCCGAAACGGCGGCGCCGAACTGGCTGGCGCCGAAACAGCGGCGCCGAAACGGATGGCGCCGAACTGGCGGCGCCGAACCGGCGGCGCCGAAACAGCGGCGCCGAACTGTCCCTTTTCGATTTCAAACATACAATTTTTTCATACTGTCAGTGTGACCTGCAACCGGCATGCAGTCCTAAATATTATTTTTTGTGCAAGATACCTTTGTGCATGTACAAAGATGGTATCAAAGTCTTTGAACATTTCGTACATGCAAATTTTTGTGTACTATATGGCACAGTAGCTATTTTAGTGTGGTAAAACAGGGTTTTTCGACCTTTGGTAGAGTATCTTGGCTAATTTCTAAGTTTCTGAATATTTGACATTTTTCCATTCTAAATGCAAATTCTACTATTTTGAAGATATACAGGACAGACAATTACTAATTTCGGCGCTGCGCCGAAAATTTTCGGGAATAACCCACTTTTTTACACTTTATTTCTCCCCAACAATCTTTTTGCATGTACAAAGACGGTCCAGAAAAGTCTTTGTACATCGGGAAAAATATTTGCCGAATACAAAAAACCATGGTCCTAAATGTGATGATTCGGCCTGAATTTAGTTGATAATATTAGTTGGGCGCGAAGCGCCAAAATTTTTATGAGCTTTTGATGGAATTTACAAATAAAACTCGACTGAGAAAGCTAAAACAACTTGTACCACAAAATCAGAAATATTACAGACATTGTAATATGCCAATTAAATCTTGTAATAAGCACCACTGCGAAATCCAATGCAACATCAGGATAAATTAAACAATTTTATCTTTGAACGGCAAAAAAGTGTACAGTTATTAAATAGTACTTATTTTTGCATAAAATTTTTAAAAACAGTATAAATAGATACAAAAGATATTTAAATCTGCATAAGAATGCCTAGATTATACAAAAAATTATTTTGGAATGTTTTATTCCCTTGCTTCAATCTAAATGCAGTATATTAGCGATATGTTGCGCGAAGCGCCAAATTTTTTGAACTTCCCTGAAAATACTGAAAAACGATAAAATTAATATCACTTTGTCCTAGAAAATATTTTAACATTGTATAAAAATGGCTCCAAAAATAAATGCACGAGCCAAAATTGATTTTTGGCGAAAACCTGCATTTTTTGGCCATCTTTAGGTGCGTTTTTGCGATTTTCGGCCAAAAATTAGTGGTCATTTACCCCCTCCCCTCAAAATCGCCGAAAACCATATATACGTGTAACAGGGGGCTTTGGGGGATTCCCCACCCACCCAGAGTTGGACGTCCTCCCCACCCACCCCCAACGTCAGAAAATTTTGACCCATCCTCCCATTTTTGGCGAAAACTTGCGCTTTGTTGGCTATTTTCAGAAGTTTTTGCCATTTTTGACCTAGAATTGGAATCACTAACCCCCCACCCTCCACTAAAAATAGCCAGAAACTCCTACCCGAAATTTCCAGCCGTTACATGTATGTCGAGGAGCCCCTCATCGAAAATTTTGAGCTTTTACGTGCATGTTTCATAGTTTCATAGTGATAGTTTGTCTGTTTACTCTTGCTTACATTCAAAAATACTGTATCACTTCGTAAAATTCTAATAATTAGATACACTTTTGCCGTACTAAAAATTAGGTTCAAAAATATTCAAAAGATCTTCATCAAAAATCGTCTGACAATAACTCGAGTCTTGTAACTTGAGTAATATACCCTGAGGGGTTAATACCCACACCTGGGCGTGGGGGGTTTGGGGGGGTATGCACCCCCAGAAACCAAAATACCCCCCAGAATTCAATTTTTGAAAATTTTTTTCGTTTTTTTCGCAATTTTTTGATGCCAATGGATAGTGCTTGATGAGAAACGTCGAAAAATTGTGTTTTTATCGCCATACCACCATTTTTAAGGCCATTTTTCGACCTTCAAAAAAATCTTGCACCCCCCCAGAATTTTCTTGCTGCCCACGTATGGTAATACCCCTGCCTTACCCCCTACGGGAATGTGTGTTTCCGATCCATGTAGCGAGCATGAGAATAAAAACTTAGTCATCATATGAATAATCAATTGGCACTTTGTTGTATGTAACTTGGTGTGACTGGGTACGCGCCTAAAAGCATAAGAAAAGCCTTTAGGTAAAAAACAGCCTCTGTGCTGCAGATGCATTCTAATTAGTTAATATTAAACGGATATTTTAAACTTATTCAAATGTGATTTTAACCCTCGGCGCCACGGAACTTTTCAGCTTCGCCCTCGGCGCCGAGGCCGAGGCTCTAAAAAACGCCGAGCCTTGCCGAGGCCTCGGTCCGATCACTGCCGGATTTTAGGCATTTATGGTCTTCAGCGTTGCACTACCCTAGTTGCATTTCTCGCAAAACTAGGAACGGCCCAACGCCAGCTTTGAATGCGTCCCTCGAGAAGATCCTGGTCTGGTATTTGGGAGCAAGATGTTCCTTGAACGAAATGTAAATTAAGAGTAAAAATAATACTAATGGTGAAGACCATACCTGGGCGCCTGGGCGTGGAGGGTTTGCGGGATATGCACCCCCTCCCCTCCCGAGAAACCAAAATATCCCTCCAGAATTCAATTTTTGAAATTTTTTTTGTTTTTTTTGGCAATTTTTTGAAGCCAATGGATAGTGCTCGATGAGGAACGTTGAAAAATGGTGTTTTTTCGCCATACCACATTTTTTAAGCCATTTTTCGACCTTGGTGAGGACTCTCCTCAACAAGAAATTCCCCAGTGTTTCATAAAATATCTTAAACTCCATGTGTATGTAATTTTCTATTTTTAAGATTAATTATTTCATAATTTATTCCTATCTATCTAATTCATTTATTTAGTTATTTAATACTTATTTATTTGTTCATATATTTAGATCTTTATTCCATTATTTATTCATTATTTATCTTTTTTATTCATTCCATTATTTATTCATTATTTATCTTTTTATTCATTTCATTAATTATTTAATTATTTATTTAATATTAAATTATTTAATTGCTCATTTAAATAGCAATTTAATTATTTGTTTGATATTTAATTATTTTACAATTTATTTAGTATTTATTCATTTATTCGTATATTTAATTGCTTACACTTAAAAAATGTTTTGCAAGATATTTCTCAGTGCAAGCTGCATATGAGTGTACAATTTAAAAATTCGCATTTGAAGGCAAAAAATGTAAGGTTGAATGAATGAATGAATGAATGAATGAATGAATGAATGAATGAATGAATGAATGAATGAATGAATGAATGAATGAATGAATGAATGAATGAATGAAATAATTTATTACTGAAACGCGACAATTACGAAGGATGTAAAAAAGTAATAAAACGTACGGTCAAAAGAATAAAAGCGTACAGCAAAAGGCGACGAGCGAGTCATGAAAATGACGATTTAAGCCCGCTCTCTAATAAATTTGGATAAGTCGACATCGATTAATCTAGATTTGAATATGTTTAAATTAGGGAAAAGACTTAAAAATCAGATAGGTGACTCCAAACAGAGATATACTTATAGAAAAAGTCAAATTTTTGTAAATTAGAACGGACAAGAGGAACAACTAGCTTGAAACGATTTGTGCAGCGAGTAGTATTTTTATTAAGCATGCAGTTTACGTTTTTTCTTTCTTTTTATGTAGGTATTTTTATCCATTTTTATTTTTGATTAATAATTTTATTAATTTTTTCTACACTATCTCTCTTGTACTGATATTAATAATATAACATGTTAAAAAAATTCCAATAGCCTCAGAAAAAGCCGGAAATTGGGGAACCCTCAACTCGGCCATTCTGTACCCAGCCCAGGGTTGTCACGTGCTCCTTAAAAAACCCCAATTTCTACCTCAAACTGCCTGAAACTTTCCAACCGATGGTTAAGCATAGACGCAAAAAACCTCAATCGCTAAGAAATGCCTTCAACGGGGAAGACCCTCAACTTGGCAACCGTGCCCATTCCCAGTGTTGTTGCCAGGTCAAAATTTCAAAAACTGCCACAATTCTTGAGAAAAACTGCAATTCCCTGTACAAAGTTAATGGAAGCGACCCAAAAAATACGAACTCTTCACAAAACTGCCACCCTGTGGTTAAGCATAGGAGTGAAAAACTTCCAAAAAATCGAGAAACTATTAAAATGGAAGGAAAACTGGGCTAAACTTAAGAATATGGTACTTTTCGAAGAAGAGCAAAACGAATACGGCATACCAAAATTTTTTTGCTAAACTGGTAGAACATGATAAATTGAAGCGCGGTAAAAAATTTGGTAAAAATCTGAGCCATACTTGCAAAGTTGCAGGCAACTTTCGATTTGAGTGTTGGGTGGGACGATTAAACGGTTCGATCCAAAGACTTACACGTTTGTCAGAAATAAATAATATGGACTGAAATTAGGGAAAGAAGCATAGCAATGAAGGAGAAAAAAGAAAAAAGGCGCGGAAACCTGTTCGAAATTTTAAAAACTTAAAAAATTTTTATATTTTTTTGCATGTTTTTTTTTGGTTTTACTTGATAAGATATACGAAAATCTAAGTTTTTGCATCTATCATACTTAGGCTTAGGCTTAATATATCTGAAAATGTGTTTTAAGCTGCTTAGGTCGAGGTCGCTCCCGCTCAGGTTGATGTATAGATGCTTAGGTCGATGTATAAATGCTTAGGTCGAGTAGATGCTTAGGTCGATGTTATAGGTCGATGCATAGATGCTTAGGTCGACGTAAATTGGGTATCTACATGTGATTCTGCATTCAGCTGTTTGAATCTTTAAAACTTAGGTCGAGAAGATGCTTGCTTAGGTCGAGAAGAGGCTACTTAACGAAACCCATAGCTTCTGTATTATTGATCATAGATGGATGAAATTTTTTTCCGCGCTTTCTTCTGACATGTTCTAATTACTGAGCGAAAAAATCCGCTCTTCTGAACATTATTTCTTAGTATTTTGAAAGTACCATATTCTTAAGTTACTCCGGAAAACTGCTAACCTGGTAACACCACCAGTGTTGCCCGGTCAAAATTTTAAAAAACTACCACTTTTTTCACAAAGAACTACCAAAAAACTACCAACTTTCAGAAAAACTACTAAGAAACTACCTGATTCAAAAACACTAATGTTCAAAACTTTCTAGCAGTCCACGCATCTGTATTCTGCTCAAGAAAGTACAATTTATGTAGGAGATATAAATTTTTCACTGAAGAATATTGGGAAAAATAAATTCATTTATAATGAAGGATCAAAAAGGTTATGTACAGTGCAAAATGTTATCATGTAATTTAGGTAATAAGCGATAAACAAGTAAGAAGAGCGAAGAATACAAATACAAATACAAATTTTATTCGCTGATCCGACAACAAACCAAGTAACATTAATACATTGATAAGTAACAAAAAAAGATAAAATATAAACATACACAGAAAGACATGTCAATAAAAAACATAAATAGTCGAGGAAAGCGGGATAATGTAGGCAGTACATGAACTGCGCTTATTTTCGCCCCTCACCCTTTTTAATCTATTAAGAAAACATGTCTATTTGGAGCACTTATAACTTACTCAGGTAGAGAATTCCAAACGGAGATTTGCTCGATTACAAAATTCAAATTTTCTGCAGTTTTTGTTTGCCCGATTAAGAAAAAGCTTACAAGAATTCATTGCTCGATTTGAATTAGTATTAAATGTAAAGAAATCCTCAAAAGGCAGAATATTAAATCTAATAATAGAAAAGCTAAAGTGAGATCATTATATAAACGCCTTAATTCAAGTCTTTCTAATCCAAGTTGAACCAATCTCTGATTATATGGAAGACTTTTATCATTGGAAAGTCGTTTTGTAAAACTACATTGGACACCCTCAATGGAATCTGTGTTGCAATGTAGAAAAGGGTTCCAAACAACCAATCCGTGTTCAAGTACAGGTCTCACATAAGTAACAAAGGCTTTACAAAGTAAAGATTTATCTTTAGAAACAAAACTGCGTAAGATTAAATGGCCTGACTGCAATCCTTTTTTCACAATATTTTCACAGTGTGATCTAGAAGTAAGGTCAGAGTTGAGAAAGACACCTAAATCTTTAATGCACGTCGTATTAAGGAACAAGATGAAATCACTTAAGTACGTCTATGTAGTTAAATTTGTGTGGCATGACCGTGCTGGCTGGGGGACCACCGTTCCTTTTCCCAGCGATTTGGTTGACATTATAGACCAGACCCAAAATTTTTTCCACTTTTTCCGACCTCTTTCCACGATTTTTGGAAGGTCTAAAAACGTTAAAAATAGAGCGCCTGTATTAAAAAATCAGTGTTATCTAAGTAGGAAATTCTATGTACATATGCAATAGCGGTGTTTGATGCGCTTTTTGTATGGAAATTTTGCGCTCTACAAGACATATCAAAGAAAGAAAGAAAGAAAGATATAGTTTATTGCGACAGAGACGGAATTAAAACAATACAAATTTAGTCAAATTAAAAAAAGAAAGAATCAGAGTAAATACATTGAAATGTCGTCAATGCAATGAAATATAATATCAAAAACCTGCGCAAGGACTATAAAGGCGGTTTGCACTTACTTATAGTCTAAGGTAAAACTAATTTTCTCTAAACGACTGCTGAAGGAGGAAAAGTTCGGGGCATTTACAACTTCTTTCGGCAAATTATTCCAAAGAGGAGGGAGTCTATTTGCAAAACAATACATTTTCAAATTTAAGCGAGATTTAGGTATTTTTAGCTTTACCGAGTTAACTGATCGAGTGATGCCATTACACACCGTGAACAACTCGTTAAAATCGATGTCTATAAGACCATGGTAAATTTTATAGGCCATCGATAGATCATGACGGACACGACGTAACTGAAGTGAGTCTAATTTAAGAAAATCTAATCGTTCACTATAGCTCAAGTTGGGAAAATTTAAGACCCTTCTAGTAAAGTATCTTTGAACTCTCTCAATACTTTTCACGTCTTGCTTTTTGTGTGGTGACCAAATAACCGTGCAATATTCTAGTAAAGGTCGGATATACGTTTTATAAGCCATAAGTAGCAGTTCAGCATCTTTAGCCTTAAATGCTCGAAAAATCAATGACATCCTAAAATATGCACTTTTAACTATATGTGCAATGTGCGGCGAAAAATCCATATATTCGTTCAAAAGAATACCTAAATCTTTTACTTCGTTGTTTTCCAAAATATCCTCCATTCCAATCGAATATTTTTGCTTGGGATTTTTATGACCGAAATGCAAAACGGAGCACTTAGCCAAAGATAAAGGTAATTGCCACTTTTCAGACCACTCATTAATATTCAGTAACAAATTGTTCAACAAACCTGCTTGTTCTGTTACAGAAAACATTTTTACATCATCCGCAAATAGGTACATTTTCAACTTTTCATTTTTGTTCAGAAAAAGCGATATCATTTATGTAAAAAAGAAACAAAAGAGGACCAAGAACGCTACCCTGTGGAACTCCGCTAGTAACATCACTGAGCTCAGAAAACGAATCACCAATTTTTACCTGCTGAGTTCGACCATGTAAAAAATCTGTAATCCACAAAAATAATCGTCCTTTTAGTCCGTAAAATGAAAGTTTGTGAAGGAGTTTATTATGTGAGACAGAATCAAAAGCTTTGCAGAAATCTAAATATATAGCATCAACCGGACTTTTAGAATCGATGTGGCATATAATTTCATTTATGTACATTAATAGTTGGGCTTCACACGATTTTTTAGGCAAAAATCCGAACTGAATAGATGAAAACATTTTGTTTATTTGAATGTATGTTAAGATATTATCTTTTAATATTTTCTCTAAAATTCTGCAACTCACACACGTTAACGAAATAGGCCTATAATTAGAAGTTATGGAAGGTTAACGAAAAGTTGCATATATCACGATCAGTATACGTTATTTCTGCTGAAACTTGAATTTCCTTCCTTCAGTAAAACATTTTAGACAATTCTGAAATCGCATTTGACAATTAAAACTATAATTTATCAAATGGCGCGAAGCGCAAAAAAATTTAAAAAATTTGACCTCTCTAAAACTCAATTTTTGCATTACAAAAACTAACCAAATCCGTGCATACTATAAGCATTTTCAATCGTAGTGAAGTTCTAGACCAGATTGCCGATAAAAATACTACAATTGGCGTGGTGTGGCTTAAAGATTAATAACAAGTAAGAATCAAATCTATTCGGCGCAAAATTTTTGAAGTTTTACCTTTCTAAAACGCATTTTTGCATTACAAAAACTAACCAAATCCGTGCAGAAGATAAGGATTTTCAATCGTAGTGAAGTTCTAGACCAGATTGTCGATAAAAATGCTGCAATTGGCGCGGCGCGGCTTAAGGATTATTAACAAGTACGAATTAAATCAATTCGGCGCGAAGCGCCGGAAAATTTTCCAAGTTTTACTTCTCTGAAACGTATTTTTAACATTACAAAAATTTTCCACAATTGCCAACCAAGCCCAAAAATTTCGGTTGACAAATAGAACAAAAAGTGGAAAAAACGGCGGCTGGGAGCACCGTTTTTTTCCTAGCGATTTGGTTCACAATGTGAACCATACCTAAACTTTTTTTCCACATTTCAAATTTTGGTTCACATTTTTTGGGGTCTAAAAACGTTCAAAAACGGGTCGCTCATGATAAAAAAGCCATTTTTTCTTAGAAAGTCCATCTTACATATAATTGTGGCACCTAAGACGAATCTTTGATATATTTCGATCAACGACAGAAAATGAGTAAATGTAGCTAAGCACAACAAAGAATAAATCAAAAAGAGCAAAGATTTTATTCAAATAAGCAAAAATTATCAACGAATAAAATTCAAAAACCAATGACTGATAAAATTACGAAGGGCTAAAATTCATCCATGGCTAGAAAAGCATCATAATTTTCGTTGGTTTCGTCCAGCCGTGGAAGATCTGTAACAGCAACAGATAATAAGATGCCCTCATTATGAGACGAAAAACAAGGTGAACACAATGGAAAGAGAAAAAATAATGCATGCAGATTGTTAGTAAAATTCAAAGCAGAAGGTAAAAAACAAAACAATACCAGCAGAAGAAACCCAAATCATAAGAATAAGATACAGATGAATCAGTGGAAGAGAAACTGTATGTTGTCAGCTCATGCATAAAGGTGTAAGTATATCAAACACTATGTTACTGAATAAGACACAAAAGCCAAGACTAATATTAAATAATGCACACGTTCACAATATGTACATAATGAACGTTCTGCATACCTTTTGGCTTTCGACTAACTGCACGACCAAGAGAATAAATCGTTTGTCTGAAATATTCCCTGACGGCAGGCCCATAGTCAAACTCGGCAAAATTAGTAGTCGACAAACGCAACCTCATCAACATCTCTAGCTGTTGTGGTAATATTTTGTTTCGATTTTTAGTGCATATGCGATTCATCAGCGAAAATCCACGTTCCACTGTCGCGTTCTGGGCATTAAAGCAGTTCACTATAAGGAAAATAAGAAAAAATATAAGCATAGCATACATGGGAAAAAATAAATATTTTATACATGTATACATAAAGCTTAGAAAAAACTATTTGACTGCTCCTTCCTAATGGATTTTGAAGCTTTTTAGAATAAATGGAGCTTTCAGAATTACTAATTTTGCCACAAGAAATTTGTTTTTTTCACGCTGCCTACTTTTGAAAAAGAATGTCTACTTTATCTTAGTGCAGAAATAAAGCATGCCAGGTTTACAAAGACAAAAAAACAAAACCAAATAAAAATGTGTGTCCCTTGGCAAATAAGTAGTTCAAAATAAGAATTTTCTACTTTTTGAATCATTTTCATCATAAAAAAATAATGAAGCAAAAATTTATAAGATGTTTGCACCCTGTAGTCACCATATGTACATGCACATATGGAGGGGTGCGAGGGGTAACCCCCACAAAAATAGTATATACCTACCTAAAAACTCAATGTACTGCAGTAAAAATCCTGGATTTTACCCCTCCCTGACCTCAAAGATCTCAATTTTACCCCTCCCTGGACAACCTAACCTTATGCATCTATGGTAGTCAATAGTCACTTACATACGTAGCACAGCTTTCCAAGATTTGGGAATAAATCCAAATTATGGCAGCCGATTGACACAAGCTGCTTCCATGTTGGTATGCGATCATTCATTGGGTTCATGTAGTTGAACTAAAAAGGTCATAAACTATTACATTTATATACATATACAATAGTACAATAGTGTTTCCATACAGGTAAAAAAAGACCTGTGCAAATAAAAATATTGATGTATTTTAATGCATGCAAACACATTGTTTTTCACTGACTCAAGGTTTCATTATAAAGATTTAGATTGACAAATTTACTGTGGTTTTTCTTAAATTTATTAGATTTAAAACATAAAAAATTATAACCTTAAAGAGATTCCATTCAGATAATAACTCTTCTTGCTTGAGCTCAATGCCCTTGCTGTAGAAAGCAAATAATTCCATAATCTGATAGTTGCCATAAGACGGTAAGTCGTTTTGCATTTCAGAAAGCTGAACAGGATCTGGATTGAAAATCCGAAAGGACGTTACTATAGAATTGTCGCTCCACAACCTATTCTCTAAATTCTTCACCATTGCCTTAGCTAGCTCTGAATATATGTAAAAATGAAGATAATGTCACCATAGATGCACATAATTAGGGGCAGGAAGCTATTTTCAATCAAAATCATTCAAGAGTTGGTACTTAGCTTTAGTTTTTTTTAATTATAATTTTTCTTGGGGTTAATAACTTTTTCAGTCCTTCCTATGTGCACGTTTTCAGGTGTTTAATGTAATTACTTAACATTAGCATCATGCATACATATTACACAGGTTATAAAAATATATAAATAGGCACAAAGTTATTGAAAGTAAACTGATGTAAAATAATCTTTAATCAGCAAAATGTGTAAGACGAAATTATGTACTTCGAATATGCTTTTCACAGGAGGCTCTATGGGATGCAGTAAGATCTTCAGTCAATGTAAGTGCGCCATTGTGTGCCAAGTCACACATTTTTTCAAAAGATTCACCGCAGATTGATTCACAATCACGAAACTGAGCCCGAATGACAGCATTTGTTGATTGAACTAAGCGCTGCAAATTATAATTTGACTAAGAATAAAATAAATATAGATATGTGTAACCTAGGTATGTATTTAAAATATTTATAACAAATACCATGAGGTTGTTCATTATACTAGATAAACAAAGACAAAAAGAAATTAGTAAAAATTATACATTTATTCAGCTTACAAAGGCATCAAACGGATGGAGCTCAGCAGCTTGAAGCTGCAGCATCAAGGTTTCAGATGGACGCAATAAGTCATGCAAATAATAAAGTAAAAGCACCATTTTAGGAGCAAATAAGCGGCTGCGAATGTTCTAAAAAATTGAAAATTAAAAATGTATACAGGCAGTCATAGGTGGGCAGCACCGAAATTCTGGAACGGGGTTGCAAAATTTTTTAAAGGTCAAAAAATGGTCTTAGGGCGAAAAAGCACCATTTTTGAACGTTTCTCATCGAGCACTATCCATTGGCATCAAAAAATCGCGAAAAAGGCAAAAAAATTTGGGGTATTCAAACTTCTGGGGTTGCATACCCCCAAACCCCCATGCCAACGTGTGCAGCCAGGTACACCTATGTGCCTGCCTGTATGTAGGCCAAATCAAATATTATAGTAGCTTTTTAAAAGAACCAAAAAGATCTTACTGCTGCTATCGAATCACCAGCTTCTTCTTTTTGCCGAAGAAATTCTCCTATGACGGGCAGTGATTTTACAAATTCATTAACAACGCGAAAACGTGACAGCCAGCTCAAAAATAAGCATGCATGAGCATGATGCAAGTACGTGTACATATGTATACATACATATATAAATTTATGGGTCATTTAAGAAAACAAAAACTGTATTAACAACAGCAGAACTATTTGTCTACAATGTTTAACCAATTCTTAAAATTTTGAAAAATTTGATTCTGTCCTCAGGATAGGCGAGGCGACTCCCAAAAAGATGCAAAATGTTACAGGGAAGGTTTTTGGGCATAAAGTGGAAAATCTTATTTGGATAACTGATTTCTAAATTAAACTAACAAGTTTATTACATAAATATCCATTTTTTGATAAATTTGAACCATTATTACCAATTAGCTGTCTCAAGCATTGATTTGACTGTATAATACATGGCTAAAACAGAAAACAATTCGATAAACTGTATTTGAAAATCGAGTTAATCAGTATCAATAGTGAAAATGACTTTTCAAGCAGGCGAAAATTGTATTGGCAATGATCTATATATCATATATGTATTCTAAATTTGTATTGCAAAAGTGCTCACCGGATTTCAATTATTCTGTGAGGAACACAAAATACACTGTCAATTTCCTTTGCGATCCGCTTCAAGTGATTTACGTTATGGTATAGCGTCAGATAGCCAATTGAGTCACGTAGAATTTGTTCCAGTTTAACGAAAATCGAATTTTCCTGAAACTTCATTCACTTAGTTCTTATCATACATGGGCACAGGGTCAATACAGGGTCAAGTGACTTGACCCTGGCAGTTGAGCGACCTAGCATCCCTGCAGGGGAAACCGGACCAATCCTACAAGAATTTTGAAAATTTCTTGGAGAAAGTGAAACAAAATCAAGGCTGAAAACAGATGAAAATTGAAAATTTTCTTCATAAGTGCTTGAAATTGACCTGAGACTGCGGATAATGTAGTTTTAGCTCTATTTTAGCATTTAAACCAGTTTTTGAGGTTGAATAAAAAAGCTCAATTTTCCATCCACCCTCTAGATCACTCATGCTCAGCATCTATGGTTTTGACCAACAGGTTCTAGGGAAGTCATTTGACCCTGAAAAACTTGAGCGTGCCCATGTATGGTTCTAATAAAACAGCGATTCTGTTATTATGGCTTAAAATAAGCAGATATATAGTTCGTTTTAATACTATGCATTTTGCAATTGCAAAGTGAACTTAAAATACATTCTATAGTACGTAAATATGTAAGGAAGAACACAGATAGGCATAAAACAGCAGGGTAATTGAAAACTCATGCATATATACTGTATTTAGGGATTGGAAATTAAATTAAAAATTCTTAGTTAATGTGTTTTGTTTATGTACATTACTTAATTAATTGATACTTTTCAAAATAAAAATCCAATTATCACTTCCGATCAGATGTTTGATTAATTTGTTTCTTATCATTTTATTATTCATTATTGCATAAAAATTATTGTCAAAATGTTTGAAATGAGAAAATCATACGTAACTAAACAAATCTTTTTAAGTTTCATAAGATTAAGCAAGCAAATCTCATGATGGAAGCAAATTTCAGGAGGAAAAACCTAATGTTCATAAAAAAATTTCCTAAATCATCTTCTCTTCTACAATTTTTACCTTGAATGCATCCTTAAGCGCCAGATTTTCTCGATGACAAATACAGTGATAGTCCTGCATCAGGATGTAGCCATATTCTGTCCGAAGCCGATATGCAACACCACCCAGACGACCCAACATTACCGAAGCACCATCTGATGTAAACAGGACAACTTTCTCTTTTGGAATATCAGTTGCTTTTAGCCATTTGTTGACTTTTTCTGCGATCGATTGTGCGTCCAAGCCAGTGTCTAGGTGAATGATGGTCCCAAAATGTTCACCATTGAATTTCATATCATTCGATGAAATTGTGAGATACACAAGCAGCAGTTTATAGTTTTTTTGATCAGTGCTCTCATCAATGTGCAGGCAAAGAGCTTTGGCTGAGGAAAACAAATCACTTTCTGACTTTGCAACAGTAGTGTCCAAGGCTCGCAGCATTTTATAAGTTGAGTATGAAGAACGGTGCTTTGAATGTAGTTTGAGCTTTTCAGGAAGTACGACCTTCATTTGTTCCGTAAGGTAAGCCATTTGCGAATCCACAAGAGAATGGAGGAAATCTACTTTATGAACAGCCATTTCCTGCTGCAGGGCCGCCAGAATATTTTTCATGAGACCAACAACTCTTGATTCGGCCTTTGAAAGTGATGTTGTTGTTGCCTCAACTAATGAAAGCCTTCCTGGAATAATCTGCATATTTCGTACATGCTTCTTGCTTTTAGCATGCTTTTTGAAGGTCGTTTTATAACAATTCTTTGGAATTATTTTGCCATGGACCCAGTCATCTTTCAGATCCTTTGATTGCTCACAAATAGTGCAGATTACAGTGTCATTGGATATGGTTTTTATCCAAGGGAACTCAATTTTCCATTTTTGCACAAATCCACGCTTTGGCTTCTGACTAGTCTCTGGTTCCGCAGTATCCTTGTCATCTAGGAAGATTTCTTCCTCCTCAGCTTCAATATTATCTCCAGTAGCATTTGAATGACAGTCAACATCATCCACTGGCAAGGAATTACTATCCATAGGCGTGAAATCATTGTTGTCCGTAAGCATAGCATCCTCTTCCAGAGGTAAATTATTGTCTGCAAGCATGGAATCACCATCGTCTAGATCTTTAGAACCACCATCATCTACAACTAACTGCTCTGTAGAAAGGTCAACACAGTCACTGGACAGTCTCTTTGACGTTTTTTTGAAAAAGTCTGTAATTCTACATGCCATAATAAAGCAACAATATATTCAAAATTAATGCAAATTTGAAATGAATAGTCGAATATGGTATTTAGAGTGCAGCAGAGATAACGCTTATTCCATTAAACTTGAGCCGCTAAATGTTGAGTTGCCATTGTTGAATTAAATGGGCATTTATCCTCCATGTGAATCATTGACGTTTAAATAAATTATCGAGTAAGGTATTTGGAGAATGCGAATTGTCGTTTAAATAAATCGTCGAGTATGGTATTTTGAGGGCACCAGAGATAATCGCTTATCACAATTGCAGCCTTAAATATGCAGAAGGTTACCAGCCAGACCATAAATTTACATACCTAAACACATTTGGTCAAACAGCAAATGAGAATGAGTAAGAAAGAAGTGCCATGTGTAGACGTTGTTAAGACAAATTTTGTGGGGTTGATAAGTTTTTTCTTATTTTTCCAGAAATCAAACTTTGATTAGGTACCTACCTAAATCAAATCACCGTTTTCAAATCTAGAAAATCAGAAAACGCGCAAAATATCAGCTTCATAGAAAGGGGATTAAAAAATTATTAAAAGTCTATTAGAGATATAGACACTTTCTTCAGTTAGTTGTTTACGTAGGTATACTTAAGTAACCTATAGTCAAGAAAACGCATTGGTCCCTTAACCCAAATGTGGAAAAAAATCGGTGGTTTCAAGTTGGTCTATTTACCCTAAAATCTGTGCTGGAAATGCGTATTTTTCATCTGAGACAAGTTTTCTAGAGCAAGCTAATAAAATAGCAGCAATTGGTGCGGCGCGGCGTGAGCATCAATAAAATGCAATGAAAATGAATCAATCCGGCGCGAAGCGCCGGAAAATTTTGGAATTTTACCTCTCCAGAACGCATTTTTAGCATTACAAAAATTTTCCACAATGTGAACCAAGCCCAAATTTTTTTTCCACATCTCGAAATTTTGGTTCACAAAAACCCCTAAATGTAGGAAAAACGGTGGCTGGGAGGCTTAAACATAAGAAGACGATCATTTGGACATTGCTACAGTATTACGCTCTTCGAGCAGTTATGAGCTGCTTTTTAACTTGTAGATAGAAACTATCAAAAAAACTAATAATCTATTTACAAACTATCATTAAAAACTACCAAAAGTAAAAACTACAAAAAACATACCAAGGGCCTGAAAAAACTACCAAAATGGTAACACTGAACACCACTCAGTGTTGCCAGGTCGAATTTTTAAAAACCCCCAAAAAAATCCCCCAAATGAAAAAAAAACCCCCATATTAAAAAATGCTTACAATTAAGTCAATAAAACGCATACAAACGAGCTGGATGCGCTAAATAACATCGTTTTTGTGCATTTTCCACTGTGCCATATCTTTTGCAGCCAAAAATAAAAAAACCATCTTTCATGAATTTTTCGTCTTTTTTAGTTGAACAAAAATGTTTTGAAATGGTTGTTTTGCGCAACATATTTTGGATTGTTATTTCTCGTAATAGAACGTGCATAAAGTTTGCCGATTCATGCAGGCCTACGCCTAGCTAAAGCAAAAGCTCCGGAATTTACAATTTACAAATCCGTTGTGCTAGCCATTAAGGCAGACCTCACTACTAATACTAATACTTTATTCAGATAAACACAAGGACAAAACGTCGCAAGAAAAAATAAAACAGATAATATAAAATGCGAAATATCATGGACATGCAAATGATTATTGCGCTCACGTGTGCCCCATCAAAAATTTACTAAAATCAACCGTTTTCAAATTTCTCTTAAATATCACAACATTTGGAGAATTTCGAATATATTGTGGAAGAGCGTTCCAAATTCTAGCTGATCAAGTAGAAAAACAATACTTTTTACAATCAAGTCTAAATTTAACTAAATAGATCTCATTTGCAAATGCATTCCTAGTACGCGAATGACCATAAAGCTGATAAAAATCTTCAGACGGTAAGAGATTATTATGAATAATATTATATGTAACAATTAGATCAAAATAAATTCTACGGAGTTCAAAAGTCTCTCTAAATTCAACGCTTTTAACCTTTTATCATAGAAAGTTCAGTACATCTGTAAACGTAGCCTCAAGCTACGTTCACTTGCTTACTTAACCCTAGCTAAAGCTCACGCGCTCGCACAAAAGGCGACTCGGGGCCATACGTGGGCAGCAAGAAAATTCTGGGGGTCCAAGATTTTTTGAAGGTCAAAAAATGGCCTTAAAAATGGTGATATGGCGATAAACACACCATTTTTCGACGTTTCTCATCAAGCACTATCCATTGGCATCAAAAAATTGCGGAAAAAACGAAAAAAATTTTCAAAAATTGATTTCTGGGGGGTTTTTTGATTTCTGGGGGGTCTTTGGTTTCTGGGGGTCCAGACCCCCCAGACCCCCCACGCCCATGTGTGCTTGGGGTAAGGCCCGGCCTATCAAGATAGGCCCGGCCCTCAATTGGCCCCGAATTTTCGTTAAAGGCCAATATTGGCCAATAACGATTGCATTAGGGGCCAATATTTGCAAGATCTAAAATTCTTAAAAAGCTTCACATTCGTGGGTCTCGAACCCCGTACTTTCGTGTTGTTGAAACTCACGCGTGCGCACTGCGCCATAGCGAATCTTAATCAAGTTCTGAAGAATGATACTCATGCTATCTGTTATATACAGTATACGCAGTAGCTATTTTTTGTTTGAAAGAGATTGCTTATCCTATCTTTTATGCCTATGTAGTTTGAATTGTACGGTAGGTATTTCTAATTGTCGTTGGTTTGCCTTACGTATTGCAAAATTCTACATATGTACCTACGTTAATACATATGTACGTACATGTGTGCATAAATATTCTAATGCCATGTCAGTATGCGATTTCAAATAGCTAGGTAGAGGTTACCTACCTATGTTAGCAGGACAATAGATACGTATAAAGGTACATACCTACGCAACTAGGTATGGTGTTTCATTTGATCGAGGGTTTTTTGAAAAGTTTAAAGTGGCTACAAAGGTGTTTTATACTAGTGCGACAGCGAATAGGTATATTCTAAAAAATATCGAGTTGCATTACGATCTTTGATACTGCTAAGAGGCAAGACTGCATCATATAGGTATGTACTTATAGGTCACTTTTGTAGCCTGGTTTATGCGGACTAAATTCAGCGGAAAAGCTTTCCAATAAACGAAACAGACTATACTTAATTCTGGTCATACAGATTCGGCGTGTGATATCTTACGCTTTACGGTAGGTTGAAATTCTCTTTAACATTTACTTGAATGTAAATAGTATTTTTCCAGCAGGTTCTAATTTTTCTATATAATATGTTTATCATTATTTACTGTATTTTTATTACATAATGTGTGTACTTCACTTGCTTTTCTCTTTCTCTTTTCTAGTCTTCCATTCCAATTTCTTATTTTTATTACATGTATCTTACAAAAATAGCAACTGCGTATACTGTATATAAGAGATAGCATTAGTATTATTCTTCTGATTTCTGATCACAATTTCGGTATGGTGCATTGTGCTCGCGTGAGTTTACCAACTCAAAAGTACGGGGTTCGAAACTCACGAATGTGAAGCTTTTTAAGAATTTTAAATCTTGCAAATATTGGCCCCTAATGCACTCGTTATTGGCCAATATTGGCGCTTTAACGAAAAATTCGGGGCCAACATTGGCCAATAATCAGTGCCGCTGAACTGGGCACGCACGATTGTGTTGTACTGTCGGCTTCTCTTGACAAAAACTTAAGTAATTGATTGCTGCCTCTAAAAACTCACTAAAATTTAATACTTGCACATTAAATAAAAAACCCCCGAAAAATCCTCAAAAATTTTGAAAAACCCCCATGAAATCCCCCATGAGCTAAAACCCCAAAAAAGCCCCCAAGGACCCCAAAAAAGCACCCAAAATGGGGGGAAAACCCCCAATCTGACAACCCTGGTTTTCATTGACTTTGCAATAAACTTTTGACTTTGACTATGAGCTCTACAGTAAACATTAGTGTCATTTAAATACGCCATGAAGTTAGCTTGCGGGTATCATTCGAGAAAAATGAGTTTCGGAAACAGCGAACCGACGATTAGGAGAAGCAAGAGATGTTAGAACAAACGAAGACCAGCCAAGTGGCAGCCCGCGGAAAGAAAACCGGAGACGTTCAAGCTGCAAAGCTGATGGAAATATGACAGAGGAAAGGCAGAAGCAGAATTAGAGAAAGAGTGAAACGATCCTGAACCAATTAGTCATGTGATAAGTTTATTTGGAATAATAAAGAGACATGCGGATGTGTTTGACTCCTCATAACTCATTATACTGTAACATATCATGTTTACTACATTAGTGTAAAGGACCAGGAAGTAGGTAATTTTTACCCCCATGAGGTGGGTGCGGGTAAATGTGGGACGTTCAAAGTACAATGAAACAGACTATAGGGAATAAAAACAGACCTGCAGATGTGTTTCATTATACTGTAGAATATAAAGTAAATAGAATAAGTTTAAAGGACATTTACATAAAATCATGAAGTAGGTAATTGATAACACCATGTAATTTATACCCCCATTAGGTGTGTGCGGGTAAATGTGTGACGTTCAAAGTACAATGAAACAGACTAGATGGAATAAAAAACAGACATGCGGATGTGTTTACTGCTTGTAACTCATTATACTGTAGAATATAAAGTAAATAGGTTTAAAGGACATTTACATATAAACATGAAGTAGGTAATTGATAACACCATTAGGCGGATGTGTTTGACTCCTTTTGTAACACATTATAGTGTAGAATATCACGTTTACCGCATTAGTTTAAAGGACATTTACATAAAATTATGAGGGAGGTAATTTTCAACCCCAATAGTTTTGTCCGGATAAATAAGGGACATTCAAAGTTCAATGAAACAGACGATTACATGATCCGAAATGATTGGTACGGATGTAGGAGGGACATAAACATTAGGGAGGAATGTACTTATAGAAACGATAGAATATGGTATTAGTAAAAATTTGTTGAACACAAGTTTGGTCTTGTTACTGATTTTAGTAAAGCCTTAACGCATTTGATCAAGTACCTTCCTTTATGAAAATTATCTAATCACAAATATTACTGTATCACAGAAATCGAAATACTTTCTATATTCACCACAGGCGACGATGGGATTGGACAACATTTAAGAGACTGATGTGCGATTGGTAGGAAAAAGCGCAAAACTTATCTTTTTTTTAGACCTCTGCGAAATCCGTCAACAGCGAATCAAATTGATTCGCGCTAAATTTTCTAGCATGACTGGAAAAATGACCTATAAAAGGGGATGCAGAGCCCACGCGCGCGTAGTCAATTAGATCACAGTGCTCTGACGGGTGAATATGTTGGAAAATAGGGTGGCATGATTAATGTGTCAATAGTATGATGAATAATAGTTTGTAAAATCGCGATTTACATATTGTTTGTGCTGGAAATGAATTATAGATATGAAGTGATACACTGCATAAATAATTACCTACATAAATGTTTGTTATTCAGGGAACGATTTAAATGAATTTATTAAAAATCGTGAAATTTTGCGAAGATGCGTGATGGGTTGCCCGAGAAGCTGGCGGAGTTGGGACTGGTTCCACGCGCATGGCCGAATATGACTGTCCAACATGTGGCGGGAAGATGGTTCTAATCAAGGATGAATCATGGGTGGATGGATGGATATGGACGTGCCGGGCCGCGTGTGTCGGTCAGGAAACAGAAGGCGCGGCCTTGTGGAGAGCGAGTGGGCTTGCGCAAGCACCACGTTTTTGAGGAATTCGAAGTTACCGATTTGGAAAGTTCTTGGATTCGTCAATTTCTGGAGTCGGAGGTGCAACTTTGCGAGTTTACTGGCGAGGCAGCTCGAGATGGCCCAAGAAAGTCACGGTTCAGCTGGTCATCTTACTGCCGGGAGGTCGTATTTGATGCATTCTTCACGAACCCAGAAAAACTCGGTGGCCCTGGGAAGGTCGTCGAGAGTTGACGAATCCAAATTTGGTAAGCGAAAATATCACATGGGGGGCATTCTGTGGAGGGCCAATGGGTCTTCGGCGGCTATGAACGTGGCTCCGGTCGGCGTGTTTATGGTAGCCGTCGAGGGCCGGGGGTCTGACACACCTGCTGCCCATAAATCCGAGGTGGATTAACCCGGGTACGACGATTCTTTCTGACTTTTGGAAGGCATATGACTGCTTGGGAGACCATGGCTACATTCACACTGAAAGTAAATCATTCTCTGAATTTTAAAGATCCTGACACACAGACACATACTAACGCCATTGAGTCCTCCTGGCGAGCAGCCAGAGTCTGGATTTTGCATCGTCAAGGGAGAATCAAAGCACACGTACCCGGTAATCTAGCTCGGTACATGTTCCAAAAGCGATGCAAGGAAATGCAACTTGATCGTACGGTCGAGTTTCTGCGGATGGCTGGGCAGCTGTACAATCCGTGTAAGCCCAGTGCACCACGATTGGACGAGGACAGGGACAGCCGCGAGGAGTTGGAGGACAGTGACAGCCACGACGAATTGGAGTTTTAGTATGAGTAAGTTGTGTTGAAAACATATTTTCCTGATCATTCAGTTCAGCTTAAGATGGGCTTAGGCTTAGGCTTAGTTATGTGCCTTCACATTGGTGCCAGGGGATGATGTAAGCCTGAGTCAGGTGGGGCAAAAATTGCCGGAGCGAGGCAGAAGCGAGGCGAGAGCAATTTTTGCCCCATCTTTGGCTTAGGCTTAGATCATCCCCCTGACACCAATCTGAAGCCTCAAACAGCGCTTTTTAGGCTTCTAATCATCAGGAGCAGCACTATGAATCCAAGACATGCCCTGAACCAAGTTTGCAATATGCAAATCAGCCTAGATTTGCATACTATGCAAAATCGAGGCTAATTTGCATATCAAAACTTGGTTTCCGCCGGCCAGTTTAGGGTTTCTAGTGATGCTCGCAATGATTAGAAACCCGAAGAAAACGGCTGTTTTGTAAGAAATTGAAAAAATCAGTAATTACGAATATTTTC
>JAVLUZ010000056.1:3530217-3565904 GCA_036768485.1 Mermis nigrescens
TTTTCAGCGTAAACTTTAGGCAACTACTGAGTGTAGAGAACACTCATACTCAGTTCCGTAATCCTGACGTTACTTAAAACATTTTGAAAAAATTAAGCTTCTGTAACGCTCTGAATCTATAGTTGATTTTCAGTGTAAACTTTAATTCACGTTTTGCAACGCTCTGGAAGGAAAATCAATTTGTAGTGCAAACTACACATTGAGAATAAATGAACAGTGCAAACTTTACACAACTACTGAGTGTAGTGAAAAGTTACAATCAGACTCGTAATTCTGACGTTACGTAGAACATTTTAAGAAATTAAGCTTCTGCAAGGCTCTAGGAGACTGAAGTCAATTTGCAGTGTAAACTTTACACAACCACAGAGTGTAAAAAAGATTTTGGTCGGTTTCCTACTTCTGATATTACTCTCATGTTACGATCAATACTTATGGGTCCGAAGTGGATTAAATGTTAGATGTAAACCACTTTACACCACTGTTGAGTGTTAACAAACGCGCTCACTGACGTATGATGCTTGACCCTGGAATATTTTTAAACTTGTGACTATGTCCAGATTCATAACCGCAGAAGTTGGCGGAAAAAGCAAGACAGAAACACGTTTATATCCCCCGATTTCTGACTTAAAAACCTCCTAAAAAAACTGAATATTGATGTATGATGTAACTAAACACAATTTGCTGTGACGAGTACCCCTAAGAAAGTACTTTATTTTTGTTCTATTCGACTTATCCCGACTTCTAAACGGAGAAAGTAGCGAAAAAAAGGGACACAAACGTTTTTCCACCATCCACCACATTGTAAACTTCAAAAATCTGAACCTTACTCCCCATTGAGATAAAGAAATTCGGTTCGGGACAGTTGGCATATTGACCAATGGCAAAAAATTGAAAAAAACATGTTTTTTGTCCGATGTTACACCACTGATTTCGACTTTACACCTCCCGAAGTAACTCATTATTGAGTTTTTTAAACGCGGTTCTCAGCGACGTGTAGCCCTTAGAATGTACTTTATTTTTATTCTACTGAATTTGTCCTGACTTATAGCCGGAGAAGTTGACAGAAAAATCAGAGATAAAACCTGTTTTTTACACCATTTACTAGAGTGTGAAGTTTGAACCCAAAGATCTGAGTCATAATTGAGTGTAAAAAGTTTGTAGGTAAGTCAAAAGTAGCTGTTGGGCCGCAGTGCTGGGAGGAATTTCTTGGGACTCCTATCCGAAGTTATTAGCAGACAAAAAAGACCAAAATGTGTTTTTCAATCCTCAGATTCTTTACACTCTTTACAATTCCACTTTAGGAATAAGTCATTCAAAAAAATAAAAAACTGTTTTGAGCTTACTCAATTGTCTACAATTCGAAATACCCAGACTAAACAGGATGCAAAACTGATTAGTTAAGTCGAGAGTCCGACCAAAATTTAAAAAACTGTATGTATGTAATAACGTTACAGTAAAACTTACACGCTCTTTGCACACCAGGTATTAATTTAAAAAAAAACAAAAACACCCGCAGCTAAGTTTTTTATTATCTGTCTTTAAAAACCGCACCTCCCAGAAGTGTGCCATTATAGCTGTAGGGGGACATATTTGTGGGGTACCCAGGTAAAATAGTGCTTTCTAGCTTAATGAATTGACTACATGTAAAAAAAGACCAGACTAAACAGAATGCAAAACTGCGCTAGAAAAGTCGCGAGCACCGCCAAAATTTAAAAACTATATGTTGTTACAGTAAAACTTTGCAAGCTCTTTAAACACCGGGTGAAAGTGTAAAAAAATTAAGAAATTTCTCGCATTTTTACACTTGTCAGCTCAAAATCAGGCAGGTGTTTTTTGACAATTGTTGATCCAAATAAATCGCGAAAGGCAAAAGCTTTCAACTTCTTCTATGTTTTGTGCAAATTTTTAATTTATATATGGGCCAGCGATAGGTAAATCTGTGCAGGAAACGCATATTTTTCATCTTAGTCAAGTATCCTGGAGCAAAGATATCAATAAAAGAGTAGGAATGGACGCAGCGCGGCGTGAGCAGGTCCGTATCCAGGAGGGAGACTAGGGGACTAGGCAAAAATTTTTTAAAGCATAGGGGGAACATGGGATGAATTTTAAAAAACGTTTTACGAATACTAGAGCTGAACACTTCGCAAATTTTGCCACCGATGCTTTAAATATGATAAGGATTCAATATACACCCTCATTAAAAAATTTCATTTTCTGCATAAAAACTGTACAGAACACATAGATGCAAAATACGCTTTGGGTTGCGTAAAGACTGAAAATTGAGTGTTTAAACCGCACGCTTGGGACTAAATAGACTCTTATTACAATCGGGAAATTGGGCGCTTGAATCGCTGAAAATTTATTTGCGATTTTTGACTAAAAGAACAAGGAGGAGTAAAGAAAAATTCATTCTCATATTTCATTTGGGGGCGTGCCCCTATCTCCCCTGGCTATGGGCCTGTATAGAACATTTTGGCCAATTTTCGAAGTCGCTTTTAACAAAAAAACTCAATAATTTATCAATTTTGCATAAGAAAAATTGTCTGAATCCGTGCAGAAAAAGAGAGAAATAGTTTCAAACATAGTGAAATTCTAGAGCAAATTGGGGACAAAAGTGCTGCGATGCACGCAGCGCAACCCTGAACATCAATGACAAACAATAATACATTTAAATCAGTCCAGCGCGGAGCGCCGGAAATTCCGAGATTTTACCTCTAAAACGCATTTATGCATTACAAAGATTTTCCGCAAATGCCAACCAAGCCCAAAGATTTTCTCCATTTTTCAAAATTCAGTTGACAAACAGTGATCGGAGCGGAGGCCTTAGCCTCAGCAAGGCTCGGCACTTTTTGGAACACATACATGTTTGTATAAAAAGCAATGAAAATTAGGTTGGGGTGTAAAGCGTATTAACAGTGTAAGTGTGAATTTTTGGAACCAGTGTACAGTGTAATTTTAGGGACTGGTATAAAAAGTGAGGGACTGGCCTAGTTCGTTTTCCCCCACCTGCCCAGGCGTGCCTAACCTGTTCATAACAGTAGGGCCTGCCCATAAGCCTCAGTGGGTCTCTGAAGGGGTCCCAGAAAAAAGAGTGCCCTAACCTCCCAGCCAGTGTACATAGTTCACTGTTTTTTGGAAAGAAGAAAGGGACGAAGAAAGATGAGTACTTATCCACCGGTCCATCACCTTGACCTTGGTGGATAAGCTTTGATACTAGGAATGGACCACTTTTTATTTTACTTGCCTATGTAGGAAAACATATAGTCTAGGTCCATGACCACAACTCAGGCCTAACTCTGAGCCGTTTTTTACTTAACAAATTCGTAATACAATCAATTTCATAACCAATTATCTGTGCAGCGCTCTGTAAATTTGGCCAAGTAATCCGGACGCAGACCTTCCCAAATGTAGTAAAATAGTGGGAAAGTGTAAACAAGCCAGGAGATTGAAAAGCAAATTTTTTATTTTCGAAATAATCAGCATATTTTTATAAATGATCTTCAGTACCGATCCGAATTTAAGTAAAGGTTTTCGCCGGAACCAAGATCATAAATGCCGTACAAATGAGCCATCGAAAATAGAAGACGAAAGCTAAGCAACCGAACCCGCAGTAAACAACATATTTCGGCACAACTTGTTCCGAAAGAACAGAAGTTGGATAAGGGTATTAGTGTATTACGTGCACAGTTACCAAAAACTGTGAACAGTGCACAGGCCCGCAGGTGCAGTATGTGCATAGTTCAAATAACGGTACTTAAGTACTTGTTCACTTTAGGCCCTACCGTCGCTGAATTCCGAGAGAAAGTAACGAAGTCATTAACGAACCATTTAAATATATTACGTTTCCCAAACAACACAAAAAGCTAGAAAGCAGTGTAGAAAAAGCGAATGTGATTTTCATTTTCGTAATCAGGGCATAGGGACTACTGCACAAGTGCCCTTTTTTGTATACGTACTAATTAGGGAAGAACCCTCAAAATATTTTAGCTTCTAAGCAGACAAAGTCGACAACTTAAACTACTATATTTTATTATAAGTGCGTACGTACTGTACCATGCAGCCTGTACGCTGTTCAGTCTTGGGAAACTGTGAACGTAATACACTTATACCTAGGATATGTACTGTAATGAGTAAGCTACTTTTCCCAATTCTTGCCCCGAACCCTACGAAGAGGAAAACAAATGTAAAGGAAGCATCTACCTATAAACTTTCTGCTTTAAAAATTGAAAACGCAGGGAAAAATTTTACTATAATGAAACAAGCGACATTTATAACGAAATTTCCATAAATTAAGCCGGGCAAAAAAATTGCACAAGGGGTGGCATCCAAAGGTTGGCAGCACCAAAATTTGAGGGGGGAAGACTTTTCAAAGGTCAAAAAATGGCCTTTAAAATGGTGGTATGGCGAAAAACACCATTTTTCAACGTTTATCATCAAGCACTATTCATTGGAATCAAAAGATTGCGAAAAAAAACAAAAAAATTCAAAAACTGAATTCAAGGAGTATTCAGGTCTCTGGGGGGTTTACTTCTGGAGGGTGCATACCCCCATGCCCACGTGTAGTGACGTTCGTGTGTTCGATAACGAGGTAACTTAATTTAGCAAGTGAGCGGCGTTACGTGGGGAATTTCGCACCAGAAATGACAACTCCTCAATGTAAACTGCGAGCATTTCTAGGTCGCAGACAGCTATTATTTCAATGAATATTTATTTCATCGTTAATAAATTTATATTTTTACTAATTTGATTTTTTAAATATTTATCCATTTATGTTATATATTTCATTTATTTATTTATCTATTCATTTATTTAGTTCATTACTTATTTATTTTTGATTAATTAATTATTTTTTATTTTTTAGTTATTCATTTATTTCATCATTTACTTATTTTTCATTATTTATTTATTTAATTATTACTAATTGCAATCCTGGCATTTGACCCATTGGTCGAAGGCGCAAGGCGCTTCTTTCTGGCAACAAGAGCAGCCGGATTTCAGTGATCGGACCGAGGTTACTTTTTGGACCCTCGACCGAGGCCAAGGCAAGGGTGACTTAAAATCCTTGCCGAGGCCGAGGGTAATGCCGAGGGTCAAGGTTGTATACCTATATGCCCATAAACAGTACTCTCAGATATTTTGTATACACATGAGCTGAGAATAATCGTAATATTATACACTTTATCGTATGTCAAACAATTCATTCTTATTTTCGAAGATAGATTAAACGTGTGAAGGATTTATTGAATAAAGTCAGCAGCATGAAAGCATCTTTAATTTTACAAGTTGCCGTTGATGACTTGGAAATGTTAACTAAGAAATATAGCTGAACAATCAGTTAAAAAGTTTTATTACTATAAATAAGAAAATAGTGTCGAAGAAATAAACGAACAAACGAAATAAGCTATGTGAACACAGAACTGCAGCCAATGTTGTGCTCGCTTTTGCAGCAAAGTATGTTTGAACACGCTTTTTCAGTCATCCAATTCTGGTGTGATAGTTAATATGACGGAAACTGCACTGTACATTCCGATCATAGTTTCCCAAAGTCCAGAGTTGAGGTAGAATTGAAATCCGAAAATGGGGGACCAATAAATTAAGTAGTGTATTATTATTAGCCGACACTATTTTTTGTATGAGCTTCTTTGTGCTTGCACAAAGATCTCCGAGAAGGTCTTTGTATTAGCGGAGAAATTTTTGTAGATATATAAATATATTTCAAACATACAATTTTTACATACTGCCAGTGTGACCTGCAACCGGCATGCAGTCCTAAATAATGTCTTTTTGTGCAAGACACCTTTGTACACCAAGTCTTTGAACATTTCGTACATGCAAATTTTTGTGTACTATATGGCACAGTAGCTATTTTAGTGTGGTAAAACAGGGTTTTTCGACCTTTGGTAGAGTATCTTAGCTAATTTCTAGGTTTCTGAATATTTGACATTTCCGATTCTAAATGCAAATTCTACCATTTTAAAGATATACAGGACAGACAATTACTGACTTCGGCGCTGCAGCCGAAAATTTTCGGGAATAACACACTTTTTTATACTTTATGTCTCCCAAAAATCTTTTTGCATGTACAAAGACGGTCCTGAAAAGTCTTTGTACACCGAGACAAATCTTTGCCGAATACAAAAAAACCGTGGTCCTAAATGTGATGATTCGGCCTGAATTTAGTTGATAATATTAGTTGGGCAGCGAAGCGCCCAATTTTTTGAGCTCTTGATGGAATTTACACTACAACTCGACTGAGAAAGCTAAAACAACTTGTACTACGAAATCAGAAATATTACAGACATTGTTATATGCCAATTGAACCTTGTAATATGCACCACTGCGCTTATAAATCCAATGCAACATTAGGATAAATTAAGCAATTTTATCTTTGAACGGCAAAAAAGTGTAAAGTTGTTAAATAGTTCTTATTTTTGCATAAAATTTTTAAAACAGTATAAATAGATACAAGATATTTAAATCTGCATAAGAATGCCTAGATTATACAAAAATGATTTTGGAGTGTTTAATTCCCCTTGCTTCCATCTAGATACAGTATATTAGCGATATTTAGCGCGAAGCGCCAAAATTTTTTTATGAAATTTCCTAAAAAATACTGAAAACGATAAAATTAATATAACTTTGTCCCAGAAAATATTTTAACATTGTATAAAAATGGCTCCAAAAATAAATGCATCAGCCGAAATTGATTTTTGGCGAAAATCTGCATTTTTTGGCCATCTTTAGGTGTGTTTTTGCGATTTTCGGCCAAAAATTAGTGGTCATTTACCCCTCCCCCTCAAAATCGCCGAAAACCATATATACGTGTAACAAGGGGCTTTGGAGATTCCCCACCTACCCAGAGTTGGACGTCCTCCCCACCCCCCCCACCACACCACCGTCAGAAAATTTTGACCCATCCTCCTCATTTTTGGCGAAAACTCGCACTTTGTTTGCTATTTTTAGGTGTTTTTGCCATTTTTGACCTAGAATTGAAATCGCAAACCCCCACCCTCCACTAAAAATAACTGAGAAAGGAACCCCTATCCGAAATTTCCTGCCGTTACATGTATGTCCAGGAGCCCCTCATCGAAAATTTTGAGCTCTTACATGCATGCTTTATAGTGATAGTTTGTCTATTTACTCTTGCTTACATTCAAAAATACTGTATCACTTCGTAAAATTCTAATAATTAGATGCACTTTTGCCGTACTAAAAATTAAGTTCAAAAATATTCAAAAGATCTTCATCAAAAATCGTTAGGCTTCACACGATTTTTTAGGCGAAAATCCGAACTGAATAGATGAAAAAATTTTGTTTATTTGAATGTATGTTATTGCCTTATCACTTCGTTTTTATTTCCTACGAGAAGGTGGCTTGGCCGATTGGTAACGTGTTGCGTTGTAGAGCCAGATAGGTTGGAGGGTCAAAACCTGTCACCTGAAAGTTATTTTCTGTCTCGGGAAAACTCGCGTGAGAACCCTATGTTAAAAGAGATGGAAAGAATTCACCACTGTGCATACCCTAATTGTTAAAAAAGATGGAAAAAAATCGATGGCCACTTAACTGCATATATAAGTGCCGTCAAGTGCTCGTTAAAAACCCCAATTTTACCTCAAACTGCATAAAAAGTTTCCAACCGATGGTTAAGCATAGGCGCAAGAAACTCCATCGCTATAAAAATGCCTCCAACGGGGAAAAACCTCAACTCGGCAAGCCTGCCCATTCCCAGTGTTGTTGCCAGGTCAAAATTTCAAAAACTGCCACAATTCTTGAGAAAACCTGCAATTCCCTGTACAAAGTATATGGAAGCGATCCGGCAAAAGTGCTACGAGCTCTTCACAGAATTGCCACCCTGTGGTTAAGCATAGGTGTGAAAAACCTCCGAAAAATCGAGAAGCTGCCAAAATGGAAGGAAAACTGCTTGCTGACTCGGCAACACTGCCCTGCCCACATAGTTGCCAACTCTGAAAAGACCAACCGGACATACCAACATTCAAAACCGGACGAAAACCGGACAAGAGCACAGTTAAATTCGGACAAAACCGGACAAACGATGTATACACTTGATAAATAACAAAGCGGCTAAAATTTATTCAAATCAACTATTGCACTTAAATATCTACCACATTGAACGCATTTTGCACATTAAACAAGGCTTCATCAAGAAAGTTATAACGATTCATTAAAGGCACACAATATCATAACAAATGCTACGACCGTACATTTTAGTGTTAAACAATTTAAGCATTGGATCAGTAACAGTGAAGGTGCAACAATTCTCGCCCTTCCAACACAGTAAAAAACGAACACGTAATAAAGCATCAGTAGTTATTGACATCTAAGCAATTTCGTAGTTTGGTCTTCAGCAAAACTTAATACAGAAATACCCTGTTCAACGCTAGCATTATAAAGGGAAGACTTAGAGCAGACAATGCAAATGAGGCTTTAAAACTAATGACTTTAATGTGCTTGGCTGTTTAACATGATTAAGAAAAGCATCGTGTTTTGGGGTAGATTAGCAGAACATAATTTACAGTGAGCAGAACCGTTTGAGCCTTCTACTAGCCACGATTTGCGAATTTGGTTCCCGAACACTGTTTTTCCCAGCTATTTGGTTGACATTATAGACCGGACCCAAAATTTTTCCCACTTTGCAACCTTTCTCCACGTTTTTTGAAAGGTCTAAAAATGTTTAAAATAGACCCCCTGTATCAAAAATTCAGTGTTTTTTAAGTAGAACATCCTATGTTGCTCATGTAAGTAGTGGTGTTTGATGTACTTTTGTATAAAAATTTGGCTAAACTTTACTTCATGGTGTGAACGGAAAATTTGCAGATGTATGTATAAAGGAACGATATTGGTTGAAATGAGGAGGACATACAAAGAAAAAGTGCGGAAAAGAAATTTCATGGAAAACGGACCGATATTGGTGAAGATAGAGTTACGGTACTTTACTTTAGTCCATAAATGCACCCAGATGGCAGGCAATGTAAGCGAGAATATAAATGTGGATCTGGAGTGTTTCAAAAACTAGGGCATCAGGAAAAGTCTGTGGCGATGTGAGCAAAAGGGATTGATCAGCTATCTCTGAGATATAGCTACATTAAAGTGGGTATTTTACTGTTTACCAAAATGTTCGAATTTGGGCTAAAAACATATTTATCTGACATTTCAAGGTCGCATGATCACTGAAGAAATAACCTTTATTGCGCGAAAAAATTTTTGTTTGAAAATTTTTAAATTTGAAAAAAACAATTTTTTGCATATTTTTTCTGTCATTTTACTTGATAAAATATGTGAAAATTCAAGCTTCTGCTTAGATGACAGTTAGGCTTAGGCTTTGGGCTGCTTAGGTCGAGGTCACTCAGCTTAGATCGAGGTATAGATGCTTAGGTCAATGTATAGATGCTCAGGTTGATATATAGATGCTTAGGTCGACCTAAATTGGGTACGTTATTCTGCATTCCACTGTTTGAATCTTCAAATGGTTGGAACTTTGAGATAATCCAAAATGCTGTTTACATCGATTTGAGTGTTAGGTGGGACGATTAAACCGACTCGATCCAGGGACTTACACATTTGTCGAAATGAATAATATGGGCGAAATTATGGAAGGAAGCATAGCAATGAAAGAAAAAAAGAAAACAGGCGCGGAAGCTGTTTGAAATTTTAAAAAACTTTTAAAATTCTCATTTCTGCATGTGTTTCGTTTACTTCGATAAGATATAGAAAATCAAGTTTTTGCCTCTATTGTCTTTAGGCTTAGCTCAGTATATCCGAAAAGGTGTTTTGAGCTGCTTAGATCGAGGTCGCTCCCGGCTCAGGTCAATGTATAGATGCTTATGGTACGATGTATAGATACTTAGGTCGATGTATAGATGCTTAGGTCGATGTATAGATGCTTAGGTAGATGTATAAATGCTTAGAGTCGATGTATATGATGCTTATATCGACGTTGATTGTAATTCATCTACATGCGATTCTGCATATAGCTATTTGAATCCTTCAAATACTTCAGGTCCAGTGTAGATGCTTGCTGTAGAGTCGAGAAGAGGCTAATTAACGTAAACCCATAGCTTTTGTAATATTGGATTATAGACGGATGAATATTTTTTCCGCGCTTTCAATTCAGCGATGTTCTAACTGAGCGAAAAATCCGCTCTTCTGAAGCTTATTTCATAGTATCCTGAAAGGTACCATATTCTTAACTTACTCCAAAATCTTTAACATGGATGTAAACAATGATAAAAATAGTAGAGATTACAAAAAGAATTCTTAAAAACTTTATGCAAAACATTACGAAAAATTTTCTTTAATCTTGCTTTACGCTAGTATTATACTCAAATTTTTTGTAATCTGCAAACCGTTTAAATGGCAGAAAAATATGTTTTAGTGAAAATTGGAAACTTCTGAAAAACTGCAAAAATTCCTCAAAGTGGCTCAAAATCATGGTGAATGTCCAAGGATGGTGTTTGAAGTACCGTAACTCTGTGAATCTTGTATGGATTTGGCTTTATTTCTTTTTTCTGCGTCTTTTAGTGACATAAGGATATCATTTTTCCATCAATTGTATGGCAGTTCTGCCGAAATAGCGCAAAATCAGTTCACACCATATTCTTCAAAAAACTCCAAAAATTTCGCGCTCTACTATAAATATCACGATCAGTATACGTTATTTTTGTTGAAATTTGAATTTCCTTACCTATCAATAAAGCATTTTCAGCCAATTCTGAAGTCGCTTTTGACAATAAAACTATGATCTATCAAATGAGCGCGAAGCTGCGAGAAAATTCTGAAATTTTAGCTCTCTAAAACGCATTTTTGCATTACAAAAACTATCAAATCCGTACAGAAGATAAGGATTTTCAATCATAGTGAAGTTCTAGACCAGATTGTCGATAAAAATGCTGCAATTAGGACGTGGCGCGGCTGGCAAGATTAATAACAAGTAAGATTTAAATCGATTCGGCGCGAAGCGCCGAAAAATTTTGTCAACTTTTACCTCTCTAGAACGCATTTTTGCATTTTGAAATCTCGGACAAAAGTCGGACCAACCGCTCAAAAAACCTGGACATCGAAACCCGAAATGACTGTCGATCGGACAAATACCGGACAGCAAGCAAAGCGGACATAAATGTCCGGTTTCCGAATGCTGGCAACCCGCCTTGCGTCTAAGTGTTGCCAGGTCGAATTTTTAAAACCCCCAAAAAATCCCCCAAATGAAATAAAACCCCCATATTGAAAAATGCTTACAATTAAGTCAATAAAACGCATACAAACGAGCTGGATGCGCTAAATAAGATCGTTTCTGAGCGTTTTCCACCGTAGCACATATCTTTTGCAGCCAAAAATAAAAAACCATCTTTCATAAATTTTTCGTCTTTTTTAAGTTGAGCAAAAATGTTTTGAAATGATTGTTTTGTGCAACATATTTTGGATTCTTATTTCTCATAATAGAACGTATATAAAGTTTGCCAATTCATGTAGGCCCACGCCATAGCTAAAGAAAAGCTCCGGAATTTACAATTTACAAATCCGTTGTGCTAGCTATTAAGGCAGACCTCGATTAAAATAAAAATGTTTGAATACTAATACTACATACTTTATTCAGATACACACAAGGATAAAACGTCGCAAAAAAAATAAAGCAGATAATATAAAATGCGAAACATCAGGGACATACAAATGATTATTGCGCTCACGTGTGCCTCGCCCATCAAAAATTTACTAAAATCAACCTTTTTCAAATTTCTCTTAAATATCACAACATTTGCAGAATTTCGGATATATTGTGGAAGATCGTTCCAAATTCTAGCTGATCTAGTAGAAAAACAATACTTTCTACAATACTTTCAATACTGAAGTTACCAGCGGGAGTTCCTCAAGGCTCTGTACTTGGCCTTCTCTTATTCCTGCTCTTTATTAACGATTTACCTCAAACTGTATCTACTGATGTTTCTTGTGTATTGTTCGCTGATGACGTTAAAATCTATAAGGAAGTAACTTCTGTTGCCAATGCCCAAATTATTCAATCTGCACTAAATGAAATTATAAGCTGGTCTTTTACTTGGGAACTAGAACTTTCTGCACACAAATGTGTTATTCTCCATTTGGTTAAAATAATCCTGGTTTTAATTACACTTTGAATGGGGTGAATTTAAAGAGCAGTATACCTTGTCGCGCTTTAGGAGTGTTAATATCAGCTGATGGTAAATTTTCACCACATATCAATCAACTTGTTAAAAATGCGTATCATAAAACTTGGCAGCTTTTAAAAATTTTTGAGTCAAAAAATGTAAAGTTATTGGTTAGAGCTTTTACGACTTACGTTCGACCAACACTCGAATATTGTTCTGTCATTTGGTCTCCTCATTTTATTCAAGATATTAATTTAATAGAGAAAGTTCAAAAACATTTTACTAAAAGGATATGTTACAACAAGATAGCTACTTATTCCGAAAGACTAAACTTTTTTAAATCTGGAGTCACTTGGAACCAGACGTTTAAAAATTGACTTAATTGAAACCTATAAATTCATGAACTGTCTGCACACTCGAAATTTTGACGAAATATTTTCAGAAAGTCTTAATTGTTTCAATCAGTCAAATAATTTATACATCAACTATTCTCGTACTGATGTCAGAAAATTTTGGTTTGGAAATCGTGCATCACTTTTGTGGAACAAGTTACCACCCATTGTCAAACTAGCAAAGAACCTAACTCAATTTGAGAAACTACTTGCAGAAAATTTTAACTAAGTCTCACTGTCGGGGGCTGATGCACACGGCATAAATAATGCCCTTCTCCCCCTGTGTTACATTTTGCGATCAGCATAATTTTTAACTCTTTATTTTTTGTGTTTATATTTCTGCTTCAAGGTCTAAATTCTTCATCCATAGAAATTCGAAAATTTCCCTAGATTCCAGATTTATTGTAACAACACTCAAATTTGTGAAATTAAGGTTCGCTATTCTTTCAAATAAAATTAGTCGAATCCATGGCGACTGTTCATTAACACGATATTTTAGAAGAATTGAAATAAATTCTACCGGATCACAGGGCTAAAAGCCAAAGTCCTGAAATTAAAAAAGATAAGCTGAACTGGGCACGCACGATTGTGTTGTACTGTCGGTTTCTCTTGACAAAAACTTGCAGTAATTGATTGCTGCCTCTGAACTCACTAAAATTACTTGCACATTAAATAAAAAACCCCAAAAAATCCTCAAAAATTTTGAAAAACCCATATGAAATCCCCCATGAGCTAAAACCCCCAAAAAAAACCCAAGGACCCTAAAAAAACCCAAAATGGGGGAAAACCCCCAACCTGGCAACTCCTGCTAGTGCCCACCACCGGGTGGACACAGTACTTTTTAAGTAACTTGACATTAAGCGAAAGATGTAACTTACTTCTAAAATTTATAATAAGTACGAACTAGAAATCTGTAGGCTTGCTTCCTTAGAAGAGTCAGCGAAAGAGTTATAAAACACAATATATATGTAGGTATTTATGATGATCGCATATGTACTTATATATAAATGTTTTATGCATCCCACGTACCTGGATCACAAAATGAAGAAAAGATAAATTATTCATAAAAAAATAGGGCAATAGATATTTTCTTGTCAAAAAAATATCGAAAGCATATTAAAACCGAAATTATTTGGAAAAATGCCACTATCTTAACTAATGCCGGATAAGAGATTAGGCAGATTTCATGTACTGACTTCAAGCTATTCTTTAAAGCTTCCGATTTCCATCTCTACACATCTTGGTATGTTTACTTATATATACTGCTGAATTCTAAATATCAGCTGATCGATTAATAAAATAAAAGAGCTTTGAGATAATTTTCTACGAAAAAATGTTGTATAAGCAAGTGTTTAAACATGCACATTTTATTTTGAGAGAAACTTCTTTACTGTAAGATCTCACTCAGCAAATGTTTTGTTTTGCATTTAGGAAAATCTAATCCCAAGCACTCTTACGGTATAGATAATTTTGAAATCCCGCATGATATATCCGAGATGAAGGATCTTGGTGTCTTAATAAGTAAAGATTTATCTTCTAGAACTCATTGTACAAACATTGTAAAAAAAGGCATGAGCAATTGCAAACTTGATTTTACGGAGTTTTGTTTCAAGAGATAAAACTTTGTTAGTAGAAGCCTTTACAACCTATGTCAGACCAATTTTGGAATGGTTCGTCTGTTTGGAATCCTTATCTGTTATGTGACATAAATAATGTTGAAAATGTCAAAGAAAATTTACCAAACGAATTTTTTCTGATAAAACTATCTCCTACGATGCCCGATTAAAGGAAATGGGCTTGGAGAGACTCGAATTACGTAGAATGCAAAGTGATTTCATCAATGACACGCTCTATAATCAAGGATAATTTGTTACCTGTTGAAGACTTCTTCACATTTAATGTAAACTCAAATCGTGCTGTGAATTCTTGCAAACTTTACGTTAACCGGGTAAACAAAAATATTAGAAAATTTGAATTTTGCAATCGTGTGATTTCTGTCTGGAATTATTTGCCTGATGATATCATCTGCTCAAGCTAATTCGAACATTTTTACGATGAAATTGAAAGAATTCGATTTATCCATTTTCCTCAAGGGGCGTATCTAAAGCGCAGTTATAATTCATTGACCTGTACGTACCCGCGTGTCTTACATTTACATTACACTACTTTCTTTTATCACTTTATTCGTTTTCTACAATTAAATACGTGTGTTTGCAATATGTACATGAATTTCAATTATGCATTTATATGACATTCGTCCTTTTCCTTATTATTTGTATTGTAATGTTTACGTATATTTTAAATTTGTACGTGTATTTTGTAGACCGAATAAATCTTTCTTTCTTTCTTTCTTTCTGTATATATTCATGATGAGACGAATGATGTTGTTAGGGCCAGGGTTGCCAATCGGGTTTTACCTCAAATTTTGAGGCTTTTTTTACGTTTGAAGTTTTTTTGGGGTTTTATTTTTTGGGTTTTTGTTGAGGTTTTTAAAAATTCTTGAGGTTTTTTTGGAGTTTTGGTGAAAATTCGAGGTTTTCAAAAGTAAGCGAGCTGGATATCGATTACAGTTGAAATATTATGTTAACTGCTGTAGCTAAATTTAACTTTGCTTTGCTCTTGACCCGATCTGATTGAATTGGAGGAACTGACACTGAAGTGAACTGCCTAAAACGTGCTAGTGATTTCCATGGTAACGCCTATAATCTCAAAGTAAGCTGCAGTACTTAATAATCAACCACCATGGGAGTAAAAATATTAATGAATGAATGAATGAATGAAATAATTTAATACTGAAACGCGACAATTACGAAAGATGTAAAAGAGTAATAAAACGTACGGTCAAAAGAATAAAAGCGTACAGCAAAAGGCGATGAGCGAGTCATGAAAATGACTATAAAAAACATTCAATCTTTTCCTGCAATTATCAAACACTTCAGACCGATTTAGGTAGAATTTCCATTTGGGCCACCAGAAATTGTTTACCAATATCATATTTTAAATGCAAAGCCCTATATTTGGGCAAAAATAATCTTAAATTGTCATATACACTCAATACACAAGTTATTACGAACGATTCTGTCTATGTAAGCGATTTAGGAGTGCTAATTTCGCACAACCTGAAATTCAAGGAACATTACAACAGTATTATCAAGAAGCTTTCTTGAGATCTATCTTAATTAGAAAATCCCTCTTTTCGCGTGATAAAAATAATCTCGTAAAGGCCTTCATTGTTTACGTCAGACCGATCCTTGAATATTCCTCGTGCTTTATGGAACCCCTCTTATATTAGTGATATCAACAGGCTGGAGGAGCTCTTCAGCGTACAATTTTCAGACGTTATTTTTAGCGAGGATCGGGTATTGGAAGCCATTAACCATCTAAATATGAGTCAGTTGCAGTAGGCCCTGATGGCATATGTAATCTTTTTGTTAAAAAATTGTCGTTTCAAATGATAAAGCAATTAGTTAGTATTTTCACTGTATCTTTTCTGTCTGGAAATATTCCCGAGCTTTGGAGCATGGCACATGTTATTCCAATTTAAAAAAGGGGGATTTAGCATTAGTGGATAATTACAGGCCCGTTTCTCTTTGTTGTTCTATTGCCAAAATTAAGGAAAGAATTATTAATAGTCAATTGTTAGACTTTCTTAAGGTTAATAAACTAATATCTCCTTTTTCATTTGGTTTTCAAAAGAATAAATCTTGTGAAACACAGTTGTTAAAATGTAAGTTTTCTTGGATTCAGTCCTTAGCTAAAAAGAAACTGTCGATATAATATACTTAGATTTTTCAAAAGCATTCGATAAAGTAATTATTGAAAAACTTCTGATTAAGTTAAACGGATATGGACTAAACGGTAATTTGTTGCATGGTTAAAGGCCTATTTGTTTTAATCGTTCCCAATGTGTTCGCGTTAATCAGTCTTTTTCAGATTATGTGCTTGTTACCAGCGGTGTCGTCCAAGGAAGTGTCCTTGGACCTACGCTCTTTTCGATTTTTATAAATGATATATGTGATAATATTTATAGTACGGATTTATATGTTCGCTGATGATATCAAAATTTTCAATATTAGTCGTAATTATAAATAATAACAGTCCGATTTAGATGAGATTATTGACTGGGCAATTACATGGGATTTACCTATTTCTCGAACCAAAAGTCAAGTTCTATATTTGGGTAATAATAATCAAAAAGTTGTTTATAGACTAAATGGGGAAATTATTTCTAGTGATCTGTTTGTCCGTGATTTAGGAGTTTTGATTCCTAGAAATTTAAAATTTAAGGAACATTATAATTCTCTGATTAAAAAAGCTTTTTCTAGATGTATTTTAATACGCAAATCATTTTTTTCGCGTGATAAAGGTAACCTTGTTAAAGCTTATAGCTGTTATCTTAGGCCTTTATTAGAGTACTGTTTCAGTGTATGGAACCCCTCTTATCTTAGGGATATAGATCGACTGGAAGCTGTTCAACGTAGATTCACTAAATATATTTTTGGTTATAATAATATTCTTTCTTACGAGGATCGTTTAACACAACTTAAATTGTGCAGACTTGAATTGAGACGCTTGCAGATTTGTCTGTGTATGATGTATCAAATTATTTGTCATAAATCATGTTTGGAAACTGATGATTTTTTTGTATTTAATCATAATATTACCCGTAGCATTAATAGATTTAAATTAGTTATACCTATTGTACATTCTAATTTAGAAAAGTTTGATTTCTTTTACAAATACATCGCAGTTTGGAACGATCTTCCTGACTTCATTGTTTCTTCCCCTAACCTAATCATATTTAAATCTAGATTAGCAAACTTTGATTTATCTAGATATCTTGTGGGGCGCGCGTAAAACTTGTCATTCCATTGACTCGCATGTCCCTTTACTAATTCGTAATTGCGTTTATTGTATATCTGTCATTTTGCATTTTAACAGTTGGTATTAGTAATAAATTTTTTTCTTCTTCTTCTACATAGTTGGATATCATAGTCCTCTTTCTTAGGACGAACGCCTTAACCAACTTAACTTGTGTCGATTAGAATTGCGTCGCCTTCATATTTGCTTATGTATGATGTATCAAATTATTAGTCAAAAATCTTGTCCTTCCATGACAGATTTTTTTGTGCTTGAGTCAAAATACTACTCGCTGCACAAATCGTTTCAAGCTAGTTGTTCCTCTTGTCCGTTCTAATTTACAAAAATTTGACTTTTTCTATAAGTATATCTCTGTTTGGAATCACCTACCTGATTTTGTAGTCTCTTCCCTAACTTAAATATATTCAAATCTAGATTAATTGATGTCGACTTATCCAAATTTATTATAGGGCGGGCTTAAATCGTCATTTTCGTGACTCGCTCATCGCCTTTTGTTGTCCGCTTTTATTCTTTTGACCGTTACGTTTTATTACTCTTTTACATCCTTCGTAATTGTCGCGTTTCAGTAATAAATTATTTCATTCATTCATTTATTCATAATAACCTAAGCAGGAGTGCTACCACATACATAAAACGTATGAAAAGCATAACAACAACAAGAAATTTCATTACTAACCCCAAACTGAAGAAGTTCGAATTAACCTTTTTTGCTTACTTTGTGGCTTGTGCAGGTGCACATAGCAGGATAGAGTTTAGTCATTTGTTTTAACGTCAATATTAGCTTTTATGTCCAATTGAATAATGTTCATACACGCATGCGTTCTGATTCCGCATACTTACCTACGTCGCATATCTAATCTACTGAACATGTGTTGCGCTTCTTTTTTTAGTCAGGCCCATGTTCGCAACGTAAAACTTGATTAGAAAAAAATAAATACATAAAACTGTTTTGTGAATTTCATCTTTCATCTGCCTATAAGTAAAATGGATTTCTTTTTTGCATTGCCCTATTTGGTAAAAACAAATTTATCTTCGATTTTCTAATCATACAAAGCATTTATTGTACGCAGCTTAGAATCTCTAAATTCCTTTCACTGGAGTATTGTTTGCATTGACTAGGTAGGTATAGACCTGTTTGTCCAATAATGTAACAGGGGTAATCAGGCCCGTATCCCGGAGGATAGGGGAACACGTGACCCCGAAATGAAATATAAGAATGATTTTTCCCTTTACTCCCCCCTCGCTTTTTTTAGCCAAAATCGCTTAAAATTTCAAAATTATGATTAGAGTCTACTGGAGTAAGTTAATAATATGAAAGAATATGATACTTTCAGGATAATATGAAATAAACTTTGGAAGAGCGGATTTTTTCGCTCAGTACTTAGAACATGTTGAAAGAAAGCGCGAAAAAATATTCATCCGTCTATGATCAATATTATAAAAGCTATGGGTTTCGTTAATTAGCCTCTTCTCGACCTACGCAAGCATCTACTCGACCTAAGTATTTGAAGATTCAAACAGCTGAATGCAGAATCATATGTAGATACCCAATTTACGTCGATATAAGCATCTATACATTGACCTAAGCATCTATTCATCAACCTAAGCATCTTTACATCGACCTAAGCATCTATACATCGACCTAAGCATCTATACATTGACCTGAGCGGGAGCGACCATTCGACCCGAGCAGCTTAAAACACCTTTTCAGATATACTAAGCCTAAGCCTAAGTACATTAGAAGCAAAAACTTAGATTTTCCTATATCTTATCAAGTAAAACCGAAAAAATATGCAAAAAAATGAAAATTTTTTCAAATCTTTCTAAAATTTCAAACTGCTTTCACACCTTTTTTCTTTTTTCCTTCATTGCTTTGCTTCCTTCCATAATTTCAGCCCATATTATTTATTTCTGACAAATGTGTAAGTCCTTGGATCGAGCCGTTTAATTGTCCCACCCAACACTCAAATCGACAGTTGCCTGCAACTTTGCAAGTACGGCTAGATTTTCACCAAATTTTTTTCCGCGCTTCAATTTATCGTGTTCTACCAGTTTGACACAAAAATTTTGGCATTCAGTATCCGTTTTGCTCCTTTTTAAAAAGTACCATATTCTTAACTTTAGCCGAGTCTACTTATTCCCAAGCGCGCGGTTTAAACGCTCGATTTTTAGTCTTTATACAACCTAAAGCGTATTTTGCATTTATTTCTTCTGTTCTGCACAGGTTTTATGCAGAAAATGGCCTTTATTTAAGAGGGTGTCTATTTGATTTTCACCATGTTTTAAAGACATATGGGTAGCAAAATTTACGAATTGCACAGCTCTAGTGGTCATATTAACACCCCCTATTGGCCAAAATATTTGGCGAGATAAAGAATGGATAAGCAATTTGCAATGATTTTTGGCCGTCAGTGACCATAACTTCTCAAATTTTCTGGCGCTACGCGCCGGATGATACCTATTAATGACATTTATTTACTTTCTTGGCGACCTGGAAGCACGATTTTTTTGTATTTGGCAAAGATTTTCCCTGATGTACAAAGACTTTTCGGGACCGTCTTTGTACATGTACAAAGATTTTCGAGAAGACAAAATCTGCAAAAAAGGTATGAAATTCACAAAAATTTTCGGCGCATTGACGTAAATAGCTTGTATGTCCTATATATCTTTATAATAGCAGAAATCGCATTTCGAAACTATGTCAAATTTTTCGGCGCTTCGCGCCGTTTAAAGACGATTCTTAATGATTTTTGCCCTCATAAAACCAGGAATCTAGCCAAAATACACTACCAAAGGTCGAACAACTCTGTTTTTACCACACTAAAGTCGCTACCGTACTATATCAGAGTACCCAAAATTTTGTGTCTACAAAATGTACAAAGACTTTTAGGGACCATCTTTGTACATGTACAAACGAACCTTGTACAAAAAAAACACTGCCTGGAAGCCATTTTCTGTTCATGTAGTTTTCAAAACAATTTTAACAGCAGAAACAGCTATTTTTGCATAGTTTTCTTCTATTTTCAATTAAAAATTTCGATGTTTCGCATCAAATGCTATAAATACAGGAAATCAAGCAGTGAATCATGCTTCTAGACGTCTATCCACCTTTATTGCACAAATTTTCCGGCGCCTCGCGCCAGAGTTTTGTTGAAGTCAAAGAAATTTAATGATGTTTTCGCAAGGAATTGCCTCAACATTTTAAAATTTTCAAAAAATATATTGCGTCAAAAGTGAGTATTCTATATAAAAGTATACAATGTAAAACACCGAAAAAACGTTATTTTGCGCGGTAGGGGCAAATTTTCTGATCTATTTTTGACTGTTATTGGAAAAGTTGGGATACCGCCCCATCCTTAGGAAAATCCTAGATTCGCCACTGGTCCTAATCTTTCTAAAACGGCATAATTTGCATTTAGAATGGAAAAATGCCAGATTCTTCGGCGCTTTGCTGCCGTTTTGAGTCAATTCTTAGTACTTTTGGCGTGAGAAGCCCAGAAGTTAGCTGATACACACTACCAAAGATCGAAAACCCTCTTTTACCACACTAAAATCGCTACTGTACTATATTATAGGCTGCGAGCACTGCTATCGTTCAACTCGTTAGAATCTACTGAAAAGAAACCATGATTGTTCCAAAACGTTTCGTCGTAGCATTTGCATTTGTTTGATTAAAAGCCGCTTGTGCCTCACCCTTTTCTGCACTGTGTTCTTATCATGACACTTCTGCGTGTATCGTGTGCATTTAAAGCATGATTTAAAACCGCGACGTTGTCCATAAATGACTCTGAAGAGACTCCGGGAAAACCCGGGAGATTTTGTCTTAGAGAAACCCTGGCCACTCTGAACTGAGTAAAAGCTATAAAATTCTGATCCGCTTAAGCAGAGACCACATGAATTTGAGCTGCTTTTAAGCAAATGAAAATAGCTGCAAAGCCTGGAAGCCTTGTTGTGCACTGGATAGAATTCATTCTAAGACACTGCAGGTTTTACCCTAATTTTTGAGTTCTTTGTATTCAGTTTGAGGTTTTGAAAGGCTGGGTTGGCAACACTGGTTAGGGCCAGGCCAGATTGCAGGGTTGCCAACGTCTGGCTCAGGATGGCAAGTCCAGTTTTGTCCGGTCAGAAAGTCTTATCAGTTTTCAGAATATCCGTTTTTAGTTAGTTCTTTTGTCAGATCTTTCTCATTTTATGAATCAGATTCTGCCATATATGTTTGTATTTTATCCTTTACCTTGGTAGGGCATACACTTTGGCTTGTGGTGTTGCCAGTTGGCAGTTTCCTTCCATTCGGCAGTTTCCTGATTTTGGAGTTTTTCCTCCTTAACCTTGGTTGGCATTTCAGAGGCAATGTGATCTTTTGTTGATTCCATATGCTGTACCTTCAGGACCACTGGATTTTTCTCATAGAATGTGCTTTAGCAGGGATGATACAGCAGCTGAGGCCTTTGTGGAGGGTGTAGAATTTGAAAAATTTATCAGCTATAAAAACATGCAGACGTTTATCAACCTATTTTGAGGCTTTTCATCGTTCTGTGTTGAGAAACTTGTAAAAAATATTTTTTGAAATTTTAACTCCTTTTGATGGTCATCTTTATGGCTTTTTGTATGGCCTTGTTTTTCCCTTTTTACCACTGCAATAAAACTGATAGAAACGCAAATATAGTGAAATCATTTTCCAGCATATAGCCTGGATACATCTATGAAACAGCATAGATACATATATTGCTCAGTTCCTGAACATGTCAAAATTTTCCAGGAGGCTATCACTTCACACTGCCCCCAGGCTACACTGGGCAACACTGCTGACCAGTGGTTGACTGGCTAGTAGTCACCCGCATTCCTCCTCAATATCCATCGACCTCGTTCACTGTAATTCTGCCATTAAGTCAAGTCAATTGCTTGCTATTCAGCCAGTTCTCACCTCATGTCATGTCTTTATAGCAGATGATTTTATTGAGTCTGAGAACTCAAAACAACTGACATCTATTTTGACCATTTCGCTTTCCAGATAATTAAGGACAGATTATTTTTGTTTCAGATTTTTCGAATCTGCACCTAACAAGTACTAGGTCAAATAACGACATACAGTTGTGTATAGTTGTGTATTAGAAAATCTCATTTGGATTGTGAAGAACGATTTTGCAAACAGGGTGGCTAGAATTTAAGATACGACATTGCACAAGCATTATTACGACCGCAGAAATTTTAAACAGTTTAGGGTTATGGTTTTCAAAGCATTGAAATTTCTTGAAGGGCGTACATGATACATACCTATTTTTTCTTGGCTTCTAACACTTGTTTTGCATTTAATATGCAACTTTCAAGTTTCGCTAATTTTTGTTTATTTAGCTCATCAATTTATGATTTTATTTTTGTCATATACAATAACCACATTATTAGGTCTTATAGAACGTATAACATTGAATTCTCCTATGTTGTTCTCATATGCTTCTATTTGCGTGCGCATTTCACATTATTGGGTATAAAACTGTTATATTTAAGTAACTCAGCCAGTAAATATTATTATTATTATTATTATTATTATTATTATTATTATTATTATTATTTATGGCCTCTAAAAAAACAAAATTAATTGTAGCCTAAAAAAACCACTGTAACTTCAAAAAACAGTGCCGATTTTTATAAAACTTAGTGGGAATGTGCCTCCTAGAGACCTATACGTGTTGTCCAACCCTTATTTTCTTAAAAGGATAGAAGTCTCCCTCCAAAAAGTGGAAAAAAATTCGATTTTGACCTAAAGCCACTTTAACCTGAAAGAATACAATGCTAATTACATATAAGCGTTATTTTCTTGTAGAACGATGGCGACTTATGCTGAAATTGTTTCGCAAGTTAACATTGTACATATTTGTAAAAACAAAAGGATATAGCAAAATGGTTAATATTTATTATCATTATAGTTGCGGCAACGTTAATTGATTTTTTCAAAGGCAATAAACACCACTCTTGCAAATATGAACGCCGCTCCTGATTTCGGGTCTCGTCGTTACACGTTTTGATTTAATTTGAAAAGTTTGCCAGTTTTTGTATTTTTCGCTTTTGATCGAATTCTTTCAAGACAAAAGGGATTTATGAAATTGGTTCATTATCGATAAGATGGGGCTCTGACTGGAACTTGCTCTGATTACAAAATGATTTAAAGTGGTGAATATTTAACTGCAGTAGTTGATTAAAAAATAAATTTTAGCCGCTTTCTTATTTATCAGCTGTATACATCGATTGTCGGTTTTATCCGGAATTTACCTGTGATCTTGACCGGTTTCAAATGTTGGTTTGTCAGGTTGGTCTTTTTAGAGTTGGCAACACTGGCCAGGTGTGGCGTGTGACCTTTTTCCCGTCTGATTTGCGGTTTTTAGGGTATGCTGACGGGTTTTTGACTGGAAGGGGCTTATGACGCGTTTTAGCCACTCTTGACGGTTTTGACGGATTTTTTGATTGAGCAAGTTATATCTGATTCGCATAACAAAACATGTATAAGAATGAATGTAATCAAATCAAATCACTGTTTTTTCCCGGCGATTTGGTTGACATTATCGACCACACCCAATTCTTTTCAATTTTTCCACGTTTTTGGTAGGTCTAAAAACGTTAGAGCGCCTGTGTTAAAAAATCAGTGTTTTTTATGTAGGTAGGAAATCCTATGTACACATGTAATAGCGGTGTTTGATGCACTTTTTGTATAAAAATTTCGCGCTCTACTGGGAATATCACGATCAGTATACGTAATTTCTGTTGAAACTTGAATTTCCTTCCTTCAGTAAAGCATTTTAGCCAATTCTGAGGTCGCTTTTGACAATAAAAACTATCATTTATCAAATATGGCTCGAAGCGCCAGAAAAATTTGAAATTTTAGCTCCCTGAAACGTATTTTTGCATGGGTGTGGGTAAAATCCGGGACCAGGACCGGAACCAGATTCAGGGCAAATGGATTAAATCCGGAACCAGACTCAGGACTAAATGGGTAAAATCCGGACAATCAATCAGGACAATGGAAGGATCAGGACAATCGCCTATAAAGATATTGAGGTCAGACTGACCGGGACCCAAGACAAATTGAGCAAAATCAGGACGATGCATTAGATATGTAAGGGTCGGACTGGCCGGTACGGGACAAGATTGGGTAAAATCTGGAGGGAAAAGGTAAAATCCGAAGCACAGGCTCGGGACAAATGGGTAAAATCCGGAACCAGGACTGAAACCAGACTCAGGACGTAAAATGGGTTTAATGCGGGACCAAGGACCGGAACCAGCAGGCACCAGGACAAATGGTTAAAATCTGAACAATGCAATCAGGACATTGGGTAGATGGGATGCGCAGAAGCTCCACTGAGGTTCACAAGCGCCGCACCAGGGGTTCGCAACCACGCACCTAGGTCCATGAGCTCCACTGATGTTGACAAGCGCCACCGGGGTTCACAAGCGCCGCCAGGCTTCACAAGCGCCACCAGGCTTCACAGGCGCCTAGGCTTGTGCTTGAGTTCGACCAAAGTGAGAATTTCCAGGCTGCTCAGGTCGGTACTCGCTCCACTTAGGTCGACATATAGCTGCTTAGGTCAATCATAGACGTTCGGACGGAAAATTGCATAAATTTGCGTATATCTTGCGTAAAAACAGATTATAAAGCGAAAAAGTTGGCGTAAGCGTCATCAGCGTATATCGGGAAATGACACGAAAACTTATTTTCCTGCAAAAATATAAAACCATGAATTTTATTTTACTAGTGCTAAATCACGAAAAACACGAACTTAGCAATAAAATCGAGGTATTACTGGTAAACAATGGACAGTTTTCAATCAAACTTGTTTTCCACGCCTCATTTTAGCGATGTTCGGTACGTTTTGCAAAAAAATTCAGACCTGCCTAAGCCGTTTTTACGAGTTTCTGACGGAACCCATATTCTGCATTTACTCCCCCACTTGTGACTTTTCTCCAATAACCGATAAAAGAATCTGAGGAAGTGTTCACGCTTAAAATTTATTTTTTTATAGTAGACATGCTGAGTACGAGTTTGGAAGTAATTCTGCCAAAAAATGTATCAAATAGTTGTTGATTTATGCATGTGCAAATTTATGCAAATCTGTTAAAAACAAACGTAAATTGCCAACTGTTTTTCGCAAATTTTAAAATGCACGTTACGTTTAAATGCTGATTGATTCTATCTAGGATTATATTTAAGTGCTTTTTGGAGAGGCTGACTTACCCCCCGCCGCCCTAAAAATAGCCGACTATCCCTTCCGAAATTCCCACCTATTTTATTACGTTGCCAGCATTTTAATTTCCAGATCTTTTGGCTGTTTTTACTAATTGACTATTTATCTCGTGATTTTTGAGGCTATTTTCACTGTTAGGACCATATTTTTGGAAAATGATTGAAGACAGGCGTCGTAAAGCCTTAGAAGATTACAAAAAGAAGCTTCAGGAGTTCTAGCGATAAAGAGCAAAAGCTAAAAGAACGTAAGTTTCATTATTCGAACATTGGCATGACAGTTTGCAAAAAATTAATTAAACCTTACGTTTTGATTGAAGGGAGTAAAGCTTACTGTAGTTTGTAAGCTGGCACTTCAGAAGAAAATATTGTATACCTACGTGCAATGTTTGCAGTCATTATTGGGCAAATCGATAAAAATGTTGACGCTATATTATTTAACAATCTCAAACTTCTAGTTCTTATTGCAATCATTTTGAGGTGTTTAGCGATTTTCAGAAAACAATATAAAGTACTACCTTACCTATAGTGATCGACCGGGGCCTCGGCCCCGGCTATCTCCGGCCGGGGCAAGGTCAAAAAATGGCCGGGGCGGGAGAAAAATTTAGTGTAATTCGTATTTTGTACAGGATGTGATACTGCAAGTTATTTGTTATCAATGGACGAGTGTCAGTTTTGAGAACTGTGCGGATTCGACCACATGTATACTTAGTCCTTCTTATATCTTTGCTGCTGTGTATAAATGAGCTTTTACTGAATAAATGTTCACTTAAGTAATCAAACTAAATGCTACTTTAATCTCATTTATTCGTAGCTAGTATCTAACTAAAAGATTTAGAGTTGACAAATACGTTCTATTTATAGGCAAAAATTGTATCTTTTAAGAAAACTATTTTAACAAACAACACTTTTACATTTAATGGAATGGGAACTGCCTGCTTTCAAACGCGTTTCTTGTTTGATGATAATAAGGACAGAAGTATAGGCGAAACTGTGCTGAATTGCGTTTGATCCGATAAACTATATATGTCTCATTTACTACGTCCAATACCTACTCCGCCCAATCGCTACATCTCTGTGATTCCACTACTTCTGTTTCTGGTTTTGTTAACAACGATTATTACTTCTGTTTGTTCAACGGAGCTTTCTCGATTATATTCAAAGTCTTTGTTTCTTATTTTAACTTGCTTGGAAAATTTATGCTCTGCCAGGGCATTTACTGTGCGCCATCATTTCTATTCGCTTCCAGGGGTGGTGAAATCAAAAAAATTCCTCAAGTATCTTTCTTACCGTTAAAAACGCTTGATGTTCGCTGAGAACGCGATTTTTAAGCATTTCTGATGATGCTTTTTCTTTCTAGAACATAAAAACAAGAAAAAATTCCGAAAAATTGCATTATATTGACCAAAATATGGTCAAAAAGTGACTATTTAATGACAATTTGAGCGCAAAGGGCCAAAAATTTGACAATTTTGAGCCATTTGAACGCTAAAAACGCTTAAATCTAGACACTTCCTATGATTTTTCTAAAAAAGTGTGAATTCTGAGGGAGTGAAAAATTTTTTGTGGAAGGTGAAAATTTTTTTGGGGGAGGGGGGTTGAAAACCCCCAAACCCCCCATGATCATGTATGCTCGCTTCTATAAGTTAGCTCTCGAAAAAATACCTCAGCCCGCCTATTAAATCTGTGTCCAGCGGACGCGATATTCAAGTCAGCTCGTGATTTAGCTAATGGTTCAAGAATTCAATTGAAGCCAGAAAATCTTCAGAAGCTCTTATTTCTAAAGCATAATTTGCGAGCAATTGGATTCAATACGTGGAAGCTCCCAAGCACTTAGGCTGATGAACATGTAGAATGCGGCGCAAGCAGCAGCAGTAGCAGTAGTGAAGATTCAAATAATATTGAGTGTGATAATAGCAGCGACATAGAATTTATTGATGATTCGGACAATGAAACACTGGACTAAATGTTTCTTGTGATTATAAATAGTAATAAAACTTGATTTGAAAAGGCGCACCTAACTTTGCGCTTGCCATTTACTACTGAATGGAGCAGCCGCTCATTATTTCTCTTCCTATGCCCACTCCAAGTATGTGTCATACAATAATATTTTCCTTGTCTGACTCCGGCCCCGGCCGAGGCCGGGAATTTTTTTCAGCCCCGGTACCGCCCCGGCCCCGGCAAAAAGTCGCCCCGGTCGATCACAAACTACCTAAGCTATGTATGCTCACTGAACCGAATTTTAATTATAAAATACAGTGTTCTATCTTTTTATTTAAAAAGTGATGTTTTGTTCACGAAACCGAGCCTATATATGCACTTATGCAGGCGTGCCTAGCATGGGTATTTTCCAGGGTCTAAGCTATTATTTAAAGTGCATTTTTGGGCTCAGAGCTATGAGTACGCGGCAGAAACATATTCATTATTAGCGTCTCTAGCGATGCTTTATCGTTATGGAACGCGATGTTTTCTATTGAAGAAAATGCGAAATAATTTTTTTAAAATCTAAATAATTTTAAAAAAGTAAATTTAACAAAATTTGTCAAAAAATGAGTTTGACACTTCTGCGCAAACTTTTTTTTTTCTTAGAATTTTTCGGCAAATTGCGAATTCTGAGGGCTAAAAAATTTCTGGAGTTTGGAATCCCTTCCCAAAAGATTATGTATGCCTGTAGGCCCCCGTACACGCATGTAAACGACTGAATTTTTCTCATGAGAGCTCAGCAAGTGTTTGTTTAAGTGTTTCATATCGTCTTCTTTTATCTTATATAGATTGAATAGCGATCAGGAAACTTCTGAATTAAAATTAGATAAACGCGCGTTCTAAATAATATTAAAGGAGTATTTATTGGAATAACTGAGTTGCTATTGACAAGTTAAAAGTATACCAAATCTTTCAACTTCTTGAAGTCCGCGCATGCTTTGCGAATAATCCAAAGGAACATCAGCTCTAGCTGATATGTGTCTCTTTCATACATGATCTTGGTGGTTTTTATCCCCTCCCCCGAAATTTTTTTCCACTCCCCCTTAGAATTCACAATTTTCCAGAAGTTTCCTAAAAATTCGGCTAAAAAAAGGTGCTGTTTTAAACGTTTTTAGCCATCTGTTGGCTCTAAGTGTTCAATTTTCGGCACTTAACGCCATATATTCCTTTATTGACTAAATTTTTGTTCAATTTGCTAGAATTTTCGATTTTTTTCTAATTTCATGCAATTGAGAAGTCAGAGTATCGTCAGAAACGCCGAAAAAACGATGTTTGTGACGCGTGTCTGCCATTTTGGGTCCAAAACTTTGAAATTTTACCTTGCTCCAGAATGTCCATGCTGTGCATGTCCGATCCCTTCTTATTTTTATGTGCGAGTCTACTTTTTTGAAGGTTAAGTCAGGAAAAAGATGATGAAGAAGCGGTTATGATCCAAAATCCGAAGAAAATGATTTGAAGTCGTTGCAAAGTGTTGGATCAGATGGTCGGTGGGAGTCCTGAAACAGCTCACTGAGGATAAATGTAAGAAATGAGATTCGGGGTAAATGTTGAATCGAGTCATTAATTGATTGATACTTCAAAATATCACGAGAATTTTGTCGAATTCTTATCATGCCTCTACTTTATGATGCTGCATTCTCAAAGTTCGGATGAAATGTCACTTTAAAAGTTTTTCAATGTCAACTAGTCGAACGTTCACGGGGAGAAGGGGTGAAATCGAGGAATTCGGGACCGAGTCGAATTTAGATTTAGAATTTTTTTTGCAGGTCAAATAAACGAAAATCGATTAGGAGCATCCTATGTATATAAAATGTTATAATATGAAAAACTGCTTTTTAGCACTTTTTATCCAGTTCTGATCAGTGTTTTTTTTTTGTACTCGGCAAAGATTTTTCCCGATGTACAAAGACTTTTCGGGACCGGTCTTTGTACATGTACGGGAGATTTTTGGGAAGAAAAAAATTGCAAAAGGTCTAAAATTCGAGAAAAAATTATTGGCGCTTTGCGCCCAAACGGGAATTCTAATTGTGTGTTTCATATATCTTTATAATGGCTGAAATTGCATTTCAAAAGTAAAAATGTCAAATTTTTTCAGGCGTTTCGCGCCGTTTTAAGACGATTCTTAGTGATTTTTGCCCTTAGAGACCCAGAAATTAGCTAAAACACCACACTACTGAAAAAGTCGAAGAACTACCGTCTTTACCACACTAAAATCGCTGCTGTACCATATTATAGTACCCGAAATTTTGTGTGTACAAAATGTCTACAAAGATTTTTAGGAAGACGAAAAGCTGTGAAAAAGGTGCAAAAATTCCCAAAATTTTCGGCGCTTCGCGCCGGGCTCGATATATTATTTGTCCTACATATCTTTAAAATGGCAGAATTTGCATTTGGAATGGAAGAGTGTCAGCATGTTTCGGCGCTTCGCGCCGTTTTCCAGATAATTTTTTAGTAATTTTTGGCGTCAGAAACCCAGAAATTAGCTAAAATACACTACCAAAGATCCAGAAAACCCTGTTTTACCACACTAAAATCGCTACTGTACTATATTATAGTACACAAAGAATTTGCGTGTACAAAATGTACAGAGACTTTTCTGGGGACCATCGCTTTGTGCGTGTACAAACGGACTATGTACAAAAAACACTGAGTTCTGACTCGTTTCGTCTTTTTGATCAGTGAAAAATATAAGACTTGGTCAACAATTTAGACTTTCCAGATCATTTTAGCTTCGTTCTAGGTATTTTATGGGTAAACGAAACAGAAATGCCGCTAAAAAAAATTTGACATCCCCAAAAATCATGCAGAAAATGTTTGATAATTTTAAATCGCACTGACAGCGACTCGAGTCTTTGGACCCTGAGCACACATTCTCATAGGGGTGGGGGTATAACCCCACCTCAGGGTCAGAACTTGTATCGGCTGTCGGACGGACACCCGAGCTACATATCAAACAGATTTTTTTTGCAAAAACAGCGAAGATATTAAAATTTTTTCGGCGCTTCCGCGCCGGCAACTATTTCATTCTGTTTGTTTTTTGCCGCCATGCCTATAATGAGCGAAATGATCTGAAAAGTCAAAATTTTCGACGAATTCTTATATTTTTTACTTCTAAGAGTGTCGAAACAAGTCGAAATGTGACAAAAAACGAGTTAAAAGCACGGTTTTTCACATTTAAAACATGCTATATGGGAAGTTATAGCTATTTGTCATATTTGACCTGCAAAAAAGCTAGACTCACGAATTCAGTGAGTCCTCAAATTTTTGGGATTTCACCCCCCCCTGAACTTTCGACCTTGGGAAACTATGACCCTACGGTAGGGGTTATACCCCGCCTGCCCCCAATGGAAATGCGTGCTACTCTCTGAATTCGTTTTTTTATTGCGAGGGTTAAGAACGCTGTATTTCTAGATTTTTTAATTTTTAGATTATTGCGGCTGCCACGAATGGCCCTCGATACGTAGTCGGTTGCAGACGTTCTTTGGACAAGGCTAAGCTAGTGCAGGGCACCGAGGCTGCTCTGGACATACGACAACACTCACCATCATGCGCCAGCTACCCAGGGAAGTAGACCCATTGGTTTACAATATGTCGCATGAGGATCCGGGTGACGTTTCTTATGGCCAAATCGGTGGATTAGGCGAGCAAATCAGACAGTTGCGAGAGGGTCAGTTCCATTTATTCATACCATTTTATTTATATGCTTGAGGTATAAATTAATGTTTCCTCATTCTCTATATTTCAACGCAGATTAAATAATGTTTCTAATTGCATACTTTCTTTGATTGAGACAATCGTGCATATGCATGACTTCTGAGGTGATGTAGGTTGGGTCTGAAAATTCTCAAAGATTGAAAAATTGGTTTGGGAAAATTTGAATAAATTGAAAGAATATGAGTGCGAAAAATGCGTTTATGGCACGAAGCGTAATAAATTTGACACTTTCGAGTAAATTGATAGCTAAAAACGCTTAAAACATCAACTTTTTACAAACTTTCTGGAAGTTTCCGAAAAATCGCTGAATTGTGAGGGGGTGGTGAAAAATTTGTGGGAAGGGTGAAACCACCCTACCCCCGTCCCAAAGAATCATGTATGAACACGACTATTTAGCAACTGTTCGCTTATTCGTAATATTCCTTTTTTACCAGTCGAACTATCGCTGATTTTTTCAATAACTGAAGAATAATTATTGGAAATAAGCGCTCCTTGATTTTTGGTCTGTTTTAATTGTCTTTTATTTGCCAGCTATTTGAATATTTGCATTAAATTATAAATAGGTCGTTGAATTGCCGCTAATCAACCCTGATTTGTTTAAACGCGTTGGCATAACTCCGCCTAAAGGTTGCTTACTCTACGGTCCGCCTGGTACAGGCAAAACATTGTTAGCCCGCGCTGTGGCAAAGCAATTGTTGATTTCTTGAAAGTATGATTCGATTATGTATATCTTGAATACTGTAATATATAAGGTGACAAATTAGAATATGTAAGGTCACGTGAGCAGCGTGAAGAAAGTTTAGGGGCAATATTTTCACATTCACTTCGAAGTTCTGAGATACGGGGGGCATCCCCCTACCTTTTGGAGAGCATATATCCCCTCAGGCCGTTTCGGACCAAAAACGATTGTTTGAACCATGAAAAAGTGTAAAACGACGTCTACCAATGTGATTTCAAGTACATATACCCCTCCCAGACAGTGTGTGTTTTGTATTCGGCAAAGATTTGTCCCGTGCACAAAGACTTTTCGGGACCGTCTTTGTACATGTACAAAGATTTTTGGGAAGACAAAAATTGCACAAAAGGTTAAAAATTCGCAAAAATTATCGGCGCTTTGCGCCCAAATGAATAATTGTGTGTTCTATATATCTTTATAGTGGCAGAAATTGCATTTCAAAAGTAAAAATGTCAATTTTTCGGCGCTCCGCGCCGTTTGAGAGACGATTCTTAGTGATTTTTGCCTTTAGAGACCTGCTGAAATTAGCTAAAATATAATACCACAATTCGAACAATTCTGTTTTTATAACACTAAAATCGCTACGGTACCATATTATAGTACCCAGAAAGTTGTGTGTACAAAATATGCAAAGACTTTTGGGATCCACCTTTGTACATGTACATACAAACGGACCTTGTACAAAAACACTGCTCCCAGAGCGTATGCATGTATGCCTTTGTAGTACTATGATGGTAATTTTCTGGTAAGTCGCTTGAAAGCTAACATAACCAATGTGGACATGGTCATACGTGCGCTTGGTCAAAAGTTGTGGAAGGGGAGTAATTGAGTTTTCTTGGGAGGGGATAAATGAGTAATTTTCTGACCTATTTATTGTCAAATTTTGACAAATTTCGATGATTAATTCGTTGTTTATTTAGCATGGATATTTATAGTTAAATTTGCTTGACAACAACATTGATAAGAGTGATTGAATGACCTGTAACATCAAGTATATACCGAAATATGTGAGAAAATTGTCTTGGATGAATGATACTGACAGTCTAATGCTCGAAAAATAAGTATGACGTCATTGGACGCTTATTCGTGGTTCGAGCATAGGTTTTTGGTACAAAATGGCCTGATGGGTATGTATACTTCTCAAAAGTCCTGGTAAGGGGATACTCCTAATTTCTTTACAGTGTGCATGTGTTAACATAGTCATTGCTTACTTTAAGAAATCGTTTTTGTATGCGTTTGTAAAGTGATTAGTATCGCTCTAAGAGAGATCATCAATAATTTTGTCGATTATTTGTAATTTTTAATGTAATGTAGGTTCCTTATGCATAATTTGTACCTTCCAGGTAGCATCGTTGTGTTCATACATAGGTGCACAACATGGCCGATCTGGGGAGGGGTCAAAAATTAAGCTTTCTTGGGCCGAAAGTGACCCACAAAACCGAGTATAAGCGCCTAAATAGCATTTAAACTACTTTATTATGCAGTTTCAAGTCAATTTGAAGCACTTTTGAAGAAAATCATCAATTTTCATCCGTTTTGGCCTTCATTTCGCTTCATTTTCCTCACAAAATTTTCCATTTTTCCATTCTGGGGCGTCTAGACCCAACCCCCCAAAGCCCCCACGTGCATGTCTGGTTATGTCTATGATAAATTTAGAAAATTTTGCAGTAATAGTTTTTCTGCTGGACAAACGGAAGGATTCTATGCGAGGGAAATTTTAGGTCATCTGGACCTTGCGAAGCGACTTCCTTGGTTAAACCATGGTAATCTTAGATGGGATGATCGAAATGTTGATTGTGGGAGGGTGATTTTAGCAACGGTCACTTAGTAAAGGTCTTTGGCCATATGCTAGTTTCTGTTGAATTGATTATATTGTGTCGGAATGAAAGCATTATAACTTTTTCGTTTGCTCTTTTTGCCATTTCGTTATAGAATGATAAGACGCTTGCTTTTTATGATTTCAGGTCGTTTCGAGTGCTATCGTTGATAAGTATATTGGCGAGAGCGCTAGAATGATAAGGGAAATGTTTGGTTACGCCAGAGATCACCAACCTTGCATAATTTTCATGGATGAAATAGATGCTATTGGTATTTATGCGAGATATTTTTTCTCTTTTTTTGAATAATTTTTGATCTCATTATTTTGTTCTCTATTAATTTAATAATAGACGGTGTAATACCGTCTGCTGCAATATGCTATGATGTTTTTCATTAGTAAATGTGCAGGTGGCTCACCTAGGCATTTTATCCTGAATAGCGAATTTAATGCTTTTCTGCTTATTGATGAAATTTTACCACATCATGAGTCAACCATTAAGACAAGTCGTTTAGACTGGTACCGCTAGGTTGCAGTGACAGTCAGAGGAGTAAAGGCGCGAAACTATATCAACCTACTTCCTCTCTGATTGACCTCGCCTGTTTATTTGATTTTTTACGTGTCTTTTGTATGTATTTTTTTCTACATGTACTCCTATTTACTCCCTAACGTTTCACTCAGACTCTTGCGCCTCAAAACATAATTTCTCGTAATATAATGTTTTTAGATGCATTTGTGCTTATTCCTCGCGTTCTTCCATTTCTTTCATACTAATAGCATTCTTCACTCTACCTCTTTCTTCCTTTTTTAACCATTTATTTGATTTTTTTTACTAAAATATTTTTCTCGATTGTTATCGTATTAATGACTTCTTATTATTGTGACAACGTTTTTTGAATTTGAACAATGCGTTTAAATGTTATATATGCTTCAAAGTGATCACCATTCGTTTCAACTGTGTATGCATACGTATGTACGTTCGCATTGTTCAATCGAAGGTTTCATTTTCCTTTGCTCAGTATGCAAGTTCATTAAAAACGAATAGGATATGATGCAAACGTGTAACAGGGGATGGGATTTGAAGTTGGTTGTCCCTCATTTCCCCAAAGTCAGAAAATTTTTGATCCCTCCCTCGATTTTTTGGAATTCTTGAAAAAACTTCCGCTTTTGGTAATTTTTAGATGTTTTTTTGCATTTTCTGGCTAGAGATTATGTTAATTTACCCCCTCACCCTAAAAATATCCGAGGACCCCCACAAAAAATTTGTGGTCTCGTCACATATCTGATGCAATGTCTCATTTTCCAGTATTAGTAGGACGTGTTTTGCAGACCCTTGATTTAATAAAACCTTAAAGGAAGATGTCGCATGGTGTTGAATCCGTTGAACATGCTGGGAAGGATTTAGCTTGTGAAGGACCAATGCATATTCCAGATAATTCCCCATTTAGACGATTAGTTAAAATGCAAATTAAAATTGATTTTTCGAAATATATTCATATCTGATTTTACATTAAAGTCATAGTGATAAAGTGAGGTTACATAAAAAGGGCATCGTAAGGTTTATCGTCAATTGTATGAAATTACAAATGTTTAAATTAAAACAATGACTGGTTTTACCAGTATATTTAATGGAATTCAAGTTATGTAAAAATACGTCCTAATGGGTCACTTACACTACTCTGAAAATATTACATTATAAAGTCAATAATCGACCAATTTATGATAAAAATAAGTTAAGGACGCTTATTTTTATTTGGCCACCCTGCATGATAAATTGACGTTTACCTTCGTTGTTTAA
>JAVLUZ010000056.1:3566004-3792194 GCA_036768485.1 Mermis nigrescens
CCTAACTGCCTGCGATATATTGCACCTCTAGGCAGTTAATTTTCGTGCTTTTACCAAATCAAAACAATTTACAAGCAATGGCGCTGATATAGTTGGAAACGACACGCCAGAAAAACGAAAAGGCTAATCTGCCACCGACTAGACTAATCAGACCAATAATCGTAGGGGGAATGGCCTACAGTAATATAAGAAGAAAATATTGTATAATGTGTTTATAACAAAAATGGGTGCTGCTTGCACATAGATTTTTCGGGTCTCCGCACAGGCTCAACGTGAATAGCGGTCATGTCGCCTATGTTTTAAATGTAAAAATTGATAGGGCACTTGCAGGGGGTTCCACAATAAAAGGTCGCATCTTTGTATCCCTCGCGACAAATAGCGACAAGAGTCCAACGAATTGACACTGCTTGGTCGGAATGCCTCCGCATGTCGTACTATCGATGATCTGAAAACTAAGGCTGGATCGCCAAAGTGGAAATAATAGACCGGATGGTCGGAATTGGCGCACTAAGGTGCGCAAAGGCCGTACAAGTAACGGCACGTGTAGATACACTATCTACATATGTACTAACAGTGATCTCTAAATAGCCAACTGTAAGTAGGGGAAGTAGACTTACTGTAGTCTCGGAAACGATTTGCTGAAAAAACGCTCTCGTATAAATGAAACAATACTGTTTCCAGACCCTTAAAAGGCACTTATTTCACCTCCCCCAGATCTTAACCGGGCATGTATAACATGCACCATACATACATGGGCGACCCCGCAAATACATAAACCCCCAGAGTTGAATTTTGTGTGCTGTTTTTGGCAATTTTGCCCACCCTACCCCAAAATTTGGTCGCTGCCCATGTATATGGTATGCGCCTCCCAGAATTTAATGGTCGAAAATTTTTTCTCCGCGATTTTTTGATGCCAATGAATAGCGCTCGATGAGGAAAGTTTAAAATGGTGTATTTCCGCCATACTGTCAATTTTGAAACCATTTCGGACCTTTGAAAAACCTTGCACGCCCCTTCACAAAGAATTTTGGTGCTGCCTGCCTATCTTCGTATGTACTCAAGCTTACGACCTCATGGTCGCTGCCCATGTACCTATATCGTATAAGATTTTTTGACGATTGCATCCATGAAATTATGTGCATGGCTGAAATTCTGAAGGCTACGAAATCTTTAAATACATATAAAATGGACGAAACTTTGATTGTTGACAGATTTCTGCTTTGGCCCTTTCTCGTCGAACTCCCTTAAAATCTAAGAAATGAAAACCTTAGAATCAAATTCTAAGAATCTCCGGGATTCTGAATTCTGTGACTTCCTAACGTTTCAGTGCGCCTGAAAAAGCGGTTTAGACTGGAGAAGCAATCACGACACTGTTCGTGACAAATGACGAGGATATGAATGATGAGGATTACTATGAAAACTTGTATTACAGTAAGGTGCCTGGAAAGTACTTTTGTAGCTGGTCGCTAGATCGCTGAAAATTGATTTTCATGCACAAGGTATCGTGTCGTGACATATGTAGACTTTAGTGGATTACTTAATTGTACGTCCTGTTTCTACTTGCATATTTTTTGCGAACTTTTCACTTCGTTAGGTCGCTTTGAAAAAATTTCATATTACTCACTATTCAAAATTTACGATGAATTAGGTAACGGATGAGATTCCACAAGGCTGATAATTGCGTAATATTTCTGCTAAATGACCTGCGGCAAAAACACACAGCCCTAAAGTCACGTAGGCAAATATAAATTCCACGACGGCACTTTGATCAACGGTCACACGGGTTGGGCTGGGACCACACCTGAGCGTGGGGGGTATGCACCACACCTGGGCGTGGGAATTTGGGGGTATGCACCCCCTCCCCGAGGAACCAAAATACCTATAGGAAATCAATTTTTAAAATTTTTGTTTTCTCGCAATTTTTGATGCCAATGGTTAGCGCTCGATGAGAAACGTTGAAAAATGGTGTCTTTTCGCCATACCAACATTTTTAAGGCCGTTTTCTGACCTTTGAAAAATTTTGCACACTCCCCCCGAATCTTTTTGCTGCCCACGTATGGTATGCACCCCCCCCCGCCCGAGAAACCAAAATACCCTAACCAGAATTTAATTTTTGAAATTTTTTTGTTTTTTTTTGCATTTTTTTGATGCCAATAAATAGTGCTCGATGAGACGTTCAAAAATAGTGTTTTCGTCATACCACCATTTTTAAAGCCATTTTTAACCGTTGAAAAACCATGCATCACCCCCAGAATTTCGGTGCTGCCCACATATGGCTGGAACATCCAGAATCTGAAAGCTGTAGTACCTATTATTCAAGGTGCGACAGCTTTTTATTGGCAAAACTTACTTTGATTTATGTAAGCGGAATCCAAGTGCAACGTCAGACAACAGTGAATGATAAGTTGAAAATGAACACACTAGGTATGCATAGGTGGGCAGCACCAAAATCCTGGGAGACGGGGTGCAAAGGTCACAAAATGGTCTTAAAAATGGCGATATGGCGAAAAAACACAATTTTTCAACGTTTCACATCAAGCACTATCCATTGGTGTCAAACAATTGTGCAAGAAACAAACAAAAATTTCAAAAAATAATTCCTGTGGGGGTATTCTGCCTTCTCGGAGGTAAGGTGCATAGCACCCGTACCTGCATAATGCATTTCCGATACGAATGTTAGGTATGTACCATAGGTGGGCAGTACCAAAATTCTGGGGGCATGGGTTTGAAAAATTTTGAAAGGTCAAAAAATGGTCTTAAAAGTGGTCGTCGTAGGGCGAAAAAACTTTATTTATCGACGTTTCTCATCCAGCACTATCCAATGGCATCAAAAAATCGCCAAAAAAGCAAAAAAAATTTTAATTCTGGGGGTATTTTGATTTATGGGGAGGGGTATTTCAACTTCTGGGGGGTTGCATACTCCCCAAACCCCCCCCCACGCCCACGTGTGGTATGTACGCGTAGAAGAAAGTAATACTACTATGGGTTCCGCCACGCGTGAGGGAGTGGGGGTATGCCCTACCCCCCAGAAAGCAAAATGGGGTCCAATGAGGCAAAATTGCCAAAATAGCACCGAAAATTCAAGTCTGGGGGTCGATCGATTTTGCAAGATCTATAGAAGACCAAACAAAAGCAACTATGAGAAACTTTGAAAAGTGGTGTTTTTTCGCCAAGCACGATTCTTAAGACTATTTTTTGACTTTTGAAAAACCCTGCATTCCCCCTTCCAGAATTTTAGTACTGCCCACCTATAAGCAGTGGCGTACCTGTGGGGGGACATACATTTAACAGAAGGGATGGAGGAATCCCCCCATCCAAAGTAGGACGTCTCCCCCCAAAGCCAGTGAGTTTTTGACTCCCCACATTTTGGGGAAATTGAATTTGTTGGCCGTTTTTAGGCTTCTTTGGCCGTTGTTGGCCAAAAATTGGAGGTCATCTACCCCCCCCTCCAAATGCCTGAGAACCCCACCACCCCTTCCCGAAATTTCGAGCCGTTTACTGATTTTTGACATTTCAGACAATGATCGTTCTTTCTAAGACATAAAAACGTTTAAAAAATCGGAAAAATTTGAAAAATTGAGTAGATTGAACAAAATATGGTCAAGAAGATGTGTTTATGGCGCGCTGCGTCGAAAATTCGAGATTTTTGAGCTAAAAATGGGCTAAAAAACGCTTAGAAAGGTACACTTTTTACAACTTTTACCAACTTTTACAAAAAAACCGATAATTCTGGGGGTCGCAGCCATACGTGGGCAGCAAGAAAATTCTGGGGGGGGGTGCAAGATTTGTTGAAGGTCAAAAAATGGTCTTAAAAATGGTGGTATGGCGATAAAAACACCATTTTTCGACGTTTCTCATCAAGCACTATCCATTGGCATCAAAAAATTGCGAAAAAAAACGAAAAAAAATTTTCAAAAATTGAATTCTGGGGGGGGGGTATTTTGATTTCTGGGGGGGGGTATTTTGGTTTCTGGGGGGTGCATACCCCCACGCCCAGGTGTGGTCGCAGCCATTTCGCGGGGGTCAGTTGCCATTCTGGGGGTCAACGCCATAAGAACAATCTGGACTATAGGTAGGATTTGTTCAGTTTCGCCTCACTTCACGCCATGCAAGCGAGTAAAGAACCCTGAATTGGGTTGAGTGCTAGCTGAAATTCCGACTTTAAAATGAGAATAGAAATGTCTAAGCAGCTCTGAAGATAAAAAGGAAAATTATGTAAAAATGACCAGAAAACTAGGAATTTACATTGATAAGCTTATGCAACAGAAGACCAAACAAAAGCTAAGACAAACTAAACATCCGTTTTGATCAAAAAATAGGCAAAAAAGGCCAGAACAAGTTTCATTAGAAATTCGAGGTGTAGATAAATCGTAAATTCACGAGAAGTTAAGGAGCAATTCATACATATGTATAAATGGACAGCGCGTCTTCTAGAGGTGATTCAAAAATCGTCAAAAGCCACAAAAGTGCCGAAAAATTTAGCGTTAGAGCAAAACCGCAATTTTTCGACGTTACTCACGAAGCACTATCCACTGGCATAAAAAACGCGGAAAATCAAAACCTTTTTAGGGGTCGTCTTCGTCTACATAGATTATCGGAGTCTTTCTGATTCTGAGGGTCCAGCCAGACCCTACCATACATGGGCAGCGACCAAATCCTGGGGTCCAATGAGGCGAAATTGCCAAAAATAGCACCAAAAATTTAATTCTGGGGGTCGATCGATTTTAGAAGATCCACCTGATTCTCGGGGGGGGGTCCAGACCACACGTGGGCGTGGGGGCTTTTGGGGGTTCGCACTCCCTCCCATTTTCAATTTTCGAAATTTTTTTGTTTTTTTCGCGATTCTTTGATGCCAATGGACTGGAGGAGGTATTTTTTAAGCCATTTTTAGACCTTTTAAAAAATCTTGCAACCCTAGATTTTCGTGCCGCCCACCTATGCCTCGAACCCCCGGGCCCACGTGTAATCCCCCTGTCATTGCGAGATCATAGGAATTCACAATGCAACATCAGCGTGATTTTCGTGAGCTTGTAATTAAGTAGTCATCAATGTCAACCATCTTCTCCTCTTGTCCACACGCAAGAATCCACTGAGGCTTGACAAATCGCAATTTCGCATTCGCATCCAGTGCTTGGTCGAAATTTTTATCCCACGATGACTTGGTCACCACGTGGGTCACTTTTGAATCCATATAGTCGACCAATTGTCCGCCAAAGGCCACGACATAGCGTTTGATTTCTTTCCTTTCCTGATCCTTAAAATCCGAGCCATACATAAGAATCACGTGATTATTGAAAAAGTCGGGTAATGCGGGCCAATCTGATCCAGATTCTTCTTCCCTCATAGATTGTGCGGCTGAAAGGAAAAAAGTGAAAAAAATAAAAAACTAAAACAAAACAAAAAATGAAAAATTAATTTGTAAAAGACGTTTAACAATAGTCACAAGCACAGCCGAATTCTGGGGGGTCTGGGTGGGGTAAAACCACACCGTGGGGGGGTTGAAGGGGTATGCCCCCGAGACGCAGACCCCCCCCAAAAAAACCAAAATACCCCCCCAGAATTCAATTTTTGAAATTTTTTTGCTTGTTTCCGCAATTTTTTGATGCCAATGGATAGTGCTTGATGAGAAACGATGAAAAATGGTGTTTTTTCGCCATACCACTATTTTTAAGGCCATTTTTTGACCTTTGGGAAAATCTTGCACCCCCCAGAATTTTGGTGCTGCCCACGTAAGGGTAAAACTGGCAAAAATTCAAAAGAACGCCAAAAGTTTATTTCTGCTCTCGAGGGGTCTGAAGAACCCTCCCTTCTAGACAATAAAAATCAATGGTCTAAACGAGATGTATATAGGTACGCTATTCCGTTTCTAGAAAAAGCTTCGCTATTTTGATGATTTGCTTACAATCTCGAAAAATAACCTTCTTTGCCCCCCCCTTCTGTCATTTTGTCCATCCTTTTACCCCAGAAAATTTTCTAATCCATTCACTTAATTTCAGCTCCGCCCACATTTATTTGTACAGAAGGCTGTGAAATCGCCAGGAAAAAATTGAAGACAACAGTAAATTGATCCTAACAAATATTAAAATAGTAGAACCTTTATTGAGTAAAAAATCCGTTCTAAAAAGACGAAACTTCGGAATATAGTTTACGATACGACGATTATGTGCAGCGCTTAATGCCTAGAAGCGCCTTACAGTCATTGTGAATATTTATCATTCTTTAGCACATTGTTTCGTACTTATCTGTATTTTACCTGTTTTTATTGACTTCGCAATTAAGTTTGAATTTGACTTAAAACATTGCGGATTGCATTTGCAAGATGGACGTGCCAAATCAAATGCGTCACTTACACGATCGTTGTAAAAATGATTGAAATCACATTCCTGGTTAGCGTGCAACGCTGCTGAATGCATTGGGGGCATAGGTGGGCGGCAACAAAATTGGGGGGGGGTGCAATATTTTTCAAAGGTCAAAAAATAGCCTTAAAAATGGTGGTACGGCGGAAAAAAAAACACAATTTTTCACAGGGGCGGATTTAGGGGGGCGGCCGCCCCCACCCATCGGCCGAAAATAGTGCGCAAAATTAAGGATTTTTGAGCGATTTTCAGCGATTTTCGGGTTAAAACGACTAATTTTTCCGCCCAAGTAAGGTTTCCGCCCCCTTTAAGAGTACTGCCCCCTTAGAAAAATCCTGGATTAGCTACTATTTTCAACGTTTCTCATCGAGCATTATCCATTGGCATCAAAAAATTGCGGAAAAACAAGAAAATTTCAAAAATTGAATTCTAGGGGTCATTTTGGCTTTGGGGCAGGGGGTGCATCCCCCAAACCCCCCACGCCCAGGTGTGATGTAGGGGTGAGGGGAAGTGTGGTTAATATCGCGGAATATTCCTCGTCGGGATAGCTCGTAAGAACCGAATATCCCGACGTTCTCCAACGTGCTCTATCCGTTAAGCTCATAAAATTCTAACTTTCGGAAGAAATATTTTCTCTATATGTAGTATGTGAAAAATATCATCTTTTGTCACGCTTGAGCAACTAAGGAAAATAGTTCATATATGGCGCGAAGCAGCGAAAATTTTACGATTTTCTCGCAAACAGATGCGATTTTCGCATCGTTCGTGCCTTATCCGACCTGCTAAAATTTTTTAACGGCCAAAAGGGGGGCGGCTTCTTCCCCCTGAATACGGCCCTGAGTATGTATATACGTATGTATACATAGGGTTCTCGCCAGGAAATTTAAACAAATTAAAAATCCTTGAGGAATTCTCGGTCTTTTCAGATTGTAGGACGTCAGTCAGTCGTACATACATTGGTTTTGCATTGCTGTGTTAAAGCATAAGACGATGTTCTTCTTAACATATGTTCACATATGTAGCAATCCTTTGTTTGCACAGGGCAAATGAACTCTGGCGGTCATTCGCATGGCATGCAAACGAGGACTTTTCAAAAAATTAAGGAACGATTAATAAAACTTCGGTTTAAACACACAATTTTAACACTTAAGGTGACTTTTATCACAAAATTAAAAATTTTCTGCGCTTAACGACAAAAATGGTGAAGAATTGTTATTTCTGATAGTCAAAATGGCGTAAAAATATATCTTTGTAACTAATAATCTGACTGCGGCGCAAACCAGGCATAGGACCTGACATTTTCATTTCCAAACGTGCAAATGGGTGTTGTGCAAAAATCCTGACTGGACATAGTGATTAACTGTATTACATGATATGTTAAATGTATAATTACATATATTAATCTATAATTATATTATATATTAATTATTTATTATAGTATTTACCATTTCATTATATTCTGTATTATAATTCCATATTCAACACGAGTTTTACACTGGACATTCTCTTACTTTCATTTTTTTAGTTAAACACATATGTAGTTTTTAACAGATTTTGGCGACTTGCTTTCTTCATCAGTTTGTTTAATTTTTTGTCTTGCCAAAGATTGCTCGATTTCGTCTTCCGTGTCACCGCCAGACGTCGAGTAATCGGTCGGGGCGTTGTAAATATCTTCATCCTCTTTCGTTAGTCGTTCTGCCTTAGCGTTGCTCTATTATCAAAAATTTACACATGCAGAGTGGAACACAGAAAAGTCTCACAGTCGAATCGCAAGCAAACCTGGGCGTGGAACGGGGAGGTTTGGGGGTATGCACCCCCCAAGAAACCAAAAATACCCCCAAGCCAAAAGACCCAAAAAAACCAAAATAACCTTCCCCAGAATTCAGCTTTTGAAATTTTTTGTGTGTCTTTTTCGCAATTTTTTGATGCCAATGGATAGTGCTCGCTGAGAAACGTTGAAAAATGGTGTTTTTCGCCATACCACCCTTTTTAATGCTATTTTTTGACCTTTGAAAAATATTGCACCCCCACAAATTTTGGTGCCGCCCACCTATGTATGATCGCAAAACTGGAATTTTCTTCGGACGCTAAACATTCCATATAAAATGAAACGCACCCTATAATACTTTTTATGCATTAAAAATATTGTGTTTTGCAGTCCACAGGAAAATTTCCCACTCTGACAGTGAGAAAACAAAGAGCTGAAAACGTGAAGTCATTATTCGAACTAGTAGCTGCAACAACATTATTTTAAAAATTTAATTTGAGAACACATTGCGTAAATATTCGTAGACTCTACAAATGAGCGGAATCGAATTAGATCAGTAAAGAGGTATAAGAGTATCACTCATCACCAAAAATATTACCTCTCCACAAAATTAGAACTTTAGCTCAAAGGCTAATCTGTTCTTAAAAAGTTTGGGAACCGTTGAAATTCTTATATCGTTGCTACCATATATGGGCGTGTAGGGGGTCTGGGTGATTCGGATCCCCAGGAATCCGGCGGACCCCCCCCACCCATAAAATCGATAGACCCTCAGAATTGAGTTTATTGTGATAATTTTGGAAATTTTGCCTCATCGGAACCCCCCTCGAATTCGGTCGCAGCCCATGTATTTTTGTTACGGCCTGAATTTACAACGCCTTTTGTAGTCGGACTGAAGCGTCTAAAAGCCCTTACACGTTATTACAGCATAGCCTTGAATCACAGTTGCTTTGCTACCATTGTTAAGTACAGCCTGACGATTGAAAACGTAAACAGCCATTTTTATATTATATTTCTTTAAATTTTCATTATTTTATTAAAGTCTTGCTATTTTTATTATTTTATCGTTATGTAAGCATACCTGGGCGTGGGGGGAGGTTGGAGAGGTATGCGCCCAGTGATCGACCGGGCTCAAAAAATAAGCCGGGCCCGGGCTTTGCTGCCGGGCTTGGTACCGGGCCCGGGCTTATATACTAACAACATGCCTTGCTTCCAATATAATGTTATGCATAAGATACATATTTAGACCGATTTTACATTTGTTATTTGTCAAACGCAAGGCTTACTGCTGTATCAAGAAGATTTTTGAATTCTAAGCTCTGTTAATTATTCAATCTTTCTAAAAATAAATTAAGTAGTTAGCAAGGATTTTGGTAGCATTATTCAAGCAAGAACAAAGTTTTTAATACAATAGCGCGCAATTCCATTATTAAAATGCACGTGCAACTAAACACGGTTTGAAAAAGCACAAGGTTTCATGTAGATATTTAAAGGAAATTGAGCATTAAATTTATGCATTCAGACATAACAGCGACTATGATATGGTCGGATAGAAGATATGCTGTTTGGATTTTAGAACTCAAACTATAGCGTACATTGACGTCAATTGAAATTGTGTAGTGTATAGGATAGGACACGTATTGAAGCCATAGGCGTAGCCAGGGGGCATTGGGGGCACATGCCCCCCCCGAAATTTTTCAGAAATTTTGTTGATTTTTCGAGTGTAATAATTGTGTCCAGAAAATTGAGTTCAAAAAGGCAAAAACGTCAAAAATTTTCCGGCGCTTCGCGCCGAGTCTTTATTATATTTATTGTTATATAGATCCAATGAGTTCAAAAGCTTAAATTAGCTAAAATAATCGATCAATTCACATCACTTTAGTGATTTATTGCTCTATTTGTTCGTTGAATGAAACTGCGCATGCTTGTTGAGCATAACAGTAAATGTGCGAAAATGATTGTGTACCAGTTTGTCTATTCTTTGCTTTGTTTGTCTTTCTTTACAAGGACAGGACACATAATCCTATTTTAAATGAAAGGAATGGCCAAATTTTCTTATGTTTTTGCGCATTTTCTGTTTTCTGAATTATATCTTGTTAATAAGAAGGCCACAAATGGGCCTGAAAACGATAAGAACAAAATTGTCATTGATACATCTTTTTTATATCTTATTGGCAGCACCCTTTGCTGCGCTTTATACTTAGCAGAGGTCGAAAAGCGCATTTCAGCTCAGAAATCTTGTACAATGTAGGACTTCATCAATTTTAAGTGTTTTGGGCTTAATTTAGAACCGAGATTTGGCCGATTTTGCGAAAATTTTAGCGATAGTATTTAACATTAAAGTGCTTTTTTTACAAAATTTTCTAGGGGGCGATTGAGCGCGCCACCGCAGCCCCCCCCGCCGTAAAATCTCGTTGTACATGTGCAGCGAGATTTTTGGGAGGACGAAAAGGAAAAAGGGTTCGCCGAAATTAATTTGTCTGTTCTGTATGATTTAAGCGGTATAAATTGTGTTTAAAGAGCTAAAACGTCAAAATTTTCCGGCGCATGGCGCTGCTGGTTATTGTTCTTTCTTTTTGTAAAGCTTCAGCATTGCGTTTAATAGCCTAAATCAGGCAAAATATCACAGAATATTAGTATTCACAGGCTACAAAATGTTAAGGACAGTAAAAGATTACTAAATTCCTTGGTGCTTTGCGCCTCTTATGATTTCCGAACTGTTTGTCAATTAAAAGACCGTAAATTCTACATGAAAACGGTAAAAATTTCAAAAATTTCCGGCGTTTCGCGCTGATTAACATTTTCGTATTTCTGATTGTCAGAAACCCATAAATTAGCTAGGCTACACTACTAAAGGTCGAAAAACTCAGTTTTATTATAGGTACATAACGTTACTAACATTCAATGCAAAATTAGTCTTAGAAAAATTTTTTGTGTCTGCCCCCCGAACCAAAATCTTGGCTGCGCCTCTGATTGAAGCGTTGTATAGAAGATGAATGCACATATATGAAGTTGACAAGTATATGATAACTAGCAAAGAAAAATGCTCCGATGGAACAAAAAAGATGAATATACTTGGAATTGTGGATTATTAAGGATGTAAAAGGAGGGGACTAGGAAGAATCTACCTAAAGTCGCAAAATCTGCTAAAAATCACACTTTCTCTAAGCAACGCAAAAAATCGAAGTATATTCTGCGGCCTCTAAAAAGTGTCTTTTTTAAATAATTTTCAAAATTTCAGATAATAAACGAAATCTATAATGTTTCCTTTTTTAAATTGCTGGCAAGTAGCAACACTGACTAGCTTCGTATCCTGATTGAAAGAAAACTTAGTGGTATTGTATTTAAAGTTGTTTTATTTTGCTATGAGCATTATAGCAAGCAAAGCAGGGGCCGATTGATTAGTGCACACAATCGTTACGGGCATGCTAGTGTACCTACATTTAGTCTGTTTCAAGTCAACTCACGCGTTTCCTACTGTTTTGAACCAACAATTCTTGCAATTGTTTTGGATGCATCGATGTTTGCTATTTCATTCAATTGGCTTAGAAAGACTGTTACTCGATATCATTTCCCATAGCTGCTGCATAGCTAACGTGCTGCTTTTTCAATCATTTTTATGGTTAAATATTTATTCTAATGTGTTGACCGCAGAATATACTTCGATTTTTTGCGTTGCTTAGAGAAAGTGTGATTTTTAGCAGATTTTGCGACTTTAGGTAGATTCTTCCTAGTCCCCTCCTTTTACATCCTTAATAATCCACAATTCCAAGTATATTCATCTTTTTTGTTCCATCGGAGCATTTTTCTTTGCTAGTACCCTACTTTTAATTAGCATGATTTCAGTGCATCAGTCAGCAAACACATACAGTAACATACCACAATAATGACAGCAGTCCAAGAACGCGGAAAACAATATTGTTCTTAACATAAATTAATTGCCTCTAAATTTAAAAAATATTGTTTTAAAAAAAGACTCCCTAGATTTTATAACCGTCTACCTTTTGAAATCAATCAGACTGCATAGAATTTAAAACTGAGTTAGATATGCTCTTGATTGTCGGAAGTATAAAGTTTACTATTTTTTATTAGCTATAGTAAATATATGTTACATTCTAAACAGTCCTGTAAGTTATAGAGGTCGTTCCACATTTAAATTAACTTGGAAACGACATATAACGTACCTACGGGACTTACTTAAGTACCTGGCTACACTTAGCGCTGGTCAGGTTGCTAGGGCGAAACGCCGGACTCAACCACACGACCCTCAATAACTACGGTCTCAAACTCCTCGGACCTAAATTCGTCCGTACCTACGGAGCTATTGGCAGCTATGCCCTAAAAACCTAACGCAGTAGTAATTAAGTAACCCCGGAATTTTGCCCTAGGTCAGTTGACCTATTTTGGACCAAAATAATAATTAACGCAAAAAGCTTTGTTAACTTGCTTTCGCCAGAGAATACCTATGGCGAAAAACTATTTCTTTTCTGGTTCCTACGAGCACAATGAACAATGAAAACAACAAAAAAGAGCTCTCAACCAGCCAGTCATCTTACATAAAAATTATGAAATAATTTTTATGATTTTTAAATTGAAATTTGGGTGTTTGAATTTGCGATAAAGAAAATAATCAAAAGACAGTCACTTGGATTATTTAAGCCGAGTAATAAAATAAGGGCCGTCCACCAATTCCGAACTAAACGCGATTGATCACTATGAAAAAGTTTTGAAAAATGAGCTTGCTAAGCGAGAGTTGTAAACCAAGAGAAACTTAAAGTTTAAACCTACCATTAAATTATGAAGAGAATTGTAAAAGATTTTAAACTTTAAGAAAATTGAAAAGGTGGGATGTTGGTAAATTAAAAAACAAAGTTTTTCGGCAAAAATTCCAAAATTTCACGCAAATATCAAGTGTAAGGAACACTAACGCTCAGATTTGGTAGTAAAATAAATTTGTAGTATAAACTACATATTAACAACAAATGAATTGTGCAAACTTTACAAAACTACTAAGTGTAGAGAATACTAACAGTCAGATTCCCAATTCTGATTGTACGTAGAAAAAAACTAGAATTTTACTTTATTTTTATCCTATTCGACCTCGCCCGACTTCTGAACAGAGAAAGTGGCGAACAAAAAATGTACAAACACGTATTTTCCACTGTCCACCACATTGTAAACTTTAAAAATCTGAACCTAACGCCCATTGAATGTAAATAAATTCGGTTCGGGCCAGTTTGTTGCCCTTTGATTGTAGTAGGTTTGTATGTGCCAAACTTATGTTCCGCAAAATATTTGATATTATTTATCAATCAAAATACGAAAAAAACCTGTTTTTTTCGCCCACTTTACACCTCAGATTTCGAACTTTACACCCCATAAACAACTCAATATAACGTTTTTTTGAACGCGGCTCGCTTCGACGTGTAGCCATTAGAAGTTACTTTATTTCTATTTTATTTAATTAACCCCAACTTTTGGCAGAGAAATCTTGGACAAAATCTGTTTTTTTACTCATCCACTAGAGAGTAAAGTTTAAAACCCTGGTACTAACTGCGTATTGATTGTAGAAAAGTTTGCTGGTAAGCACAAGATAGCCCTTGATCCGAAGTACATTTCTGTCAGAAAAAATTTCTAGTCGGATTCGTAATTTTGATATTGCTCCGATATTACTTTCAACATTTATGGAAAAATGAGTCTCCATAATGTTTTAAAGACATATAAACATTAGGTTTAAACCACTTTGCAATACTGCTGAGTGTAAGCAAGCGCGCCCAACTGACGTATATATTTCATTCCCTGTAAATTTTTAGATCTCAGGAAAAAATTTCGGTTTTTGCAATGTTCTAGAACAAAGGCTAACATGCAGTGTAAAAAATTACTTGGATATTATGATCAACATTCATGAAAAAATTATGTCTCTACAATGGTCTGAGGACAAATAAACAATGAGTGTAAACTACTTTACATCACTGTCGGATGTAAACAAACGCGCCTACGTGACGTCTCACATTTGATCCTTTGAAAAATTTTTAGACTCCAGAAAAAATTAGGTTTCTGGAATGCTCAAAAACGAAGATAAATACATATGTAGTGTAAACTTCATGTAAACACCTAGTGTAAAGAAAATTTTGGTCAGATTCGTAATTTTGATATTGTTCCGATATTACGATTATTATTTATGAAAAAAATTGAGTCTCCATAATGTTCTATGGGCAAACTAACAATTGGTGTAAACCACTTTACAACACTGTAGATTGTAAACATATGAGCCAGACTGGCATATCAAATTTGGTTCCTGGTCCATTTCTAGACTTGATAATCGTGTCCCTGACTCATAACCGGAGAAGCAGGCAGAAAAAACAAGACAGAAACGCATTTTAAACACCAAATTTTTGACTTTACACCATACGTGGGCAGCAAGAAAATTCTGGGGGGGGTGCAAGACTTTTTGAAGGTCGAAAAATGGCCTTAAAAATGGTGGTATGGCGATAAAAACACCATTTTTCGACGTTTCTCATCAAGCACTATCCATTGGCATCAAAAAATTGCGAAAAAACGAAAAAAAATTTCAAAAATTGAATTCTGGGGGTATTTTGATTTCTGGGGGGGGTATTTTGGTTTCTGGGGGGTGCATACCCCCAAACCCCACGCCCAGGTGTGCTTTACACTCGCTAAATATTAATATATAGACAATTTGCTTTGACATGCACCCGATATAAAGCACTTTATTTTTATTCTATTGGACTTATCCCGACTTCTGGACGGAGAAAGTGGCGAACAAAAAACGCAACAAAAACGTATTTTCCATCATTTAGAACACTGTAAACTTTAAAATTCCGTACCGAACTCCCCATTGAGTTTAAAGAAATTCGGTTTGGTACAATTTGTAGCTTTTAAATCGTAGTACATTCCTGTGTGCCGAAATTCTCTTGCAAAAATTATTTTGTATGATTTATTATTCAAAATTCGGAAAAAACGTGTTTTTTCGCCCATTTTATACCTCTGATTTCGAACTTTACACCCCCATAAATAACTCAATATTGCGTTTTTTAAATGCGGTTCGCTGCGATGTGTAGCCCCTGAGAGGCACTTTATTACTGCTGTATTCAATTCACCCTGACTCATAAACGGGAAAATTTGGCAGAGAAATCTTAGTTAAAATCCGTTTTTTACACCATCCACTAGAGTGTAAACTTTAAACCCAAGGATCTAGCTCACCATAGAGCATAAAAGACTTTGCTTATATGCAGAATGTAGCCCTTGATCCGCTCTACATTTCTGTCAGAAAACATTTTAAAAAACTCATAACCGGAGTTAGTATCGGACATAAGCAGGTTGAAAACTCGACCAAAAGTGCTTTTTCACCCCCAGATTTTCGCACTCTTTACACTGCCATTCGACAACTAATGCGAATTTCAAAAAACGAAAAAAGTGTCATCTGTAGAATTCATCCCTCTATTATCCTATGCTGTTCAATTCTTCGAGTCATCAATACTCAGTTGTCCACATGCCGCAGTAAAAAGGTCCCAAAATTTGTCCTATGTTATAACGTTACACAAAAACTTTACACCTTCTTTACACAGTCAGTTTTGAGTTTCAAGAAAAACAAAAAAACACGAGCAGCGAATTTTTTATTATCTTTCTTTTAAAAAATCCGCACCTTCCAGAAGTGTCCCGTTATAGCTGTAGGGGTGCACAGGTGTTAGGGGTACCCAAGTATATTGTAATGAGCAGGTGAGCGAAGTATAGTTGTCGACATGATGAGATGACGCGCTATCGCCCTCAGAACTATAATGGATGGTGCGTCGCCAGCACCGCGTTTCGTCCTTCATGCACTTTTATCTCTTTTTTATTATTATACGCCATTAATCTGTATCATCCCGTTAATCTGGCGATGTGGACGGCGCAATTTAGCTATTAATAGCGCCAACAAGAAGGAAGCGCGCACGTGAATGCTGGAAGCGCGCACGTGAATGTCGTTCTATATTCAGGCGAGCCAACAATAAAATCAATATTTTTGCAAGCCAGCGACGGACGATGAAAAATTTTGCAGAAAGGTACGCAATACAGAGCGATGTACGCAGCACTGATAAAGGAGTTTTTAAACATTTCGAATTGATTGATTAAAAAAGCCTCTACAAATGCTATTGAAGTTTTTTAGATGACTTAATATATAAATAATAATTAATAGACAGTGCTCGGCTTGCAAAAATATTGATTTTAATGTTGGCTCGCCTAAATATAGAACGATATTCACGTGCGCGCTTCCAGCATTCACGTGCGCGCTTCCTTCTTGTTGGCGCTATTAATAGCTAAATTGCGCCGTCCGCATCGCCAGATTAACGGGATGATACAGATTAACGGCGTATAATAATAAAAAAGAGATACATAATAGCGCATGATGGACGAAACGCGGCGCTCGCAACGCACCATCTATTATAATTCTTAGGGTGATAGCGCGTCATCTTTCATGGCGACCACTGTAAGGCAAATGGATTTACATAGAATCACAGGCTAGCAAATTCATAAGAAATACGGACAACAGCTGAAATAGTAATTGTCTAAAATATTAACGATGATTATTTGAGGCCCGGTTGAGACGCGGTGGTTTTAAGTCGGGCCCGGGCCCGGAGCCTGCTATGACCGGCCGGGCCCAGGTACCCGGTCGATCACTGTATGCACCCCCCCAGAAATCAAAATACCCAGAAGAATTCAATTTTTGAATTTTTTGTTTTTTTCGCAATTTTTGCTGCCGATGGATAGTACTCGATGAGAAACGTTGAAAAATGGTGTTTTTTTCAAAATTTTTCGCCATTTTTAAGCCATTTTTTGACCTTTGAAACAATTTTGCACCCCCTTCCCCCAGAATTTAGGTGGCGCCCACCTATGCATGTAAGTTCTTACATGAGAAGACACTGAAGGCTCCGTATGGTCTTTTTCTTTTATGTCGTCTGTCACACGATCAGCATCGGCAATCAGTTCGACATCATCTGGAAACTTATCGAGATCATTATTGGCTTCATTGAATGTAAATCTGCGACGAATTGCAAAAAAATTATCAGTCGATTTAAAATGTAACTCGGAATAATACGTAAACATAAAACAAAGACAACAGTTTATAACTTTATACGACTGAATAGAATGACTTGGTCTACAACAAATAATTTTAATGCTAATTGCTATTTTTTATGTGTCGTGTTTGGCACTTTACTTATTTAAATCTAAATTCCATGTATAATTTATTTTTATTTTTTCCCATTTTCGCATTTCAAACAGATCAAGATGAAAAAAATCAAAACAAGATGCAACATATTTTCAACTTAAACATTCATTCAACAAATCTCAAAATAAGTTATCTCTGGACAAAAGCGTTAAAACCTCAGTTTGAAAACTAAATTTTGGATAAGAATTAAAAAGGGCACTTCTTATAAACGGCTAAAAAACGATTATGAAAAAAGAAACTATGAATCTAGTTGATCGATTCTAGACGCAAGACAGAATCGAAGCAAAATCCAACAGTATGGGCCCAGATGTCTACATCACAGATGCACAAAATCAGGTTTGGAGGGGCAGGGGGTAAAATCCCAGACTTGCAAAACAGTAAATTTAGTGTTCACGATTGTTTTGCTATTCAGAAGAAGAAAATGATCAAAATAGCGTATAAAACCCTTTTACGGGGTAATACCGCGATTTCGATGCATTTTAGTCCATCTTGACAGCATTATATCCATAGGTGGGCAGCACCAAAATTCTGGAAGGTGCAAGGTTTTTTAAAGGTAAAAAAACGATCTCAAAAATAATGGTATGGCGAAAAAACACCATTTTTCAACGTTTCTCATCGAGCACTATCCCTTGGGCATCAAAAAATTGCGAAAAGAAACAAAAAAATTTCAAAAATTAAATTATGGGGGATATTTTGTTTCTGGGGGTATTCTACCTTCTGGTTTATTGGCCATTTTTTGGCCAAAAATGGAGGTCATCAAACGCCCCCCCCTAAAAAGGGCCGGGGACGCCACCCGAAATGAGCCGTTAGATGTATGATTACTGCTTTTGTCCTCGAAAATGATGCAGAAAATGTTCCGTCGGCTCAGAATTGCCGGACAGTAGGTATCTGACTGTCTGACCCTTCAGCTTGGGTACCCCTCTTAGCCCCCGTATGTGCATGCATGATGTATTTACATACATACTCGTGCATAACTTTCCGGTAACAGACAAAGCATTACCACTAGATTAATTTCCGAAGCGATATCTCGTCTAAAGCCATTTATGTAAGGTATTTTTCCTGCCAGTGCCATTTTGCCAAAAATAAGAAACCATTCAACCGATTTCACCCAAAATGCCAACACGTGAACGATGTCTGTGAATTTACACGCACAATTATTCAATATTAATTACACTAACGCTTTAAACCTTCCTAAACCCCCTCTTATCCAGTGTTTATTTTTGTACTCGGCGAAGATTTTTCCTGATGTACAAAGACTTTTTCGGACCGTCTTTGTACATGTACAAAGATTTTTTGGAAGACAGAAATTGCAAAAAAAGTCTAAAATTCGCAAAAATTTTCGGCGCGTCGCACTGAAATGAGTAATCGTGTGTTCTATATATCTTTATAATGGCAGAAATTGTAATTCAAAAGGAAAAATGTCATATGTTTCGGGGCTTCGTGCCGTTTTAGGACGATTCTCAGTGATTTTTACCCTTAGAGACCCAGAAATCAGCTAAAATACACAACCAAAAGTCGAACAACTCTGTTTTTACCACACTAAAATCGCTACTGTACCATATTATAGTACCAAAAAATTTGCATGTGCAAAATGTACAAAGACTTTTGGGGACCATCTTTGTACATGTGCAGTGCTCGCCACGAATGTTTACGTTTTAATATGCTCCGTAGGATGATAGAGCTTGTTAAGGGATATATGTTTAACATGTCGGTCGTGCCTGGGCGGAAATAGGGCCGACGTGTTAAAGATATAACCCTAACAAGCTCTAGAAGCTTAATAAAGCGTAAGCATTCGTGGCGAGTAGTGTACAAACGAAACTTGTACAAAAAACACTGCTATCACCCCTCCCTAGTAGAATGTGCGTGATGCGCATATTAATGAAGTACTTTTTCCAATTCAAACGCTTTTTCGCCTTATGCGATTCCAGTATCCATTCCTTCCTGACTATCCTGCCCGCGCCCTGGCGCCGCACCTGATTAAATTTGGGCGTATCGGCGAAGGCGCAAACCAAATGGGTGCATTTCCCGTCCAACCAATCGGGCGAATATTTGGCCCCCATGGCCAAAGCCTTGTCCCTCAATCGACTACGCAACGGGTTTTCGAATCCGCTCAATACGAAAACCACGCCGTCGAACAGTCGGTCGAACGGTACGGTTTTGGTAACGGTTACGGATTTTTCCGGTTTTGATCCGTGTTTAGGATCAACCGGTCTTTTGGCTAATCCGACGTCGATTTGTCCATTATTGGTAGTTTTCGATCGAGTTTTGTTTGCGGACGGGGGTGCATCGCGATGCTTTTTAGAATCGTTGTGCTTGGATTTTTTGGCAACAATCGTTTGCTCAGGCGGTGAAGGACTATTTGACCGTTTTGCCGTCGCCTCAGAGATACGGAAAATGTAATTATTTATTAATATTCAAGAAAATTAATTTATAAGGGGAACCAACCTAGGCGTGGGGGGTTTGGGGGGTATACAACACCCCTCCACGAGAAGCCCAAATACCCTCCCCCAAAAACCAAAATACCCCCAGAAATCAATTTTTGAAATTTTTCCGCAATTTTTTGATGCCAATGGATAGTGCTCGATGAGAAACGTTGAAAATTGGTGTTTTTCGCCATACCACCATTTTTAAGGCCATTTTTTGACATTTGAAAAATCTTGCAACCCCCCCGAATTTTGGTGCCGCCCACCTGTGGGGGGAACCAACAAAGTATTCTACGTTTCAGCTTTTGATAAAACTGCCAATTTCGATTCAATTATAATGAAATTTGACCAGTACATTCAGCAAACACAGTTATTTTCACCGATATGTACATTTTTATTGTTTGTGTGACATTTGGTTATATTGTAGCACTTTATACGCACTTCACACTTTTCTTTGTTGGCCGGAATATTACGCTGTTTGCAATGGCACAAGAACAAATTTTACGGTGTTTCATTTTCCTGCTGCAAAGCTTCTCCTAGCAGCAGTTGATGATAATTTAAGTTTTTGCAAGCTTATTACTCGTAATTAATTATCACAACGCTTGCCTCATATGTATACTGCTCAAGTTTTATCATAATTGGATCAAAATCAGGAGTTTTATCAAAAGCTGAGACATAGAATACTTAATTGGTTCACCACCACACCTGAACGTGGGGGGTTTGCACCCCCAGAAATCAAAATACCCCCCTGAATTCAATTTTTGAAATTTTTTCCGTTTTTTCGCAATTTTTTGTGGCCAATGGATAGTGCTTGATGAGAAACGTCGAAAAATGGTGTTTTTATCGCCTACCACCATTTTTAGGGCCATTTTTTGACCTTCAAAAAATCTTGCACCCCCCCAGAATTTTCTTGCTGCCCGCGTATGTTCGCCACCCTGTGCTTCATTTATTAAGCCATTAAATATTGTAAGAAAAGGCTTTTCAATCGACGAAGCAACAATTATACATATTAGCTTAGCTCCTGTACTCAATTTTCAGTATGACTGTCGATTATTATTTTATCATATTATGCCTTCATACAAAATCCGACAAAAGCGAATATGTATATAAGAACTAAATTTTAATAGATGCTCAGCTATCGTAAAAAGTCGGGTAAATTTTTCAATCCAACTTCAAAATTCTATTTTTAGCTTGCTAAATCAGATTTTTCAAATTTACAGTAAAAACGCACTACCTAGCCCAAATGTACATCATTCACACAAATATGTAAGTTGGGGTAGAAAGAATCCTCCACCCAATTTCGGTCGTCTACCATCCTACAAGCTTAGACAGTTTTTATGTCCCCATTTTCGGCGAATTCGGCAGAAACATTCATTTTTTGACCATTTTTAGATTTTATTTTCCGAAACTTTTCGGCTGTTATACGTCTGATTTAGCCCATATAGAATTACACTTATCTGTCAACTTCTTATCAAACCAGTGTTTTTTTGTGCAAGGTCCGTTTGTACATGTACTAAGGTGGTCCCCAAAAGTCTTTGTATATCTTGTACATGCAAATTTTTGTGTACTATAATGTAGTACAGTAGCGATTTTAGTGTGGTAAGACAGGGTTTTCGATCTTTGATAGTGTATTTTAGCTAATTTCTGGGTTTCTGACGCCAAAAATTACTGAAAATTGCCTCAAAACGGCGCAAAACGCCGAAAAATTTGACATTTTTCAATGCAAATTCTGCCATTTTAAACATGTATAGGATAAACAATTACTCCGCCGAAAATTTTTGGGAATTTTACACTTTTTTACAGTTTTTGTCTTCCCAAAAATCTTTGTACATTTTGTACACACAAATTATTGAGTACTATAATATGGTACAGTAGCGATTTTAGTGTGGCAAAAACGGAGTTGTTCGACTTTTGATAGTGTATTTTAGCTAATTTCCGAGTATATACGGGCAAAAATCACTAAGAATCGTCTTAAAACGGCGCGAAGCGCCGAAAAATATGACATTTTTCCTTTTGAAATGCAATTTCTGCCATTATGAAAATATATAGAACACACAATTACTCATTTCGGCGCGAAGGGCCGAAAATTCTTGCGAATTTCAGACTTTTTTGCAATTTTTGTCTTCCCGAAAATTTTTGTACATGTAAAAAGACGGTCCCGAAAATTCTATGTACATGGGGAAAAATCTTTGCCGAGCACAAAAAAACACCAAATCAAATAAAGGAATTTTTTAGCAACGTAGTTCATCAAATGCAAGCTTGACTGAGTAGCCAAAAACCGTGGTTCTCTCACCTGGTGCTGAGCCGCTTCTGCTCCGTCGCTTATTTTGTTGCGTTTTTGAAACATGGAGCCCGGAGCAAAACTGGACTTTTCCTTAGTTTCGTCAATATCGGCATCGTCGGGTACTTTTAGAGAAGCTTTCGAGAAAAATGAGGAAATTTTCTTATTTGAAGTAGAAGCAGACTCCGTAGCATTGGATCCGGCCACGTCATATGAGTGACAACGCAAAAATGCCAAGCCATAGCCAACCATTTTGTTATATGGTTGCGAACAAATCTGGAATGAAAACCACACTGTGAGAATTCTGAGGGGTCCAGCCCAGACATGTATAGCGTGGGAATTCTTGGGGATGAGGGAGTGGGGGTGGGTGAAATATTAAAGAGCCCTTTTCGGGCTCGAAAATAGTAAATGTGCCTCCAAAACATCGCTTTCGGCGTTTCTGATCGATGCTTCATCTTTCTAGAGCATAAAAACGAAAAAAATATGGGAAAAAATCGAAAAAATTCGAAAAATAAAGGCAATAATTTTTTTCAAAAATTTAATGATGCGAATCAAATAAAAATTGATGCGCCAAAAAATAGGTACTTTTAAGCCAAAAAAAAACCCTAGAAACACTCAATTCAGCACATTTTGCAAAGGTTTTTTGACTAAATTATTTATTGAGACTTCTCAATTCAGCACATTTCCCAATAGACTTCCTAATAACAGATGAAAGATAAGAAAAGATCAAAATCGATTTCATTTTTTGGCAACAAACTTTGTGTTAAAGGACCCATTTTGAAGTGTCATACTCACGATGTCAGGAGGGAGGGCGCATCGAAGGAGGGAAGGAGTCAGCTTGGGTGGTTGAGGGAGAGCCAAAATTTGTATTTTTTGAATTTACGTTCAAAAGTTAGCTTCAAACAATTATTTAGCATTTAAGCATGATAATTCCAAAATTAATAGTATGATGTTGTAAAATGTAACAATAACCACTGTTTTTTTTTGTACGAGCCTCTTTGTACATGTACAAAGATCCATGGAAAAGTCTTTGTACGAGCGAAAATTTTTTTGTACATATAACGTATAGATATGCAAATGAATGTACACATTTTTACATACTACTAGATTGTTATCCGTGACCCGCACGCTCCGCAAAAGGTGTAATTTTGTCCTAAATTCAGCTGGTTATATTAAGTTCGGCCCGAAACGCCAAACTTTTCATGAGACTTAGGTTGAAATTACACATAAAATTCGACTCAGCAAGTTAAAATGACTTGTGTTACACAATTATAAATAATAAGCGGTTGCAATTTGCTGACTGAATCTCATAATAGACACCAATTTGCTTATGAATTTAATGCAACGCAAAGATAAAAGAGTCAATTTTATCTTCAAACGGCAGAAAACAGTGCAAAGTTGTTTAATAGTTCTTTTTTCTGCATAAAATCTTATAAAACAGTGGAAATAGATGTAAAATATGCTTCAATCTGTACAGAGATGCTTACAGATAGATTTTGGAGTGTTTAATGCCCGCGCTTGGAACTAAATAGAATGTAATTATGATACTCGGCGCGAAGCGCCAGAAATTTTTAGAAATTTAGCTAAAAAATACTCCAAAAAACGTTAAAATTACTATTACTTTGCACCAAAAAGTCTTTGTACATTGTACACAGATAGCTCCGAAAATCTTTGTACGAGCCTCAAAATCTTTGTCTCGTACAAAAAAAACAGTGACAATAAAGATAGAAGATAAAAAAGATCTATAAATTGATTTATAAAATTTCATTTTTTAGCAACAAACTTTTGTGTAAAAGGAAGGACCTATTTTGAAGTCCCATACTCACGATGTCAGGAGGAAGGGCGCGTTGAAGGAGGGAAGGAGTCAGCGTGGGTGGTTGAGGGAGGGCCAAAAAATCAATTTTCGGGAATTTACACTTTAAACAGTTATTTAGCATTTTTGGGCACGATAATTTTAAAATAAATAGTATGATGTAAAGTGTAACAATAACAGATAAAAAATAAGAAAAGACCAGAATCGATAAATTTTTTATAAAATTTCATTTTTTATCACATCGAATAAGGGAAAGGAGTCAGGGTGCAGTGGCGGATTCAAGATTTTCCTAAGGAAGGGGAGCGGTACTCCTAAGGGGGCGGAACACTGACTTGAGCGGAAAAATTAGCTGTTTAAAACCGAAAATCGCTAAAAATCGCTAAAAAAATCCTTAATTTTGCGCACTATTTTGGGTCAATGGGGAGGGGGCGGCCGCCCCCCCGCCCCCCTAAAATTCGCCCCTGGTCAGGGTGGGTGGTTGACGGAGAGGCAAAAACCGAATTTTTGAAAATTTATGTTCTAAAGTACGCGTAAGAAACTTTGCGCCAATAATAAAAAATAAGCGTATGTAAAAGGCTTTTAAGAGGCTTTTTGCCTCATTGAATTTAGAAATTCCTCATTCAACTCAGTCATTCAGCTATTACGTGCCTATGTGAATCTGAATCTGCGTGCTCATCAATTATATGTGAACATTTTGCTAGCATTCGATTTATTTTGCGCAGAGACACGTGCAAAAAATCACTGAGAAAAGATTTCTTCCTAGCGCTTCTCACATAAACGCAGAACAGATACAATATTGGTCATAATTTTAATTTTTCAATTTTATAACTACTTTTTCGATTTTTTTTAAATTTTTATTTTATTTTAACTATTTTAGAAATTTAATTCACCATTTTTATAGTCATATGCTTGGGACAACTTACTACTTTGAGCCTGTCGTATTTTTTGTCGGCCGCTTGTTTTTCGAAATGATCCTTCGCATTGAACATACGAACTCTGTTTGCATTGGTTTCGGAGCGACTTTCGGCCGGTGACATGAAAGACTGCGTCGGGAGCAACAAATCGAATTGATCATCATCTGAACTGGCCGAATGACCGGCTAGAATTTCTACGAAGGCCGATCCGCAATTTCCAATGTCAATCGATTGAATTTGAACGGCGCGATCGAACTGAATGATAGCGATCGCTTGTTTCTCGCCTAAATCGATTAAAAGCACACGTTAAACAAGGGGAATGGGGATTCCCCAATCAGAATTAATCGTCCCGCCATCCCAACACATTGAAAAACATTTGAACCCACTTCCAAAATTTTGGAAAAAACAGCGTTTTAGGGCCGTTTTTATTTTTTGGCCAATGTGGGTTAAAATTTAAGGTTATTCACCCCCTGAAAATGGCCGGGACCCCCACCTAAAATTTCAGGCCGTTACCTATACGGTTTGAAGCATAGATGGGCATGAGAAGGAGTGAGAAGCATACGTGGGCAGCAAGAAAATTCTGGGGGGGGTGCAAGATTTTTTTGAAGGTCGAAATATGGCCTTAAAAATGGTGGTATGGCGATAAAAACACCATTTTTCGACGTTTCTCATCAAGCACTATCCATTGGCATCAAAAAATTGCGAAAAAAACGAAAAAAATTTTCAAAAATTGAATTCTGGGGGGGTATTTTGATTTCTGGGGGGGGTATTTTGGTTTCTGGGGGGGTGCAACCCCCCCCAAACCCCCCCCACGCCCAGGTGTGGTGAGAAGGGGTGTTGTTCCCCCTTAGCTTTAAAAAACTGATAGCTATACAGATATTTTGGCCGGAAAAACATTGCTATCTAGCTATAGCCTTTTTTAACTGAAAAGCATACCGTGTGAGTTAAAAGATGCTATATACTTTTTATTGAAGTTCCAAAATCACTTATAGCCTTTTCAATCTTCAAAATAAGCTAAATAGCTATTTTTAGCCCAAAAAGCTATACAGCTACGTTTGTGAGTTCAAAAAGGCTGCATATTTGCTACAAATGCTCGAAAATGATGTTTCTAAAGCGATATTATCGTTTTTTGCTGTGAAATAATTTTTAAAAGCTTTTAGCTATCTTCAAATTTTGATTTTCACACCACCCCGAAAGTTTGACCTTGCATTCTAGTAAACAAGGATTTAATTGGAGATATGAAAATTTTAAAGTCCGATACCTCGAAAATTTTAAGCGTTTCTAGGCAAGCTTCATCCAATGGTAAAAAAGAATTTTGAAAAATTCGAAATTAATTTGCAAGCAATGATGACTGAAACATGGTGCACAATGAGAAGTTTCACGTGCTTGCACACGCAAACACAAGCTATAGAAGAAATAATTCCACTGTTACATTTCAGCAAAGCTAAACAAGTGTTCGCTGTTTATGACACAAAAGACTAGTGATGAAAAGGTAAGATAAATAGCACATTCCTTATGAAGTTCGAAGCAAAGCGATTATATTTTCAGAACGTAAAAGATGCTTTAAAAATGCTAGAAATTCTAATCCTCTTATCCAAAAAACCTTTGCGCTTGGCATTAATGCCAGAAATTTGCGTTAGCGCAGGATGGCTTTCTTTTGCGCCGGGATAAAAAGAGCGTTGTACATTATGAACTTTCTTTGTTACACTTGAAACCAAACTTGACTACACAGCAGTAACCACACGTTGGCGTGGCGGAGGGAGAGAGGTCTGAGAAGAGGGTTTACAGACCCCAGAAATAGAAAAACCACTCGCAGATTATTGAAGACCCCGTAATCCTATTTTCAGTGACATTTTTGGCGATTTCAGCCAACCAGACCCCATTCAGAGTAATCTTGCTGCCCATGTATGATAGTAACTAAACGCGAGCATTGTTTTTCGTGCAAGATCCCTTTGTAAATATACAAAGATGGCCCCAAAAGTCTTTGTACATTTTGTACGCGCAAATTTTTGCGTACTGTGTTTTTCGACCTTTGATAGTGTATTTTAGCTGATTTATGGATTTTTGACGACAAAAATACTAAAAATTGTCTCAAAACGGCGTAAACGCAATTTCTGCCATTATAAAGCTATGTAGAGCATACAATTACTCATTTCGGCGCGAAGCACCGAATATTTTTAGGAATTTCACACTTTTATTACAGTTTTTGTCTTTCCGAAAATCTAGTGTACATGTACAAAGACGGTCCCGGAAAGTCTTTGTACATCGGAGAAGTCTTTGCCGAAGACAAAAAACCGTGGACACGAGACAAATATCATTAACTCACGATAGTTCTGAAACAAAATCGAGGTTTCACTGAACAAAAAAAGTAAAATTTACCCGCACTGCACTTCCATTTTTTGAACGACTCGGATAAAACCAAGTTAGAAGACGGAAATTGTTTATCTTCGCTGCTACACGAAACGATGTGACTAAGTTTGATTTCGGGCATTTCAAAAAGCTGAACAAAACGCGAGTCATTTCTGACAAAATATATGAATCATTGAGTGAATTTAATGCAGATTAAGATTTTAGTCGTACCTACTTAATCTACTAGCATATTTCCTATATTTCGAGATATGTTCGGTGGTAAATACAAAGAGTACGTTTTCCAACGTTTTCGAACATGCTCATAAAATTTAAACTTTTCAACAGAAAAAACTTTATTTAGGTACTCTCAATAGGATGTAAAAAGTAATGTTTTTGGTCATGCTTGAAATAAGCTAATACAAAATGACGATCCTATGGTGCAAAAGTCGAAAATTATGAGACATTTTGAATAAAAATACGTCAATTTTCAGCATCTTCCATGCATTATCTAGGTATCTTTCCAAAAAATTTTTGGGCTACAAGGGGGGCGCCCTTCCCTGTATATGCCCATGGGTCGTATTTTTAAATAATTAAGTAAAATGCGTTTTCTACCCGATTAACGGCACGGCATTTTTCCGACGATTTATAAACTTTCAAGGAAGCACGATCACGTCGACTTCGTATACATATATACCTACATAATACGTTAAAAACGATTTTGTATGCAATCCGAACTGACAAAAACTTTTTCCGCTAATTTAGTGTACATGAAAGCAAGACCTATTCATCCTAACCAAGAAGCTATAAAGTAAATCAAAATGCACGCTCAAAGCACTATCGAAAAAAACGAGCAAAGCATACTGCAAACAAACTGCAAAATGCCAACAGAAAATAGTTTATTAACACAAAGCTCCAAAACATATCTACTCGTATCAATAGCATAAGCTACACTATAATGAAAAATAATTGCTGCATAAATACAAAAATATACAAACTCGGCTGATCATTACAGTCGATGAACCGTTAAGTAAACTCAACTCGGTGCATCTAAACGATTAATCACTCCTTCCTGTGATTATTCAACCACTCTGTTATCCTAGCATATATTTTCTTTGGACTGTCGACAGGCTGTATCTGAGAACGATTGAAAATGAATGCACGAAAACACTCGGACAGCTAATGTAAAAATCACCTCATAATTCTGAGCCAAATAGATACCACTCCAAACGCCGACAGCATAGCTTAACTATAAATTAAATGCATTAGTGCTGCTTAATGATTGAATGGGTGGATTGCAAAATATCTTGCATTTTAGTCCTATAAAATGTAGTATTTTTATTAAGACAACTTGATTTTTCTCAATTTATCTTATCGCTTTCTACTAAATAGAAATTACACTTATTTTGAAACTTTATGACCTCTTCTAGTCAGCGATAGGTTAGTGAATCGTCATTTTCATTTAAGACAAATCCTAATTGCTGTGTTCCTAATTGTAAAAGACATCTCAATAATTCATTATCAGTATCTAACAGAGGGATACCCCATCAAAGTTGGTCGCCCCCATCCCTTTCAAAGTCAGAAAATCTTTGACCCCCGTTTTCGGTAAAAACTTGCATTTTTCGGCCATATTTACGTGTTTTTTCATTTCTGGCCAAAAATTGAAATTCATTCACCCCCTTAAATAAAGATGGCCATGGACCCCAAACCCAGAATTTCTAGTCATTACATGCCCGACTGCAAAGGTATTAATTAAAGGTGTTCGACTAGTAAGTTAATTTATATGCAAGCGGAAGAAAACTTTACCAGAAGCTTGAACATGAAGCAGACCACTTGACAGCTAAGAATCCGAGAAACGACGGGCTATATTGGTATGTACATACATATATAGCTATAACGTTAAATTTACAGAGGTTGGACCATTCAGTTGTACTTCACAGCTGATAGACAAATAACTCCTTGCTCAATCTTTCACCCACTTAAGCAGAAGCGATCTAAAGCAAGAAAATTAAATATTTGCGATGTCAGAGAAAACGCACGGGTTTTTTTTCAGCGCGAAGCAAATGAAACCGGCCTACGCTAACGGAAAATTTTGGGCATTAGCGCCACGCACAAAGGTTTTTCTGGGTGAAAAAATAAGTTCTAGCATTTTTAAAGCGTTTTTCAAGAAAGTTCCATGAAAGGAGATTTTAACAATGTTTCACTTAGGGTTGGGATCCCAGGATTTTTCGACGCTCTGCGCCAAGTCAACTGTTTTTGTATTATGTATATAAGTCTTCTAAATAGCCCTGTAACTCAAAAGATGGACTCGACATCTGTACACAAAGATACAGCAATTGATCAGAGTCAAGCATGAACGAACAGGATGAAAGAAATCAGTTGTTGACAGTTTGAACAGTAGACTTTTTCTAAGAAACAAAAAACGTAAAACAATGTTTCTTGAAGGTTTTCTACACCATAGTGTGCAGAGCTTGCCGAAAAACACTCAAAAATGCCATTATTTCTTGCCAACTGCCTTATAGTAACATTTTGTTTTGGTGCGCTAATGAGAGGCCTCTTGCGCAAATGTTCTCTTCTGACCATCAGCGGTCACGCAAATAGAGTTGACACTGAAAATAATCCCTAGAATAACATTCGATTTTTGTTTCATCAGAACCAAACATGCACGTGGGACTCGCCGGAATTTGAAAAATGTAACATTTTGTGGGGGAGGGGGGAATGAAGGCCAAAAAAGGATGAAAGTTGAAAACTTTTCATCAAAAGTGCTTCAAATTGACCAGAAACTGTGTAATAACGTAGTTTTAACGCTATTTTGGCGCTTATGCCAGTTTTTGAGGTAATCTTGGCCTCAAAAACCTTCAATTTTTGAAACCCCAGATCAGCCATGCTGTGCATCTATGATCAGGACGAAAATTCTTCGAACCGAAATCAGAAAATTAATCATGCGACTGATTGGCATAAAGATGCAAAGCATTCTAAGAACACCAAACAATATGGTGTTTTCCACTGGCGGAACAGTCGAAAATAGGTCCAAAAATTAGTCCTTAACGTGCAAAATAGCGTTTTTTGGGTTTTGCGTTGCCTACTTTTATTTAAAATCGCTTTTGGCGCTACATTTTTCCCAAAAATTCTGAAATTTTCGGCAAATTTGCAAGATTTTTATTTTAGCGAAAACCCGGCGCAAAGCGCCGAAAAATTTGTGACATTAAAGTGAAGCAACGTTCAGAAGGGTAAACTGCTGCCCGATCTCCAGTATTTGTAGCATTTGATGTGGGACGTCAAAAAATTTTTAAGTTATGTTTGAGAATGGAAGAAAACTACGCTTAAAAATCTGTTTCTGCTCTTGAAATCGTTTTAACTCCTATCCCCTGAGCCAAAATATGGCTTCTGGTTCGCCAAGGAAGTAAATTACTGCCATTTGTAGGTATTACACGGAAAAATATGGGAAACTATTATCACTGGCGGCCAAAAGTTATTGCAAATTACATATCCATTCTTTATCTCGCCAATTATTCTGGGCCAATGGGAGAGGGGCGGCCGCCCCCGCCCTCTTTAAATCCGTGCATGCTTTTTTCAACGGTGTCCGATATCGCGATGCCAAGAAAATATTATGCCAGAACAATTCTGAAAAGCGCAACAAAGTCAATACATAAGTGTAATAGGTTTATTTGCTCAAATACAATATCATCAATGTATTGACTACTAGGAAAAAATGTATGCAGCGTCCGACAAACAAAAGTTAAGACAAATCAGCAGAATTTAAAGTCAATTTCGCAAAAAAACCGTAAAATAAACGTTTCATTAAATCACGGCGCAGCGGCTCTCGTTTGAGCACGTTTGGTCGTAACGGCCTGGTAGCCCGATTTTATTGTAGCAACCGAACAACGACTGCCGCAAGTTTCGCATTGCAAGAAAAATAAACGGGTGTCTTTTTCTAATTTCGTTTCAGTCGATTTGCAAGTGTGACAAGTCACATATTCTTCTGTTAAAAACACTCGTTATATACCATTCATACGCATATGTTATATTACAATTTTAAATGACGCTATGAAAGTTCTTAAAAATAGTTGACGTCCAATTTTGTAACAAAATTACTTTTTTTATGTTCTTGACCAGACATACACGCGGGGGTTTAGGGTCTATTCCCCCACAATGAGGAAATGAGAAATTTTCGGGTGAAATAAGGCAAACTGAAGGGCGAAAACCGATGAAAATCTAAAATTTTCTGCAAACGTGCTTGAGATTGTCAGAAAGTGTGGATTAACAAAGTAATTATACAATTTTAGCTTTAATACTAGTTTTTGTGACCATTTCATGTAAAACAGCTCTCTGGCTAATCTCAGACCGGTTGTGGCTATAGGTGGGCAGCACCAAAATTCTGGGGAGTAGCGCAACATTTTTCAAAGGTCAAAAAATGGTCTTGAAAAAGCTGCTATGGCGAAAAAACATCATTTTTCAACGTTTTTCAACAAGCACTGTCCATTAGCATGAAAAAATTGCGAAAAAATGGAAAAATTCAAAAATTAAATTCCAGGGGGTATTTTGGTTTCTGGGTGTATTCGGCCTTCTGGGATGTACATACACCCAAACCCCCACGCCCACGTGTGGTTGTGACTCCTCCCTGCTGATTCCCCAATGAGTTGAGGATATTGCAGTAGGGCACCTACATTAAGGAGAAGAAATTTCGTTGATTATTTCACATATATTTATTAGAAGAAACTTCATTTTAATGCCTCTCCGTCAATAAATTCTGGACAAACAACTGTAGGCATTTAAGCGTATAAAAAATCATCATTCCTATCATTTTTCTGCATTTGTAGATAGAGATTACTCTATTTTCTGCCTGATTTTCAAATCTAAGCGCAAATGATTACCTGTTCCGTCACTTTCATGGGAACCTATGTCTGAAATTTTATCGGTAGATTATAGAATGCATTTGTATGATAAGGAACGCTTTTAAATCCTAAAAGTTATACATGATTTATTTTAACAGGTTTTTGGAAAAACAAGTTAAATGCATCAAGTTTAAGCAACGGTGAATACCGTTACAAAACTATTTGATGATCATACGTATAAATTTTTAAAATAATTATTTTATATAACCATTTAAAACAAAAAACTGCCTCTGTATCAGCTTGTAGAGAACAAAGAACATCGTTTTTTTGTGCGTACTAATATAAGTTAACAAATGTATGTAGAAATTTTCTCCGGTAATTTCTAAGGCTTGCATCGTGAGTTTATAAATTCTGATTTTTATGGGGTCCTGTTAACATCTAATACTAATGAGTATGAGCAAGAAAGCAGATCATGAATGATTACGCAAATGAACAAATAAATTCAGAACATAAATAACGTATAAATATATAAGGTAAATAAATAAATTTATAAACAACGAAAAATTTCATATACACACACATAATACGTATATATGAAATGTAATATTAGGCCTCAATTATATTCCATTTGAAATGACTGTATTTACATAGTAGTTTATTTAGCAATTTAAACAAATTGGCAACAAAAATGATTTGAACTTGAACGACGCCTGCGCTTTTTTGCAACGCAAATCACAATTGATAACCATAAGTGGACGGTACCAAAATTCTGGAGGGGGGGTGCAAGATTTTTCAAAGGTCAAAAATGGCCTTAAAAACGGTGGTAATAGCGAAAAAACACCATTTTTCAACGTTTCACATCGAGCACTATCCATTGGCACCAAAAAATTGCGAAAAAAACAGAAAAATTTCAAAAATTGAATTCTCGGAGGTATTTCGGTTTCTCGGAGGGTGCATACACCCCGAACCCCACACGCCCAGGTGTGTTAATAACCTACATATCTTTATGCATAACAGAATGACTGTAAACGCATTCATGCACTCTTGCAGCCTGCCAAAAATTAAAATAAAAATGGGTCGTTTGGAATGGAACAGAATGCAGTAAGATGGGAAAGAGAATCGCAACAGCTTTCCAAAATGTTACGCTATATGTTAGATATGCGAATGATTTTTTACTCACTAATATATTTCCGCAGCACGCTTTCAACGTGTTTCGGCTGAAATTTGCCCTTGATAATAAGTTGATTATTACCATCGACTGAGCCGCTTAAAAACATCTTTTTCGATCACATACATAAGTACACGTAATGCACATAGTGCACATGTACATCTACATCGGCTGGGCCGTAGGGGGTGGGGCGGCCGCCCCCTACTTGAGCGAAAAAAATTTTGGCAGGATAGGATATAATGCAAGGAAAGATGGAAAAATTGCATCTCTTTAGATATAAAACCTTCGAATTTTCGGCGCTCCGCGCCAGATATGCAGTATTTTCCATAATTCTGGCTTAAGCGCAACCAGAAAACGAAACTTTTTATTAGAAATTTTTTTTCTAAAAGTTCGAATTTTATGATCTTATTGCATAGAACATGTCGAAAAACGTCTAAAAATGTGGGTTTTTTCGTTATCCTGACGAATTTCCGAGTTATAAACGAATTTCTGTTGGATCCGCCCCGCCCCCTTGGCCGAATCCTGGATACGGGCCTATACATCGAGATGTTTAACACTTTTAGTTGTTTAAAACCCCTCAAAAGCAAACAAGGCCAATTTTTGGTGTTTTTGTTATTAAACGACCGATATATCAAAACAAGTAATAGCACTGTTTAGTTGAAGCCTGAAGTAAAGATAATAAGACACGTAAGAGGGGCCTCGATTTACGAACATAGGTGGGCGGCACCGAAATTCTGAGGGGGGTGCAAAATTTTTCATAGATCAAAAAATCGCCTTACAAATCGCGGTATGGCGAAAAAACGCCATTTTTCAACGTTTCTCATCGAGAATTATCCATCGGCATCAAAAAATTGCGAAAAAACAAAAAAATTTCAAAAATTGAATTCTGTGGGGGTACTTTGGTTTCTGTGGGGGGAATTTAGGTTTCTCGATGGTGCATACCCCGAACCCCCCACGCCCATGTGTGGTTACGAACACGTGAGCAGCACCAGCCAAATTCTGGGGTCCGATAAGACGGAATCGCCAAAAATAGCACTAAAAGTTCAATTCTGAGGAGTAAATCGATTTCTTTGGAGTCTTTCAGATTGTAGAGGGTCCAGATATCCTCCCACGCTCATGTGCATTCGGGAACTTCACTCTACGTCGGTCGTCCAATCATTCCGCTAAAAGTTGAGTTTTTTACCTCATTCGCCGGATTTTGAGCAAAACCTAGTCCTTTACACTTTTTAAAATTTTTTCCAGTATTTTTAGACAAAAATAGAAAGTCATTCATCCCCGCCTATCACCATAAAATACTTTCATAAAGTATAGCAATTTGCATCGTATGCGGGTACGTAATGAATATAACAAGCGGTAATTCAGTGATAAATATGAACGAATATGAAACAATTATCACAGCACAGCCCAATTTGCATGAAACGATGCCTAACTTTTGTAAACAGTTTTGCAATCTTACGCTAAAGTATTATTGCAGTTTGAAAATCAAATAATATTAATGATTTAATTGTGCAGGCACGTAGCTGGCCCTCCTATTTTGGGGGGACCAACACCAATTTTTGGTGGTCTAAGCCAAAAATAGCACAAAATAACGTGTAAAAAGGCCTATTTTTCCGATTTTTTCTGAATTTTGGGGAGTCCGGACCCCCCTCCCCAGTCCCCCCACAGCTACGTGCCTGTAATTGTGGCATAATGACGCCCGGTAATGGACACGCAAAATACGCACCGCGAACAAAAATTATCGAAAAATTCAGAGGGAATTATTACCTTGTGCCAAGTTCAGCTAGCAAAAAGCTTAGCAAGTGCTTGGGCGTTCGTTTCAATCTGCGAAAATGCATAAAAAGTAATGAAAAATAAGGATAAATAAAAATAATTCACTTTTCAAGTTGTATCTACTAACAGCAAACGAAACAACTTAGGAAAATGACATGACAATCATTTCGCTGTATAGACCATATAAGAATCGATGTGTAATCTACATATGTACATCATATGCATGTGCAGAAGGTCAGGGCCGGCATGGGAGGGTGAAATCCCAAAAATCCAAAACAGCAAATTTGATGTTCACGATTTTTTTGCTGTTTCAACGATCAAAATGGTCAAAATAGCCTATAAACGTTTTTTCGTGGTAATCTCCAATTTTAAAAGCCTTTTTAGTCCATTTTGACTGCATTAAATCAGTTTTAACACTAAAAAATGCCAAAAATTTATCAATTTTGGGCGCTTTTTGAGTAAAAGTATTTAAAAGTACTAATCTGGCGCGAAGCGACAGGAAAAACTTTGACGTTTTTACTGCTTTTGACCTCAAAAATGATGCAAAAAACGTTCCATCAGCTCAAAATCGCCGGCTGACCCTTCAGAAAGGAGGATAATACCCCCAACCCCCCTATGTCCATGTACTATGATGTACATGATATTGAGGGTTTGACCCCCAAATCCGCAATTTTTCAATAGCTTCCAAAAAGTTCTTGAAAACTCGCAGAAAGAGTGCTTTTTATACGCAGTTTTAGCTATTCATTTGCTAAATGTGTTTTGACTATATTTTGTTCGATTTGTTCATCTTTTTTCTGATTTCTTTCGAAATTTTTAACGTTTTTATGCTCTAGAAAGATAGAGCATTGTCAGAAAAACGCCGAGAAACGTTGTTCTTGACGCGTACTCACAATTTTTGGGCGCATAAAAGACACTTTATAATTTCACCCCCCCCCCCACTACCACAATTCCCATGCTGTGCAGTGTGTTTCCGACCGTCTTTTTCTTAAAACTTCTCCGTTTATTATCCTTTACTTTACGGTTTACACTAAATTGCATTTAGAAATAGGCAAGTGAATAATCCTTATAAGAATAGTACAACATCGTTCAGACGTCCCTCGACGAATTTTCTGATTTTATAGAACAAAGCAAAATTTGCTAAAAATTTTTTATTATTTTTAATCTTCCCAAAAAATTTCGAATGCACTTTTCGATTGGACATTGGGCATAGACTTGATTATCGTAATTTTTTCATTCGGAAGAATCAAGTGTCCTTTTGCCATATGTGTATTTTCGAGATGTACTCAAATTAGTAAGCTTATTTTTCGTGCGACGTCAGATATGTACACGGTGAAAGAATTTAACAAGTGAAATAAAATTATAAAAGAAAATTTACGAATAATGACAGAAAAACATCTACTTACACATATAGGGATCGAAGCATACATGTAACAGGGGGATTGGGGGTTCCCCCACCCAAAGTCGGACGTCCCTCGCATCCCCCCAAAGCCAGAAAATTTTTAACCCCCCCTCCCGATTTAGGAAAAAAATCAGATTTTTGGCTGTTTTTTCGGCCGTTTTTGACCAAAAAATTGGAGGTCATTTAGCCCCTCCCTTAAAAATTGCCGGGACCCCCCATCAATTTCGAGCCTTTACTCGTATAAATCAAATGATAATTGGACATGAACAAAGATGTTCTATCTTAAATTTATTACGAACGCGCACAGTTTCGCTCTGGTAAAACGTTTTAATATTCAGTTTAAATCAAAATTTTGACCATAAAATGCCTAGGCAAAATAAGACCAGGTATTAAATATTACGTCATATTACCTAGGTGAGCTGGATTTAAAAAAGATCAGCATAAGATTGATATATGAATACTTACAATTTGCAAATATCGACGAAATTTAGAAAAGCTGTCTTTTTTGATCCAATGCGAGAGACCTGCGGAGGCTGAATGACAATCTTGCGCTTTTCCCCAAAGTCCATTGTCGGATTTTTCTCTCGCATTATGGTGTATACGCGCTGTAGTAGCTGGAAAAATTGAAAGTCATCAAGACGATTGAGAATATAAAATAAGGAGATAATACCAGAGAAGAAAAAAATAAAATTGATAAATAATTTAATAAATATGTAGAAGATAAAAAATGAGGCATGCTGTTAGTATAAGAGAAAATATAAGTGAGACAAAATTCATTTCTCAAATAAGTATTCTCATTCTCCAAACAGGACTTAGGTAAACTTGAAAAAGTTATCATGTAGATTTTTATGTTCATTAAACGTTTTTGTTCAATGTTAAGCGTTTATACCGAAAAATTTTGATTTTCATCTATTTTTGACCTTCGTTTTGCCTTATTTATTTTACCCGGAAAATTTCCGTTTTTCCATTCCGGGGTCTAAACTCTCATGAGCATGTCTTATTGTGGGTGGGCTTTCAAATAATCCAAAATTCGGAATAAGCGCCTCCGGCCATATTTGAGGAGAAGGAGTAGTCGACTTTGCAATTTTTGCTTGTAATCAAGAAAAATATCTAAAAACTCTCCGATTTCGCCCACAATCATTGATCGTAGCACGGCCGGTCTGTTAAGTGCAGTCGATCTGGGGAAGGTCAAACATTAAGATATTGTAGGCCAATGTGCCGTCAAAAACAGGTATAAATGCTAAAATGACGTAATGACGTTAAAACTACGCTATTCCACAGCTTCTGATCAATTTCGAACAATTTAAAAGAAAACTTTTCAATTTTCCTCCATTTGCGGTCTTGGTTTTTGCCTTAATTTCCCAAGAAAATTTTTCCTTTTTCTATTCTGGGGGTCTAGACCCCGACGTGCGTGTCTGCTCACAATTCCAGTGGGCGGGGAATCGCATTTCTATGGATGGCTGGCTAGCTTAGGTGGGATAAAACACTGACAAAGCCGATTCCTGACACAAACCTAAATAAATGTCGACAGTCTGTTTAAAGTTTCTATCAGGCCAGACACGTGAATTTCCATTCTTGTTGCTTAAAAAACTTGGGAACCGAACAGAGGGATGAGGAAATTTAGCTGGCCATCTCTCCCTCAAGTGTTTAAGAATCAGGTGTAAAGCAAGACGATCCGGAAAGATTATCAAGAAAATATTTGAGTTTGCGAAAAATAGAGTATTTTAAGCTTAGATTAAAGCACGAAACTGTAGCAACCTAGTTCCTCTCTGATGACCTCGCCTGTTTATATTTTTCACGTTTTTTTGTGTATTTATTATGTATAACTCCTGCTTACTTCTCTCGTTTTACTTGAACTCTTGCGCCTCGTAAAAGCCGTAATTTCTCATAATATAATTTTGTGTGCTTTTTATGTACATGTGTATATAGTATATACATGTGTATACTTTTTGTTTCTCTTATACTAATACCATGCCTATTTATTTACCTTTTATGTATTTATTTATTCATTTATTTATTTATTTTTTCATATTGATGACTTTCTGTTATTATTTTACTCGAGTGCTTAATGAACGTCCTTAGTTTCGCAACAAAAAATGAACTTTTCCGTATTGCGTGCGACGCTACTATCATACAATCAACTTCATCGCTTACATATGTAGGTTTGTTCAAGAAAATGCGCATCGGAAAATCATTTCTTTTGCATAAATAAACGGTATTTTAGAAGGCTGAAAAATGATCGCAATGGCGTTTTAACGGTAGAAAACTCAAATTTTATTGTTATTGCTTACTGTAACAACGGCCTTCCCCTTTCGTCGCTCTGCGTTGTCTAAGTACATACACATGTTGTATGCCCCGTATAATTGTCAAGTGCAAATAAATTCAAATCAGTGATGGACGGGCACGTATCTCTGGGGGGAATGGGGGTCGGTCGGACCCCCCAAAATTGAAAAAAAATCGGAAAATATGACTTTTTCAACCTTATTTTATGCTATTTTTGGCCTTTTTTGGGCTTAGTCCCCTGGTGTGAAATGACGAAAATGGTCAAAACAGCCTAAAAAGACGCTTTTGGAAGGTACTACCGCATTTTAAAGCACTTCTTCGTCCATTTTAAGTGCATTATATCGCTTTTAACACTAAGAATATAGAAAGTGATCAGTTTGGCTATAAATTTTAAGCGTTTTTTGGGCAGAAGTACATAAAATTAAAATTTTTGTCGATACTGCTTTCTTCTCGAAAATGATGCAGACAGTGATTCAAAATCGCAGGACAGTACCTGTTTGTCTGACCTTTCAGCGGGGGTAATAAAACCCCACCCCCACCTCATCCCCTGTGAACCTGTACGCATTGAACATGTTTTACATAAAAGAGAACTAGGAACAGTGGTTTTTTTGTACAAGGTCCGTTTGTACATGCACAAAGATGGTCCCCAAATGTCTTTGTACATTTTGTACATGCAAATTTTTGTGTACTATAATATGGTACAGTAGCGATTTTAGTAAGATAAAACAGGGTTTTTCGACCTTTGGTAGTGTTTTTTAGCTAATTTCTGGGTTTCTGACGCCAAAAATTACTTAAAATTGTCTCAAATGGCACAAAGCGCCGAAAATTTTGACATTTTTCCATTCTAAATGCAAATTCTGCCATTTTAAAGATATATAGGACAAGCAATTACTCATTTCGACGTGAAGCACCGAAAATTTCTGGGAATTTCACACTTTTTTTACAGTTTTTGTCTTCCCAAAAATCTTTGTACATGTACAAAGACGGTCCTGAAAAGTCTTTGTACATCGGGAAAAATCTTAGCCGAATGCAAAAAAACCTTGACTAGGAGCATAAAATATTCGAATAAACCCTAACCTCATCGTACGTAAAATCCGGCCAAGTGACGGCTGTTCCTAAAAAATAGAAGCTGTTAGTTATATGACTAGTTAGTCCGTAGTGATTAGTGGTTAATCCACTTTCTGCACTACATATTTCACAAATAGAGCCACAAGTTTTCTATTTAGGTCATACTGTTGATTCAGCTTAAATTAATTTTTTCACATTTACCAAATTCGCATTTTCCTATTTCTAATTAAAGAAATTAGATTTTAAATTTTAAATAAAATTATGCACATGCGCAAAAATATCTACATATGCAATGTAGTATATTAACATAATTTTTCACTCTAACCGGAATGTCATAAATTTTCTATGCTCCAATGAACGGCGGGTTTCTAGACGTGAAATCAGGTGGAATGAAAAAAAATTGAAATTAAAATTAAAAATGAAAATGAAAATTAAAAAAGTTGAAAATTGAAGATTTTTAAATGGAAAGTTGAATTAAATAATATTAAAAATATATGAAAAACATAAAATCCCTAATATTATCTAGCCATGGAAAAAAATTAAAAGTACGGCATAATATAAGCAGAACATTGCAAACGTCGTTACACGAAATTAGAAGATAAATAAGCTATAATTCGTTAAGGAATCCTGATCGTCATATCTGGGCGTGGAGGGGTTTAGAGGGTATGCTTCCCCCAGAAACCAAAATACCCTCCACGGAATTCAATTTTTGAAATTTTTTTGTTTCTTTCGCAATTTTTTGATGCCAATGGATAGCGCTCGATGAGAAAACTTGAAAAATGGTGTTTTTTCGTCATTCAACCATTTTTAAGGCCATTCTTTGACTTTTGAAAAATTTTGCACCCCCCCCCCCACAGATCTTTGGTGACGCCCCCCCCTATGCTGATCATTACTCACCAGCTCCAGTTCCATCAGCTGAATCCGCATCCTGACCCGCCGTCTCGGCTTTTTCTGCCTTAAAAATTAATTTTTGATAAAGAAAAATTATTTGTCACTCATTGCAACCAGAATAAGTAGGTGATTGATAGCTATCTAATGGTCAAGAAGGAAGAAGAAATGGAGGTCGATCACTAGCCAAATCATACTTGATCTTTAAGTTCCACACACACCATCCGAAAAAATTTTTCACCTCACGCAAAAAAATTCACTCTTCGCAGAAGTGGTCAAATTTTTAAATATTGGCTCTAAATTTGACTAATTTTTCACAATTTTAACATCGTAAGCTGCGTAACGAAGTGACGTCATTGAAGATGTAATCAATGAGTATTTATTACTGATTTATTATATAAATACATAATATTTAAATTGTCATCATTACTATCATCATTATCAATGTCGTTATTAAGCAGGACAAGAATACATGCAGCAAGCAGTGAGACTGTGTGAAAGCTAAGAATGGTACCACTGCAATAAATAGGATATTTAAAACCAGTTTCATTCCTGAGGGTTGTTTCAAAAATATTTTTCGAATAGACAATCCAGTCAAGCGTTCTTAATAAGTGATAATCATACCTGGGCATGGGAATTTGAGGGGTATGCACCCCTCGGAAACCAAAATACCCCCAGGACCAAAACACCCCGGAATTTTTGTTTTTTCGCAATTTCTTGATGCCAATGGATAGTGTTAGATGAGAAACGTTGAAAAATGGTGTTTTTTCGCCATACCACCATTTTTCAGGTCATTTTTTGACCTTTGCAAAAATCTTGCACCCCTTCCCAGAACTTTGGTGCCACCCACCATGGTACAAATGCGGCGTTACAGATATTAAACCGACAGAAATAAGTCATAAAAATGTCAGAAAAAGGAGCGATGAGCTGCGACATCTCCTCTTGCTAACGAATTAGTAGCGAACTGGTATATCTAAATCTGTTCAGCGAAAAAGGTAAACGCGAGTTAGCTAAAGGTTATCAAACTTATCTATATGTAGTGTACAGATGCTTATCAGTGCAGCAATTTGTATAAAGTTAATTATAGACGTAGGGCAAATATTTTGTTTGTACAAATATGTAATATGTCTGATAAAGATAGATGTGCAAGGTTAGGTTGGCCAGAGGGGATAAAGTCGAGATTTTAGGGTCTGGGGGTACAATTTGGGATTTTTAACTCAGTAAAAAGCGTTTTCGGCCTTTTTTACGTCGAAATCACCTAAAAATACACTATTTTTGGAGCATACTGCTCGACAGTAGCTCACTTTCGAGCTCTTTAGCGGAGGGTAATGCCCCCTCTCACCTCTCCCTATGTGCATATATGCTGATGCTGATAAATAAATAGTGACACAAATTTTCAATATGGATAAAAAACTAAATTATAACCAATGAGACCATTTTTAAGCGCTTTCTTGCCGTTATTGCACAAAAATTGTAGGCCATTTACCCCCTTGAAATGGCCGACTAGCCCGTCCTAAAACGTTGAACTCTTACATGTCTCCCGTACATTTACGACCAAAGTAATACCTCTGCTGCTGCTGGCTTCTTTTTCTTTTTCTTCTTTTTCGCAAAGTCACCGAAGTCGACGTTTTCGTCTTGAAAATTGAATAATTAAACGTACTAATAGAGATAATGCATAAAAGATAAAACGTGTCTACGTGCGTACATGCAACCATACATGTAACGGGGGATTATAAATCTCTCCACCTCACTCAAAGTTGGCTGTCCCCCCGCCCCTGAGCCAGAAAATTTTTGAACCTCCCCCCCCGCCCTACCCACGACTTTTAGTAAAAAAATTAATTTTTTCTACCATTTTCAGGTGTTTTTGGTCGTTTCTGGCCAAAAATTAAACGTCAACCCCCTAAAAAAGGCTGGGGATCCCCAATCCAAAATTTAAAGCCGTTACACGTATACATGCAACTGTAACTCACCATGAGGAACAATCAGCCAATTAAAAAATCTTATGTAAACTATGCATTGACATATGTATTAATTAAAAAATGTTCAGCTGTCGTCCAAAAATAGAAAATGGGCCAAATTTCTATCGGAATCAAAAATTTATTTTTTCAATTTAAGCTGGAAATATACCTGAAACGTGATATTTTGTACAGGACAACGATTTCGAGGCTAGCACACAGAGTTTAAGAGCGGTCTTTGCGCAATATATAAAAACTTTCAGGCTAGTTTTCTGACGGTATGCTACTTTAAGAAAGAAAGATAATCGGACGAACACGGCATGTTTACATGAGTTTATAATTACGGATCTCTACAATTTGCTATTACGACGATGCTAAAACACAGCTGTAAAATGTGTTTAAATTCATATAAAATAACGAAAAAAGAAGAAACGTAAAGCATATGTAGGAATCATAAAAAACAACCTAATAACTAGTCAGGAATCAAAGGTCCAGCCATTTGAAGATTACCTTACCTAAGAGTCTCCAAACATATTGTAAAAAGTAATTTTCGACGAAAACTATAACAAAAAAACTTGAGTAGGTACTAGGGATGCAACGGGTACCCGAACCCGAACCCGAATACTCGGGTACCCGAATAAAATTCAGGACCCGAACCCGAACCCGGACCCGAATAAAGTGATTTTGACTACCCGAACTCGAACCCGAACCCGAATAAAATTATTATAACTACTCAAACTCGAACCCAAACCCGAATGTTTATGGATTTTATTCGGGTTTATTCGGGTATTTTTAAGCTCTAAAATCCCAAAATGGTATGTCAAATATTCAAAAATTTTCGGCTTTCTGCGCCGTTTTCAGTTTGCTCGACCCTAAAACGCTGAATTTCATTTAGTTATCAAGTACACATAAATGGCTATGTAATTAAGTGGTATATTTCAATCGATTCGATTGGATTTTTAATCTTTTTATTTCACAAAACGGTTGCCAAATGATATCGTATAAAATGCTAAACATTGCTTCTTTGATCGAAATTAAACTTATTTCTATCAAATTAAGCTTAACGAATAACAGATTTTTCGGCAGTTTCTCCATGCAAGAAATTTCGTTGTTAATGCTATATTGTAGGTGTATATCAAACACAATACACAGAGCGCTACCTCTCATTTACATTAGCGTTCTTGCACACTGAGAGGAGGAAGGAAAATCACTGGAAACTTGAGTGAAACATTTTGAATAATTAAGCACTAGGCAGCTAATAATAATAAAAAATTGTAACATCTGGCTTACATGTACCCAGTGTTTTTTGTACTCGGCAAAGATTTTTACCGATGTACAAAGACTTTTTGAGAAGACAAAAATTGAAAAAAGGTCTGAAACTCGCTAAAATTTTTGGCGCTTCACACCGAAATGATAATAGCAGAAATTGCATTTCAAATAGGGATTGTTGCCCTAAGAGACCCAGAAATTAGCTAAAATACACTACCAAAAGTCGAACAACTCTGTTTTTACCACACTGAAATCACTACTGTACCATATTATAATACCCGAAATTTGTAAGTACAAAATGTGCAAAAGATTTTTTGGGAGGATAAAAACTGTAAAAATGTGGAAAATTCCAAAAAAATTTCGGGGCTTCGCGTCGAAACGAGTAATTGTTTGTCCTATATATCTCTAAAATGACAGAATTTGCATTTTACAATGGAAAAATGCCAAATTTTTCGGCGCTTCGCGCCGTTTTCAAGACAATTCTTAGTGATTTTGCCTTTAGAGATCCAGAAATCAGCTAAAATACACTGCCAAAAGTCGAACAACTCTGTTTTTACCACACTAACATCGCTACTGCACCATATTATAGTACCTAAAAATTTGTGTGTACAAAATGTGCAACGATTTTTGGGAAGACAAAGACTGTAAAAGGTGGAAAATTCCGAAAAATTTTCAGGGCTTCGCGTCGAAATGAGTAATTGTTTGTCCTATATATCTTTAAAATGGCAGAATTTGCATTTTCAATGGAAAAATGTCAAATTTTTCGGCGCTTCGCGCCGTTTTAGGACTATTCTTAGTGATTTTGCCCTTACAGACCCAGAAATTAGCTAAAATACACAACCAAAAGTCGAACAACTCTGTTTTTACCATACTAAAATTGCTCCTGTACCATATTATAATACCCAAAAATTTGTGTGTACAAAATGTGCAACGATTTTTGGGAAGACAAAAACTGTAAAAAGGTGGCAAATTCCTGAAAATTTTCGGGGCTTCGCGTCGCAATGAGTAATTGTTCGTCCTGTATATCTTTAAAATGGCATAATTTGCATTTAGAATCAAAAAATGTCAGATTTTTCGGCGCTTCGCGCCGTTTTAAGACAATTTTTAGTGATTTCGCCCTTATAGACCCAGAAATTAGCTATAATACACTACCAAAAGTCTAACAACTCTGTTTTTACCGCATTAAAATCGCTACTGTACCATATTATAAAACCCAAAAATTTGCGTGTACAAAATGTACAAAGATTTTTGGGAAGACAAAAACTGTAAAAAGGCGTAAAATTCCCGAAAAATTTTCGGCGCTTCGCGCCGAAATGAGTAATTGTTTGTCCTACATATCTTTAAATGGCAGAATTTGCATATTATAGTACACAAAAATTTGCATGTACAAAATGTACAAAGACTTTTGGGGACCATCTTTGTACATGTACAAACGGACCTTGTACAAAAAAAGAAACACTGCATGTACCTAAGAAATTCGCTATACACTGGTATTCTTATATACTTACTGAAATACCCAAACCCGAACCCGAACCCGATCGGGTATTGATTTTGATACCCGAACCCGAACCCGAACCCGAATAAATTGAAGTAGACTACCCGAACCCGAGCCCGAACCCGAATAAACTTGGATGAACTACCCGAACCCGAACCCGAATACACCAAAATTTACTACCCGTTGCATCCCTAGTAGGTACTTTCAAAACTGACAAACTGTCGACTCACACATTCCCATGGGGGACACGCAACAGGGGATGGAGGTAGGATCCCCCAAGCTGGTCGCCCCCTAATCCCCCAAAGTCAGAAAATTTTTGACCCCCCCCCCCCCCGAGTTTTGGAAGAACTTGCGATTTTTGGCCGTTTTTAGGTGCTTTTTGACCGTTTTTGACCGAAAATTGAGGTTATTCATTCGCCCCTCCTCTAAAAATGGCCGGAGACCCCCTCCCTAGATTTCGAGCCGTTACATGAACAGGTATTACCACTACCTTAGGGTCCAAGACTCGAGTCACTGTCAGACGATTTTGAACTATCAAACATTTTCTGCATAATCTTTGGAACAAAGTAGCAAACATGATGCGCCGAATAGTACATTTATGTTTTGTTTAACAACAAAATGCCTAGAATAAATTTAGAATGACCTGGAATGTGAAAATTTTTGATAAATTCTTATATTTTTTACTTAAGTGACGAAACAAGTGCGAATTGGATAAAAAGTACAAAAAATGCACTTTTCCAGATTAAAACATTTCATATAGGATGTTTTAATCATTTTCCATATTTGACCTACAAAAAAGGCTAGAACTCTAAATTAAGTGGCCCCGAATTAAGAGCTTTTACCTACCCCCTAAATATCTACCTTGAGAAACTATGTGTCGACTTAAAGCAAAAAAAGCATAGGACGGTTGGAGAAACGACGCGTGCAGCAGTAAATCTGAGGGATGAGAACACAAGGCTTCAGGAATGAGGTTTTTTGTTATACAATCTCAACTACTTATATAAGCCGAAGACTAACCTTTGGCAAAAATAGCCATTCGGAGGAACTAGAGACCACTAAGAGTTTAAATTTATACGTGTTCATTGGTGAGTCCAGCAATTTAGAGATCGAAATGAAGGCCAAGAAATATAATTCGTCTTAGAATAAGTGATTTCTCGTTTACAATGAAAATATTGAGGACATGTTTCTCCTTAATCTTTAGTAGATTACCCGGAACAAAATTGAGTAAAAATGTCCGATACACTATACGTGCACATAGGGGAGGGGCGAGGGGTATTACCACCGCTGAAGGATCAGCCAGGCAGGTATATATTGTCCGGCGATTTTGAGCTGACGGAACGGTTTATGCATCATGTTTGAGGTCAAAAGCGGTAAAAATGTCAAAAATTTTCAGGCGCCTAAAATTGATCAATTCTTGTATTTTTTAGTGTAAAAAGTGATATAACGCAATCAAAATGGACTAAAAATGCTTTAAAAAGGCGAAATTACCACGAAAAAATGTTTAATAGGCTACTTTGACCATTTTAGTTGTTTAAACGGCAAAAAATCGTGAACTTTAAATTTACCGTCTTGGATTTCTTGGATTTTCTTTCCCTCTACTGTCGACCCTGAGCTTCTGCACCTATGTATACTACTTATTGAGTGCATTAGAAAAAATTAATTAGAACATACATGCACAAATCTGCATTCATATATTTCAGTAATAAGAATAGATGTGTTTCACATTGATCTACGCCCTTCAACTACGCTGCATCATAAAAATCTGGTCGACAATCTAGTCATCTTCAGCAAAAAAACTATTTTTCAGGCGAGATGAAAATGAACTGCCTTATCCATGATTTACAGTGTGAGACATAAGAAAATTTCAACAAAAATTAAAAACGATGAGTTTTTAAGCAAAAATTTGAAAAAGGCGGATATTTTCTGAGTTTTTAAGTTATGAAAATAAGATACACATATATCCGCAAAAAAGTTTCGGATAGGTAGATATTATTTAAATCCAAAATTTTAGATGGGACTGAGGGGCCATTTTTAAGCTTTCTCCTTACCAACAACTTTGTCTTCTTTCGATGTCATCTTCGAAAATTCGTCAACAATGATAACAATTAAGCGATTTATAAATAAAAGATTATCTGAAACAAAAAAGCAAATAAAATGAATAAAAATAAAAATATAAAAATGACTTCTTGCAAAAAACATCGGTTTTTCAACATTAGCGCTCAATTTTTGAACGTTTTTCAGACCCCCATAAATGTAAACCAAAGCTTAGTCTACTTAGTCCCGAACGCGCGGTTTAAAGACTCAATTTATAATCTTTGTCAAAATTAAATAAGTTTACAGCTCTAGTGGTCGCAAAACGTCTTTTTGAATTCATCCTTCAGTCCTCCTCATTTTAATGAGGGTTAAAACCTTAGGCTTTAATCCTCATTAAATAAGGAGCTCGGCGCGTCGCCATTGTCAAGTCATGATAATTGATCACCGCTTGTCTTTTTATTATTACAAGACACATTATGGGCGGTAACAATCGCGGATCAAAAATTTACGTCACCAATCAATACTCTAAATCACCACCACAGTGAACGGGAAATTTTATTCTTCTTAATAGAAAATGACAATAATAGTCTTTGTGTCATTTGCACGGAGACAGTTGCGGATAGTCATATTTCAGCTGTTCGATGTGGACTATGTCATAAGTGGGCACATGCTGAGTGCCTTAATCTACCATTAGCACTTATTTCATATTTCAATATTCCGTCCTATATTCATGCTTCTTACTCTATTCCATTCGTTTGCTCCTTGTGTAAACCCCTGTTCAAAAATTTCGCTTCTTTACCGGCTAAGATGACTACTTTAGAATCTCGTCTAAACTCAATTGAATAAAAATCGACGCTTCTACGTCACCCAGCATCGTCGATATAGGTTTAGTAATTCAAGATGGTCTAGAACGTGAATCAAAAAATTGAATGCGGTCGTATTTGGTTTAGCTAAATCAATGACCTTGTTTCGGCTAAATCTTTAATTGATGATTACAATAAGACTCTGATTTTTCATCAGCCGATATAACACAGGTATTTAGAGATGGTCCCAAATATTCCAACAAACCTCAGTTTCTGGAAGTTTGTCTTTCTTCTTCACGTGCTCAGCATTGTTTTACTGACCTTATCAACAAAGTTGTCTGGCCTGCAAATCCAACAAACGCCTACTCGAAATTACGTGCGCGACCACATTTGTTGTTTCTTCAGCAAAAACGTCAGTGTGAACTTAACAACGAGCTGCACCAATGACTGGACGCGGGCGAGACTAATCTATATATCGACTTAACGGATGACTGTGTGAAGAAGAAAACAGTACGAGTCTATGATCCTCGTTCTAAGACCCCTAAACCATCTAATCCCCGATTTCAGGCTCAACATGGTCAACGCGCGTCTAATATTTAGGTAAAATCGCCCCAATTTTGTTAATATCAAATGTTTGCTATGTAATTCTCATGGTATTATTAATAACTTAGAGGAACTTCATTTTCTTTTAAATACTGCAAAATTCGATATATTTTTTTGTTAAACCCGGCTAAATGAATCTATTTCCGACAGTCTATTATGTCCGTTAAAAAATTATCTTATTCTCCGATCAGATCGTAAGAAGAAGCGGGGAGGTGGAGTTTTAATTTTTACTAAACCCTATCTTTATGCTCAATGCGTTAAAGTTCCTGTTTCTCTGTTTGTGTCTGATACTTTAGTAGTTGAATTTTTAAAAGGTGGAGATGTTATTAGATGTTTGTTAGTTCATAGACCTCCTCAGTATGATTTTGATACTGCACTTCGGATATGCAATTTAATTGAATGGGTTACTAATAGTTGTCATCCCGTTATTATATTAGGTGATTTAAATTTGCCTAAAATTGATTGGTTCCATGGTACTTTTACATTTAGTCCATTAAACGAATTATTTTTGATCATTTATCAGCTAGTGGTCTGCAACATTTAGTTAAAGAAAATACCCACGATAATACTTTGATTGATGTAGTATTTGCTGCAAATAACGTTTTTAATGTCCAGGTTCTTCCTCCTTTTTCAACAAGCGACCATAATTCAATTTCTTTTGAAATTTTAAATAGGATTTTTCATGATGGAGATAAACCTTGCTCAAATTTCAATAAAGCGAACTATGACAGTATAGCTACTTTTTTATCCTCTGTTTCTTAGCCTGACATTTTTTCTACATGCTCAACAATCAATGACATGTATAATGTTTTTTCGAGTATATTAAATCCTCTTATTTTTAGTTTTGTTCCTACTTTTGAACTAAATCAAAATTCAAATACCCTAAAAGCTTACATAAATTATTTCTTAAAAAGCGTTCTCTATGGGATAAGTATAAAAGGTGTAAAACTCTAGAAACTAAAACTAAATATCGAAATCATTGTAAAGCTTTACGTAGAACTATTTGTAGTTATTTCTCTTCTCAAGAAAACGAATTGCTTACGAATAATAATCCTAAAGCTTTCTATACTTTTGTAAATAATAGTTTAAGAAGTCGCAATGAAATTCCTCCCCTAACATTTTCTGATCATAATGTTATAACCGATTCAATACGCAAGGCTAATACTTTTAATGATTATTTTGCTTCTGTGTTTTCTAGTGACATTACTAACGCGAATTGTCTTTTTCAGAATCGCTGTGATTTTTCGCTTTTCTGACGTCATTTTTAGTGAGAATTGCGTATTGGAAGCCATTAACTATCTGAATAATTCAACTGCAGTTGGCCCAGACGGAATCTGTAATCTTTTTATTAAAAAATTGTCGTTTCAAATGGTAAAGCCGTTAGTTACTATTTTCACTGTATCTTTTCTGTCTGGAAATATTCCTGAGCTTTGCAGCATGGTATATGTTATTCCCATTTTGAAAAAGAGGGATCAAGCATTAGTTGAAAATTACAGGCCCGTCTCTCTTTGTTGTTCTATTGCAAAAATTATGGAGAGAATTATTAATAGTCAATTGTTAAACTTTCTTAAGGTTAATAAACTAATATCTCCTTTTCAATTTGGTTTTCAAAAGAATAAATCTTGTGAAACACAGTTGTTAAAATGTAAGTTTTCATGGATTCAGTCGTTATCTAAAGAAGAAACTGTCGATATAACATACTTAGATTTTTCAAAAGCATTTGATAAAGTGAATAGTGAAAAACTTCTTATTAAGTCAAACGGATATGGAATAAAGGGTAGTTTGTTTACATGGTTAAAGGCCTATTTGTTCAATGGTTCACAGTGTGTTCGCATTAATCAGTCTTTTTCAAATTACGTGCCTGTTACTAGCGTGCGCATACGTGGGCAGCAAGAAAATTCTGGGGGGGGGGGTGCAAGATTTTTTTGAAGGTCGAAAAATGGCCTTAAAAATGGTGGTATGGCGATAAAAACACCATTTTTCGACGTTTCTCATCAAGCACTATCCATTGGCATCAAAATATTGCGAAAAAAACGAAAAAAAATTTTCAAAAATTGAATTCTGGGGGTATTTTGATTTCTGGGGGGGGGGTATTTTGGTTTCTGGGGGTGCATACCCAAACCCCAACCCCCACGCCCAGGTGTGCTAGCGTGTCGTCCAAGGAAGTGTCCTTGGACCTACGCTCTTTTCGATTTTTATTAATGATATATGTGATAATATTTATAGCGCGGTTTATATGTTCGCTGATTATATCAAAATTTTCAATATTAGTCGTAACTATAGATTATTACAGTCTGATTTAGATAAGATTTTTGACTGGGCAATTACATGGGATTTAATTATTTCACGAACCAAAAGTCAAGTTCTATATTTGGGTAATAATAATCAAAAAGTTGTTTATAGACTAAATGGGGAAATTATTTCTAGTGATCTGTTTGTCCGTGATTTAGGAGTTTTGATTTTCCGAAATTTAAAATTTAAGGAACATTATGATTCTTTGATTAAAAAAGCTTTTCTAGATGTATTTTAATACGCAAATCATTTTTTTCGCGTGATAAATGTAGCCTTATTAAAGCTTATAGTTGTTACGTTAGACCTTTATTAGAGTACTGTTGCAGTGTGTGGGTGGACCCCTCTTATATTAGTGGTATAGATCCACTGGAAGCTGTTCAACGAGGATTCACTAAATGTATTTTTGGTTATATTAATATTCTTTCTTACGAGTATCGTTTAATACAACTTAAATTGTGCAGACTTGAATTAAGACGCTTGCAGATTTGTCTGTGTATGATGTATCAGATTATTTGTCACACATCATGTTTGGAAGCTGATGATTTTTTTGAATTTAATCATATTATGGAATTTTTTCTGATATGATTTTGTCTCGATTCTCCTGAAATTAATTTTTTCTGATATATTTGAGGACGCTGAGTCCAGAAAAAAAGCGTTTAGGGGGCTGACGAATATTTGTGGAGATAGAGCCCTTCAAACTTGCAAAAAACGTGATTATTTCAATGTTCTTAGGGCTCTATCTCCATAATTATTCGTCAGCCGCCTAAACGCTTTTGTTTTCTGGACTCAGCATCTTTGAATCTATCAGAAAAAATTATTTTTAGGAGAATCGGTGACAAAAATTTTTTTGAAAAAAGAAATTTTGCAAAAAAAATTATGCAAAAGCCCCCATTTTTAACATATCTACATTGAAGTTCTGAGGTTAAAAAAGCGTAAAAACACTGTTTTTGGGAAAATTGTGAAAAAAACCATATTAGGTAAAATTTGGTGATTAGATCCATGCCAGCTAAATTTTTGGCAAATAGAGTACTTGCCCACAACTCACCAGCTTGCTTATACAAATATCTTAGGCTTAGGCTTAGAAAGTGTATTCACATTGGTGCCAGCTGATGGTCTAAGCCTAGACAATTGGGGTAAAATTGCGGAGCGAGCGAAGCCGAGCGGAACAATTTTTGCCACAATTGTGCCTTAGGCTTAGACCATCAGCTGGCACCAATTTGATATGCACGGCAAGTCCAAAATAATAACCGCGATGAATCGATTACACCCTGCTTCGGCTTTTTTAACGTCAGAACTGTAATGTAGAAATGTTAAAAATGGGGTTTTGCATAATTTTTTTTGCAAAATTCTTTTTCAAAAAAATTTTTGTCACCGATTCTCCTGAAAATAATTTTTTTCTGATAGATTCGAGGACGCTGAGTCCAGAAAAAGCGTTTAGGCGGCTGACGAATATTTGTGGAGATAGAGCCCTAAGAACATTGAAATAATCACGTTTTTTGCAAGTTTGAAGGGCTCTATCTCCACAAATATTCGTCAGCCGCCTAAACGCTTTTTTCTGGACTCAGCGTCCTCGAATCTATCAGAAAAAATTATTTTAGGAGAATCGGAGACAAAACCATATTAGAAAAAAATTCCCTCGAATCTATCAGAAAAAGATAATCGGTGATAAAAAAAATTTTTGAAAAAAATTTGCATAAAAAAATCTTAAAAAAATATGCTAAACCCCATTTTTAACATTTCTACATTACAGTTCTGACGTTAACAAAGCCGAAGCAGGGTGTAATCGATTCATCACGGTTATTATTTTAGACATGCCGTGTATATCAAATTGGTGCCAGCTGATGGTCTAAGCCTAAGGCACAATTGGGGCAAAAATTGCTCCGCTCGCTTCGCTCGCTCCGCAATTTTTGCCCCAATTGTCTCAGGCTTAGACCATCAGCTGGCACCAATGTGAATACACTTTCTAATCCTAAGCCTAAGATGTTCGTATAAGCAAGCTGGTAAGTTGTGGGCAAGTATCTATTTGCCAAAAATTTGGCTCGCATGGATCAATCACCAAATTTTATCTAGAAAGAAAGAAAGAAAGAAAGAAAAATTTATTTGGTAAAATTATTAAAGAAAACACATAAAAAGTAGGTAAAAATGGGTTGTCAATGTGAACATAATACACAATCTGCATAAAACAAAGTATGTGCATAAAGCAACAGATAATGCAATGGTACCAGGAGCGTAAGGCACAATGCTCTTACGTACGCCCCTTAAACACTAAAATCAATTTCCGAAATCATATTCCTAAAAGCTATTGGGTTATTACAGTCAACTGTATTCTGCAGGAGAATGTTCCAAATTTTAGCCACCCTGTTCGCAGTCATGTTTTCTACAATCTAAACGTGATTGTTTGATGAACAGTTTCATGTTATTTACATATCTAAGTACCTCTATCAGGTGCAAGCTCAAAAAATTCATTAAATGTCAATATTTTGTGTTTAACAATTTTAAAGGCAAAAACAAGATCAGTGTGGATACGACGGGTTTCGAGTCGTTCTAAGTTTAGGATATTCAATCTTTCATCATATGATAAAGTTTTATTCTAAAATAATTTTTTTGTAAATTTTCTTTGTACTTTTTCAAGTCGTGTAATATCTCCAATTTGGTATGGATTCCAGACAACGGATCCGTATTCAAGGATAGGTCTAACGTATGTTTTAAAAGCTCTGATCATCAAATCGGTATTTTTTGAGATGAATGTTTTGTGTATTAAGGATGCGACTCTAGCAGCTTTAGACGCAGTATTTGTACAATGAATGCCCGATGATGAATCATGAGATATGTAAATACCAAGGTCCTTCATACAATTCTCGGCATTTTTTAACTTAGATAGACCTAACTTATAGCCCACTTCCGGATGTCCGTAACCCAAATATAACGTTGCGCATTTTTCGTAGCTAATTTTCAGTTGCCATTTTTCGGCCCAAGAATGCAATGAATCAAGATCAGACTGTAACAGAATAGAATTTTCAGATTTGTTGAAAATTTTCAAATCGTCAGCAAACAGCATTATATTGCTATTTTTAATCGAATCTACTAAATCGTTTATAAAGATCAAAAATAACGTGGGACCCAGAACACTTCCTTGAGGAACACCGCTTATTACTGGCAATGAATTAGATATACGACCGACAATTTTTACCTTCTGTGATCTGCCTGATAAAAATGATCGAATCCAGTTTAGCAAAACTCAAGAAATTCCCAAATATTCAACTTTCCGTAACAGTTTAGAATAGAATAAACAACAGAATCGAAGGCTTTACAAAAATCTACATGAACTATGTCAGTAGGAATCCGATTATCTAAATTCTTAGTCCAAATATTTTTGCATTTTAGTAATTGAGAATCACGCTTTTTAACCGCCGAACTTCAATGTAAATATGTTAAAAATGAGGGATTTTGCACAGTTTTTTTTGACATTTTTTTGCATAATTTTTTCAAAAAATTTTTTGTCACCGATTCTCCTAAAAATAATTTTTCTGATAGATTCGAGGACGCTGAGTCCAGAAAAATAAAGCGTTTAGGCGGCTGACAGATATTTGTGGAGATAGAACTCTTAGAACATTGAAACAATCACGTTTTTTGCAAGTTTGAAGGGCTCTATCTCCACAAATATTCGTCAGCCCTAAACGCTTTTTTCTGGACTCAGCGTCCTCAAATCTATCAAAAAAATATTTTTAGGAGAATCGGAGACAAAACCATATTAGAAACTTTAGCCCATATTATTAGATTTAAATTAGTTATAATTTATTAGATTTAAATTAGTTATACCTGTTGTACATTCTAATTTAGAAAAGTTTGATTTCTTTTACAAATACATCGCAGTTTGGAACGATCTATCTGACTTCATTGTTTCTCCCCCTAACCTAAACATATTTAAATCTAGATTAACAAACTTTGATTTATATAGATATTTTGTGGGGCGCAGCGTAAAACTTTTCATTCCATTGACTCGCATGTCCCGTTACTATTTCGTAAACGCATATTATGTATCTTGTCATTTTGCATTTTATCAGTTGGTGTATTGATAATAAAATTTCGGCTAATATTGAGAATAAGGTGACCTCCTAGAAATTAACTTTGCATGGATGATTTAATCTAATTAAGGGTCAAGGAATTCAAATCTGGAAGAATTAGGTGTCGGTCGGCATTATTGACCGAGTTTACAGGCTGTTGAACTTCATAGGTTTAAGGATAACAAATTATAATTGAGACGAACTTGGCTATTCTCAATATTGCCGTTTTTACTTCTATTGAACTTAGGCTTAGGCTTAGTATATCTGAAAAGGTGTTTAAAGCTGCTTAGGTCGAGGTTGCTCCCGCTCAGGTCGATGTATAGATGCTTAGGTCTTAGTATATCTGAAAAGGTGTTTAAAGCTGCTTAGGTCGAGGTCGCTCCCGCTCCAGGTCGATGTATAGATGCTTATACTTAAGTACAAATTTTCAAAAAAACGTGATTTTATGCCTTTTCAAGCAATAATCTATAACGTAGATGTTGAAAACACGATCTGTTAACCATGAGAGTGAAAAAAATCTTTGACAAAATTTTTTTTTCGAAAATTTTTTTTCTTTACTCACATGGTTTTCCGACAGTTTTTTCGACCTCTAAGTTAAAGATTAGATAGAAGTCACAGAATTTAAATTAATTGGGATTTATCGAAAGATTAGTAGTTGTAAGGAAGATATTCAAAAGAAATTATCGACGGAAAGCATTTAGAAGGGGAGAAATTGAGGAATGAAGTTGTAAAGTGATAGAAGCACAAAGCATGGGAAGGCGACTGCTGTAAACGGCGTATTGATTGATCTAATGTATACTGATGCATACATACGTTTGTTTGTATGTAGGTACGCAATGTTTAGGGAAGGCGACTGCAAAAATCGTCGCAATAATTGATCAAATTGTCTTGTGTACATATGTATGTAAGTAGGTACATAGGTTAATATGTTCACTAGCGAAGGCGACGGCCATAATGCTGACAAATTGATGAATCTATTATGAATTAAAGGAGAACAGGTTAATTCGAACATACGTGCACACAATGAACGTTTATAAAGGACCTAGGTTACATAACTATCCACAATGCATTTATTGGTTTCTATGTATAGCTTGAACGAACATTATGTACTTAAATGAATACACTGCGATCGGTCGATGTAAGTTTAGATGACTATCATAAAAGAATGTAAGTTAGGCGCATTTACTGTTGCCTTGATAGAACACTCCGTTCCTATTGCATTGGATAAATGCACAGACAGGTGATCTGTGAAACACATCTGAGTGACAATTCTTTATCTACTGTAGGGTGTCAGATTAGTAATCTTTTGCTCCGCCGTGGAAGTCGACGTAGGTTCTCATATGCAAATTTTTTATTATCATGAGTGATTTACGTAGTAGGCGCTTGTTTGGTCGCGAGAATTATTTATTACGGATAGTTTTAGGTTAGTAACCTTATGCTCACGTGGAAGTCGACGTTGCTTTTCTATGCAAATTTTTTATCAATCATATGAGTGATTTTACGTTGTTCCGGACGCGAAAATTGCTTATTCCGGTTGTTTACGCTCTACCGTGCTGCTGTGTAATACGCATTTTGTATATTGTATTGTGATCAAGATTGTTATGCTTTGCGCAGTTGCTGCGTTCTAAGAATGTACCTTAATCTTACAGAAATTAAATAGCTATCCGACGATTCGGCGAAACACTGACAATTGGTATAAGATTGTCAATTAGTTAGTATCGAAGGAGCCGGATTAAAAATCTGATAGGTTTGGCGGAGCATTGAAATTAACCGTTTCGACAGCGGCTATTGATACGGAAATCAGATTTCGTTTTGGCGTGGCACATTTGTGGAACGCTCGAAACTGTTGATATACGAATATTTATCATCAGATTTCGTTTCGACGTGGCACATTAATCAAACGCTCGAAACTATTGATATACGAAATTTTATCCAGCAACTGCTGAAAGGCGTACGACTGTCTGGATCAGCACGGAAATCAAGAGATAAAAGTGAGTGAGAATTTACACTTCAGTAATTATAATAATGGTCATGTAAACCATCTGGTGATCAATCTTTTTTGTTAGTGTTAGTTAGAAAGGGAAGGATTACGTATTTTGACAAATAAGGGTGCTAGCGTCATTTTCTTCCTAAGTCTCTTCTAATGTTTATTTTTGAGGCTTAGGCTTAGTATGTGCCTTCACATTGGTGCCGGGGGATGATGTAAGCCTGAGACAAATGGGGCGAAAATTGGCAGAAGCGAGCGAAGCGAGCGAGAGCAATTTTTTGCCCCATCTTTTTTCTTAGGCTTAGATCATCCGCTGGCACCAATCTGAAGCCGCAATGAGCTCAAAGATAATTTTGATTAAGGTGAGAATAGTGTTTTAATGCGAATTCAAGTAGGAGTTTTGAATAAAGAAGTTGAAAAAACAGACGGAAATGAAAGTAAGCAAGAAAATGGAAATTTTTGAAATTTTTTTTTTCTGGGAATCAAAGGCTTTTCCGTCTGTTTTTCAACTTTTATGTTAAAAAGATACGTGCTTGAAATCGCATAAAAACGCTGTTTTTTTGAAATATTGTTTGAAAAGGCATAAAATCACGTTTTTTTGAAAATTTGACGAGGTGTCAAGCCGATCAAAGGTCTATGCTAGACCTGATCGCACTTGGCAACAGCGCGAAACCCTTCGCCATTTGAACGCTGAATTCCGGCTGAAAACGGGATTTCGGGCGAGATGAATTGGTTCATCAATCGTAATTCTTATGAGTTGAAGCAGTTTAAGCGTCTTTTGCCTCGCCCTTAGGGAGTTCAACGCGCCCTACTGTTCCTGTTAAAAAAGCTAAATTCTAAGAAAATCAATATCAACTGTGTTTTATTTTAATGCTAGAAGTTTGCAAAATAAGATATCTGAATTTCATGCTCTACTTTCTTCAGAACGTTATGATTTAGTGTTCGTCTCTGAGACATGGTTACATGATCATATTTCTGATGGCCTTATTTGTCCATATGCGAATCTTGGCTCTGTGAGCCCACAGATGTGACAGAATTGGCTAAGGTAGGGGAGGAGGCGTCACACTCTTTTTCAAAGAAGTCCCTAAAAATCAACAATGTTTCTATTGTGGAAGAATTCTTGTGTCCTGAAGTATTAGTTTGTGATTTTCACTTGTGTAAAAAATCTGTCAGATTCATAATGTGTTATCAGCCCACCCCAATATGACTCAGAAATCGCTAATAAGTTAAGTAAATTATTTTGAACATTATGTCGAAAATGCTCAAAAATTGTATCCTACTAGGTGATTTTAAATTTGCCTGATTTGAATTTGAATATTATTTCTGCTTATAGAAACCCTGTGACACAAGTATTTTATGATTGTTTTTGTCAATCTTGGTCTTATACAGTTATCTTTTGATCCAAATAGAGATGAAAATATTCTTGATCTAATTTTTGTTGTACTTCCAGCAATCCTGTCTCTCAATGTATTAACTACTGAACCTTTCTCTAATAGTGATCATTGTAGCAGTGAGTTCAGCTTTACTCCAAGCGCCTGTAGTACCCAACCAAACTTTCCCTTGAGTATGACTTTAGAAAAAGCGGACTATGCATCTATCGAGATTTTTTTTTAGCCTCTATCGATTGGCACCTCTGTTTTACCCATTGCATTAGCATTAACGAGTCTTTATGTTGTTTTTCTTGACATAATTAATGAGGGCTATAAATCGATACGTTCCCTTTAAGCATACTGTGCATAAAAAATCACTGCCAAAGTCGTGTCGTAAATTGCAAGTAATTAAAAAGGAACTTTGGGAAAAGTATAAAAAGTGTCGTTGCCCTGTTATTTTAAGCAAGTATAAGAAGATTACTAAAGAAATTAAATTTGCTTTGAAAGATCTTTTCAACGAGGGAGGAACGTAAGCTTTTAAATTCTCGAAATGTAAAAAATTTTTATTCTTTACGTAAATGACCGGTTAAGAAAGACAAAGTCAGCTTCAATATTAATGTGTGATGGTAGGATGATAGATAATGATTTTTGAAAAAGCTAATGCTTACAACTCTTTTTTTGCGAGTAATTTTGTTATTGACGATCTTGTTTCTCCCCATTTCGCAAACAGAGTCAAAAGTGATGCTCATCCTCTTTCTGTAAAATTTGATGTTCTGACTATTTTCTGAATCCATAAGTAGGCTTAAGCCCACTTTGTCGCTTGGCCCCGATGGCTTGTGTGCATATTTTATTAAAAAGTTGAAAACAGTGTTGCTCTCACCTTTAGAAACCATCTTCAACGTTTCTTATCAAAGTGGAAAGATACCCGATTTTTGGCGAAAAGCTGTTGTGATCCCAGTTCATAAAAGGGGATATGTCATCAGTTGATAACTATCGTCCAATTTCCTTATGTTGTGTTTCTTGTAAATTAATGGAATCTATAATGAACATGTCCTTGCTTTCTTATCTAGAGAAGCAAAATCTGCTAAGTGAAAAACAGTTTGGTTTTAGAAAAAATAGATCATGTGCGTTACAACTTGTTGAGTGCAAAAATCAGTGGACCAAATTTCTAGATGAGGGAATTCCTGTTGACATTGTCTACATTGACTTTTGTAAGGCTTTTGATACCGTGTCACACAAAAAACTGCTAATTAAGTTGGCATCTTATGGACTGAACAAACTCTCTTTTAATTGGATCGAAAATTTCTTGACTAATAGATCCCAAGTCGTTAAAATTAAAAATTCTTTATCTGATTCCATTCCTGTTACCAGTGGCGTGCCCTAGGGTAGTATACTAGGTCCCACACTTTTTTTAATCTTCATTAACGACTTATGTGAAATGCGCCAAAACAGTAATTTTACTTTGTTTGCTGACGATATCAAACTTTGGAATCTATCATCCAATTTCATGACACTTCAAGCTGACATAAATTATGTGCATGAGTGGGCCAATACATGGCAATTAAAAATATCAGTTAATAAATGTTTAGTTCTATATCTGGGTAGTTCAAACCCTAGGCATTCTTATCACATAAATGATTTCTATCTTTCTACTGACACACTTTGTGTAAAAGATTTGGGTGTTTTTCTGAATTCTAATTTATCGTCCAGATCTCATTGTGAATATATTGTGAAAAAGGCATGCAGTTAAGCAATCTGATCTTGCGTAGTTTTATTTCTAAAGATAGATTATTACTTGTTAAGGCCTTCATTACTTACGTTGAACCAGTGCTTGAATTTTGCGTGTTTTGTGGAGTCCTTACCTGCTGTGTGATATCACCTCCGTCGAACGGGTTCAAAGAAGGTTCACGAAACGAATTTTTAGTGATAAAAATTTGACATATGCTGAAAGATTACACGAACTTGTGTCTGGACACTCTTGAGCTAAGACGCCTCCATAACGACCTAACATTAGCCTTTTCTATTATCAAATGTAAAGCTCTTCCTTTCCAAGGATTTCTTCACAATTAATTTAAATTCTAATCGAGCAGCAAATTCTTGTAAACTTCTCGTCAATCATGTAAATAAAAATTGCAGAAAATTTGATTTTTAGTAATCGAATAATGCCTATCTGGAACTCTCTACCTGAACAGATTATAAGTGCTCCAAATAGACACGTTTTTCTGACTAAACTCAAAAAGATTAAACCATCTCTAAATTTCTTAGAGGGGCGTAAGTAAGAGCAGTTTTTCCTATTGCCTTTACGTTTACCCTGCTTCGTCATACTTAATTTGTTTTGTCTTTCATGTATTTTCATTTTTCGTTCATTCGTCCTATCCATGTATGTTAATATTTTCTTTTGGAGGTCACCTTATTCTCAATATACTCCAAAATTTCTTTCATCTTTCTTCTTCTTCTTCTTAAAAAAAATTTGGTCGTGCCCTCCCCCGAAACAAATTCTGAATACGGGCCTGGGTATGGTTCACAATTCACATTGTGGACCAAATCAATGGGAAAAAAACATGACGAAACTAGACGATACGATTATTGTCCTTTTTTTAACAACAGTAAAATAAACCTTAATATGTAATATTCCGAAAGTTACTTCCTGTAAATGTAATACACTCATAGTGAGCGATATATTATTCCATAAACTTATCAAGCATGTACAGTGCTACGATTGCTGCATTGACTGAGTTTTGTTATTTCCTGATTTTTGCATAGCATCATGCATTTATTTACGTTGTATATTATTCAAAATCGCACAGTTAAGCATGTAAAGGCCAGTATGCTTATGAAGGAGGGACACTTTGCCGATTAAACTCTGAATAGATAGGAATACTCTGCTCTTTTTCAACTTTCATAATGCATGAATTTGTTCGTAAAAATAATTTTCTCATTACTCTAACACATGATTGTGTGAGACGGCGTCTTCTAAGGATATTTGTTGCTAGCCTCTTATAGTCCGTTTCATTTAACTTTGAGGTTTTTGAAAAAGTTTAAAATGACTACAACAGTGTTACAAAATATGTGAAAAAACGGACATTTATTCGAACAACTTGCCAGGGGCTATAATATTGACAAAGCTATGCAAATCGAATTTCTCTCATCATTTTTGGATCCATACATACACCTCGCGTTTATATCATTCATTAACATCAGGCATTCGAAAATCATATCGGAAAACCAAATACGCAATGATTGCTGAATTTTGTCCTATCGACAATGATACATTGAATGATCGCTACCTTGATCATAAGCAGCAAACTAACGAATCCGTTAAATCATACTATCTTACGATTTGTGAAGAATTGATTTGAGCGCAGCCCCATATTGAAATTGATTCCCCACAATTTGATCAAATGTTGCGACATCAGCTAAAACGTGGTCTTTTGCCGTAAATCTCGAGCGAAGCTTACCGTCGTGCCCCTCAGGCCCTGATTCACGAGTTCTTGCAAAATGCAATATGTGCGGGCGGAGTATGCAAATAGTCAACTCGCGCCTAAAAAAGCGATAAACTCTTATGTGTCGATAACAGCCGCTCCAATAGAAGGTGCAGTACCAAAAGACACATCTTGCTTCGCGAATGATAACGAATTTGATCGCTCGCGTCCTAGAACATCATATTGCGCGACTCGCCCGGACAACAATGAAAATTCTTCGCGGAAGTATTGCACATTCTGCAAACGAATGGGACATGTCTGTGATGAATGTTTTAAACGTCAAAGGCAACGCTCATCAAATAATTATGCTGATTGTCAACGAAACCAGTCTGCAGCACAAAATCGCAGTCAATCACGCCTATTTACCCAGCAAAATCGCTCACTGTCACATTCGAATTTTTGTAATCAGCAGCCATCGCAGCCTCGATTTTGTATAATCAAAGTCAAAATCGTTTGTCGAATATCAAAATAATGACTCGCGTCTCTCGACTCAAGGCAATCGCGTCAACCTTTTTGACAAAATCATAATGATTGTCAGCATAATCAATGCGATAGTTATCAAAATCAGCCTTTTGATAATCGATATCCTCCTCACAATTTTTGACAAAATAATCTGTATGTTCATTTTCTGCAGGAACAGCGTACAAACAACACCAATTATTGTTCCGACATTCCCCCTAATTGTCCACACGTAATATACGCTGCCAATTCCAGTCCCGCCGTTACGTTGCCCCCGCCGCAACCTACCCCAATGTCTGTCACGATGGAAATACGGTGACAGCGCAAATGCCACAAACGAATAAATCCGAAAAATTATTCGCGTCTCAAGAATTTCTTGAAAAATTTGAACGTTTGAAACAACCTTTAGCAATTCACAAAAAACTGACAAACTCACCTATGTAACCGAATGATGTGAAAATCCCGCTCTTTAATTATGCTGGAACAAACTTGCCCACAATTGTTGCAAAAATTCCCGGCATAAAAGTTCCTGCATTAATCAATACAGGTCCCCAAGTCACAATGATGACTACAGCTGCATTTCTTGACCCTGATGGGCTCTACTTGGGGAACCCCGGTTCCGCCACTTTGGACTGCCCCCAGGGCGGTGGAACCCCCGACGGAACCGAGGTCAGATTCACATATGAATAATGGGGTACCCCGTTTCCGAGCTCCTAAACCTCCCTTCAGTTGTAGAAAATTTGGCGGAGACGAGGTTGGGGGCGTTGACCCTGATGGGCTCTCACTTGGGGAACCCCGCTTCCACCACTTTGGACTGCCCCAGGGTGGTGGAACCCCGACGGAACCGGGGTCAGATTCACATATGAATAATGGGGTACCCCAGTTTCCGAGCCCCTAAACCCCCTTCAGTTGTAGAAAATTTGGCGGAAACGAGGTTAGGGGCGTTGACCCTGATAGGCCCTACTTGGGGAACCCCGGTTCCGCCACTTTGGACTGCTCCCAGGGCGGGTGAAACCCCCGACGGAACCGGGGTCAGATTCACGTATGAATAATAGGGTATCCCGTTCCCGAGCCCCTAAACCCCCCTTCAGTTGTAGAAAATTTGGCGTAAACGAGGTTGGGGGCGTTGACCCTGATGGGCTCTACTTGGGAAACCCCGGTTCCGCAACTTTGGACCTGCCCCCAGGGCGGTGGAACCCCCGATGGAACCGGGGTCAGATTCACATATGAATAATAGGATGCACCGTTTCCGAGCCCCTAAACCCCCTTCAGTTGGAGAAATTTTGGCGGAAACGGGTTTGGGGACGTTGACCCCGATGCGCTCTACTTAGGGAACCCCGGTTTCGGCATTTTGGACTACCCCCAGGGCGGTGGAACCCCGACGGAACCCGGGTAAGATTCACATATGAATAATGGGGTACCCCGTTTCTGAGCCCCTAAACCCCCGTTCAATTGTAGAAAATTAGGCAGAAACGGGGCTGGGGGTGTTGACCCTGATGGCCCTACTTTGAAAACCCCGGTTCCGCCACTTTGGTTCGTTTCCGTTTCCGATTCCGGCTTTTACCCATTGTTTCCGTTCCGTTTCCGTTTCCGCATCTTACTTTTCCCCTAAAGTGCCATAATGCCGTCAAAACTGCGCTCCCACGCAGTTTTAAACGGTACGAAAAAAGGGGGGTATAAAGATAAACAAAGAAAGTCGAAATGGATACACAAATATGACAAAGGCTTACGGTAAAGATATATACAAACAAGATAGGCACAAATATGAGACGCACGCATACAATCTTTAAGTCTGTAAGTACACGTAAGATAGGATAACACACGTACCAATTCCTACTGAAGTCGGATTAAGCGCGAGTGCCCATTTTTCTATCCCAGAATTTGAATATGTATGGAAAAGGAATGGAAATATGATAATTTTTAGGGGAAGGTGGTCTTGCGAGCCGTTTCAAGCGCAACGCTTAAAGGCCCTGCTATACTTCGCCGCAGCGGCGCTACGGGCGCCGCGTGTTGCCGTGTGACATGGGTTGTGCTGCTATACTTCCACGCGGCGCCGCGAGGCAGAAAAAATTTATTGATGTTGTAACTGCAGTAAAACAGCAAAATAGTAAAACATATGTAAACTGTATACTGTATTCTGTGTCAAGGAAACAAGTGAAAAGGGTATAGGTCAACGATTGTGCACTCATTTCCGGTTTCAGCATCATGAAAACAAGTTTTGAAAGGCATAGAGACACACATTTTCGCCCACAGACATCTTAAAAATCGATTATATATTCAATTTTCACGCTTTCACGTATGCATAAACATCAGTACATCATAAAAAATGCTAAAATCAAGCTTTCCCTCATAAATACATATTAAGTATAGGCCGCCGCGTCCACCGCGTGGCAAAAGTTTGAACAGTGTTCAAACTTCAATTTATCTGCCACGCGGCGCCGCGTGGCGCCGGGCGCCGCGGGGCGATGTGCTACTATACTTCCACGCTGCGCCGCGTTTGGAAGTATAGCAGCACATTTTGTCAACGCGGCGGCGCCGTGCGGCGCCGCGCTGCGGGAAGTATAGCAGGGCCTTAACGGTCGTGTATACGTGCGTATGGAAATTGAGCACAAAAATGTACATACGGGGCAATCAGTCGTTGATGCGTAGGTATTTCGTAACACAAAACAAAAATATATTCGCGTTGATCCAACGCGACGCAACAGCATGTAGAGGAATCTCTACAATATAGAACATCAACACGAAGTGTTTAAAGCAGCCAGCTGTTACGGAAGATAATTGAAGAGGCCGTTTGTGCAGTGAAAATCTATTAGAGTACATAATAAGACTTTAGCGAAAATAGGCCGTTTGGAATGGAAGAGACTTTAGCAGATGTCAGTAGAACATTGTATGTAGGTTACGGATATTATTATTACTATTAATACTAATACTTTATTCGAGAAAACACAAGAATAAAACAAAGTCGCGAGAAAAATAGCATAGTGTAAAGTGCGAAATGTCCTGGACACGTAGGCAAATAAATTAAATAAAAAATAAATCAAATAAAAATAAATTGTATTCTCCCCATGTTCCGCATGCAAGTTCATATTTTTGCGCAAATATAACCTATCATGTTTACTGTAGTGTATGTTCACATATTCTAAATTGTGTCAGAGTTGCCAACTTGGCCGGAAACCGGAGACTTATGTCCGCTTTTCAGGCTTGATGTCCGGTTTTGTCCGGTCGACAGTCATGTGCGGTTTTCGATGTCCGGTTTTTAAGCTGTTGGCCCGCTTTTATTCGGTTTCAAAATGCGAAAATGCGTCTAAGAGAGGTAAAAGTTGAAAAATTTTTCGGCGCTTCGCGCCGAATGGATTTAAATCTTACTTGTTATTAGTCTTTAAGCCGCGCCGCGCCACGCCAATGGCAGCATGTTTATCGACAATCTGGTCTAGAACTACGCTATGATTGAAAATCCTTATCTTCTGTACGGATTTAGATAGTTTTTGTGGCACTTGTTCACTTTAACCCCTATCGAATTTTTTCTATCTTTTTTAACATCATGGTATATACAGCATTACAGCATTATGATATATCTATCATATGATATAATCCTTGATTTTCTTCAGTTTTCTTTTAATTTTTTTTATTTACTTTTTTTATTTTTTAAAATTTTTTTTAAATCTTTTATTTCATTCTTTTCAGATTCATAATCAACTTTTGCAATAATTTACTTGATAAGATATAGGAAAATGTAAGTTTTTCCTTCCAATATACTTAGGCTTAGGCTTAGTATATCTGAAAAGGTGTTTTAAGCTGCTTAGGTCGAGGTCGCTCCCGCTTAGGTCAATGTATAGATGCTTAGGTCGATGTATAGATGCTTAGGTCGATGTATAGATGCTTAGGTCAATGTATAGATGCTTAGGTCGATGTATAGATGCTTAGGTCGATGTATAGATGCTTAGGTCGATGTATAGATGCTTAGGTCGATGTATAGATACTTAGGTCGATGTATAGATACTAAGTACCATTCCCTCATCACTTCGTTTTTATTTCTTACGAGAAGGTGGCTTAGCCGATTGGTAACATGTTGCGCTGTCGAGCGATAGGTCGGAGGGCGCAGTTATAATTCATTGCCTGTACGTACCCGCGTGTCTTACATTTACATTACACTACTTTCTTTAATCACTTTATTCGTTTTTTTTTACAATTAAATACGTGTGTTTGCAATATGTACATGAATTTCAATTATGCATTTATATGACATTTGTCTTTTTCCTTATTATTTGTATTGTAATGTGTACGTATATTTTAAATTTGTACGTGTATTTTGTAGACCGAATAAATCTTTCTCTCTTTCTTTCTTCTTTCTTTCTGAAAGTTATTTTCTGTCTCGGGAAAACTCGTGTGAGAACTCTGGTGTTAAAAAATGGAAAAAATTCACCCTGTATATACCCTAATGTTAAAAAAGATAGAAAAAATTCGATAGGGGTTAAAGTGAACAAGTACCGTTTTTGTAATGCAAAAATGCGTTTTAGAGAGCTAAAATTTCAGAATTTTCTGGCGCTTCGCGCCATTTGATAGATTATAGTTTTCATTGTCAAAAGCGACTTCAGACTTGGCTAAAATGTTTTACTGAAGGAAGGAAATTCAAATTTCAAGAGAAATAACGTATACTGATCGTGATATTTCTAGTAGAGCGCGAAATTTTTGGAGTTTTTGAAGAATATGGTGTGAACTAATTTTGCGCCATTTCGGCTGAACTGCCATACAATTGCGCAAAAACGATACTTTATGTCACTAAAAGACGCGGAAAAAAGAAATAAACTAAATCCATACAAAATTCACAGTTACGATACTTCAAACACCATCCTTGGACATTCACCATTTTGAGCCACTTTAAGGAATTTTTGCAGTTTTTTAGAAGTTTCCAATTTTTGCTAAAAACATATTTTTCTGCCATTTTAACGGTCGCAGATTACAAAAAATTAAGTTATACTGCGTGTAAAGCAAGATTAAAGAAAATTTTTTTGTAATGTTTTGCACAAAGTTTTTCCAGTTAAAGATTTCGGAGTAAGTTAAGAATACGGTACTTTCAGGATACTATTAAATAAGCTTCAGAAGAGCGGATTTTTTCGCTCAGTACTTAGAACAAATTGAAAGAAAGCGCTGGAAAAAAATATTCATCCGTCTATAATCAATATTACAAAAGCTATGGGTCTCGTTAATTAGCCTCTTCTCGACCTACATAAGCAAGCATCTACTCGACCTAAGTATTTGAAGATTCAAACAGCTGAATGCAGAATCACATGTAGATACCCAATTTACGTCGATATAAGCATCTATACATCGACCTAGGCATTTATACATCTACCTAAGCATCTATACAACCTAGCATCTATACACCGACCTAAGCATCTATACATCGACCCAAGCGGCCTAAGCATCTATACATTGACCTAAGCATCTATACATTGACCTAAGCATCTATACATTGACCTGAGCGGGAGCGACCTCGACCTAAGCAGCTTAAAACACCTTTTCGGATATACTAAGCCTAAGCCTAAGCATATTAGAAGCAAAAACTTAGATTTCCTATATCTTGTCAAGTAAAACTGAAAAAACATGCAAAAAAACGAAAATTTTTATAAAGTTATTTTAAAATTTCAAACAGCTTTCCATGCCTTTTTTATTTTTTCTCTTTCATTGCTATGCTTCCTTCCATAATTTCAGCCCATATTATTCATTTCTGACAAATGTGTAAGTCCTTTGATCGAGTCGTTTAATCGTCCCACCCAACACTCAAATCGACTGTTGCCTGCAACTTTGCAAGTATGGCTCAGATTTTCACCAAATTTTTTTCCGCGCTTCAATTTATCATGTTCTACCAGTTTGGCACAAAAATTTTGGCATTCCGTATTCGTTTTGCTCCTTTTCTAAAAGTACCATATTCTTAACTTTAGCCAAAGAGTTCTACTCAAATACGATGTAAACAGCATTTTTGGATTATCTCAAAGTTCCAACCATTTGAAGATTCAAACAGTGGAATGCAGAATAACGTACCCAATTTAGGTCGACCTAAGCATCTATACATCAACCTGAGCATCTATACATTGACCTAAGCATCTACACCTCGGTCTAAGCGGGAGTGACCTCGACCTAAGCAGCCCAAAGCCTAAGCCTAACCTTCATTTAAGTAGAAACTTGAATTTTCACATATCTTATCAAGTAAAATGACAGAAAAAATATGCAAAAAATTGTTTTTTCAAATTTAAAAATTTTCAAACAAAAAACTTTTTTTGCGCAATAAAGGTTATGTCTTCGTGATCAGCGACCTTGAAAATGTCAGATAAATATGTTTTTAGCCCAAATTCGGAAGATTTTGGTAAACAGTAAAATACCCACTTTAATGTAGCTATATCCGGAGTAACTTGTTCAATCCTTTTTGCTCACATCGCCACAGACTTTTCCTGATGCCCTAGTTTTTGAAACACCCCAGATCCACATTCATATTCTCGCTTACATTGCCTGCCATCTGGGTGCATTTATGACAAAGTAAAGTACCGTAACTCTATCTTCACCAATATTGGTCCGTTTTCCATGAAATTTCTTTTCCGCACTTTCTTTTTGTATGTCCTCATTTCAACCAATATCGTTCCTTTATACATATATACATCTGCAAATTTTCCGTTCACACCATGAAGTAAAGTTTAGCAAAATTTTTATACAAAAAGTACATCAAACACCGCTATTACATTAGCACATAGGATTTTCCACTTAAAAAACACTGATTTTTAATACAAGGGGTCTATTTTAAACATTTTTAGACCTCTTAAAAAACGTGGAAAAAGGTTGGAAAAAGTGGGAAAGAATTTTGAGCCTGGTCTATAATGTCAACCAAATCGCTGGGAAAAAACGGTGTTCAGGAACTAAATTTCAAATCGTGGCTAGTAGAAGGCTCAATCGGTTCTGCTCACTGTAAATTATGTTCTGCTAATCTACCCCCAAAACTTGATGCTCTTCTTAATCATGTTAAAACGGCCAAGCACATTAAAGCCATTAGTTTTAAAGCCTCATTTGCATTGTCTGCTTTAAGTCTTCCCTTTTCTAATGCTAGCGTTGAATGGGGTATTTCTGTATTAAGTTTGCTGAAGACCAAACTACGAAATCGCTTAGATGTCAAAGCTACTGATGCTTTATTACGTGTTCGTTTTTTACTGTGTTGGAAGGGCGAGAATTGTTGCACCTTCACTGTTACTGATCCAGTGCTTAAATTGTTTAACACTAAAATGTACGGTCGTAGCATTTTTGATGATGATATCATGTGCCTTAATGAATCGTTATAACTTTCTGATGAAGGCTTGCTTAATGTGCAAAATGCGTTCAATGTTGTAGATATTTAAGTGCAATAGTTGATTTGAATAAATTTTAGCCGCTTTGTTATTCATCAAGTGTATACATCGTTAGTCCGGTTTTGTCCGGAATTTAACTGTGCTCTTGTCCGGTTTTGTCCGGTTTTGAATGTTGGTATGTCCGGTTGGTCTTTTCAGAGTTGGCAACACTGAATTGTGTTGCCAGGTTGGTAGTTTTACTGCTATTTTGTTAGTTTTTGAAGGCATTTTGTAGTTCGGGTCGTTATGCTTAACCACAGGGTGAAAGTCTTTCTGAGCACACAAACCAGTTTTTTTGGCGTTTTCGAATAGTTTTGGTAGTTTTTGAAATTTGACCTGGCGTCACCGTTTTTTTCCACTTTTTGGTCTATTTGTCAATCAAATTTTGGGAAATGGAAAGAATTTTTGGGCTTGGCTAGCATTTGTGGAAAATTTTTGTAGTGTTAAAATGCGTCTTAGGGAGGTGAGACTTCAAAATTTTTTGGCGCTTCGCGCCGAATTGATTTAATTCTTACTTGTTATTAATCTTTAAGCCGCACCTCGCCAATTTCAGCATTTTTATCGACAATCTGGTGTAGAACTTCACTATGATTGAAAATCTTTACCTTTTGCACGGATTTGGTTAGTTTTTGTAATGCAAAAATGCGTTATAGAAAAGTAAAACTTCCGAATTGATTTGAATCTTGCTTGTTATCAATCTTTAAGCCGCGCCGCACCAATAGCAGCATTTTTATCGATAATCTGGTGTAGAACTTCGCTTTGATTGAAAATCCTTATTTTCTGCATGGATTTGGCTAGTTTTTGTAATGCAAAAATGCGTTTAGAGAGGTAAAACTTTAAAAATTTTCGGCGCCTCGCGCCGAATTGATGTAAATCTTACTAGTTATTAATGTTTAAGCCGCGCCGCGCCAATTGCAGCATTTTTATCGACGATCTGGTCTGGAACTTCGTTACGATTGAATATCCTTATTTTCTGCACGGATTTGGTTAGTTTTTGTAATGCAAAAATGCGTTTTAGAGAGCTAAAATTTCAAAATTTTCTAGCGCTTCGCGCCATTTGATAAATTATAGTTTTTATCGTCAAAAGCGACTTCAGAATTGGCTACAATGCTTAACTGAAGGAAGAAATTCAAGTTTCAACAGGTATAACATATACTGATCGTGATATTTCTAGTAGAACGCGAAATTTTTAAGCAAAAAGTGCTTCAAAAGCGCTATTTTATGTGTACACACGATTTTTTACTTAAAAAACACTGATCTTTCAACACAGGCGCTCTATTTTTAACGTTTTTAGACCTCCCAAAAACGTTGAAAAAGGTTGGAAAAAGTGGAAAAACATTTTGGGTCTGGTCTATAATGTCAACCAAATCGCTGGGGGAAAAAGGGTGGTGCAACTAGACCGAGGAGTGGACTAGCCGCACGGCCCATAGGCGTAGCCAGGATTTTCGCTAGGGGGAATATCTACAAAAAAATTTTTTATCTCAAAATACCCATAAAAATGGGCGGGGCCTTTGAATAACCTGTTTTCGGGTTTTATCCCATTGTCACGCACTATTTAAGCAATAAAAAAATTAATTGTTGTCAGAAATTTTCTTACGTTTTTCACGAAAAATGAATGCGTGCGAGGCGCTTATTTTTTGATTTTTCCTGCAACAAAACGATAGAAAGTGCCAAAAAATGGAAGAAATCGGCGCGAAGCGCCGAATTTCTCAATTTTACGTCGCAGAACAGCATCATGCAACCATATTGCTCAATTCTTGAACATGTTAAAATTTTCATCTGGGGGAATTCCCCCTTCCACTCTGGCTACGCCAGTGGCACGGCCATGCGAATAGCCAGTGCCTTAATTTTTTTCGGCTTATTTTCCCAATAGTGGTCTTTCAAGGTGCTTAATCCTTAATTCTTGCTTAGACTTAGTGAAAGCGAAAAGAAAAGCCAGCATTGAATACCGATTCCCTATGTTTTGTACAGCACTGGGTGCAGTCTTTAGACACTCGTTATCCCGACTCCTCCTCGTCGTCGTGGTTCATCTCGATTTTTTCGATTCGTGTTGTGTCGTGACCATACGTGGGCAGCAAGAAATTTCTGGGGGTGCAAGATTTTTTTGAAGGTCAAAAAATGGCCTTAAAAATGATTGGTATGGTGATAAAAACACCATTTTTCGACGTTTCTCATCAAGCACTATCCATTGGCATCAAAAAATTGCGAAAAAAGCGAAAAAAATTTTCAAAAATTGAATTCTGGGGGGTATTTTGATTTCTGGGGGGTATTTTGGTTTCTGGGGGGGTTCATACCCCAAACCCCCCACGCCCAGGTGTGGTCGTGACGCGTGTCATTGTCTGTTGATGGCAGGTGTTGTGCTGTCTGAAATGGATGAAGTTGGTTTAGGATCAGGCCCGTATCCAGGGTTTTGTATCGCGAGTTGAGGGGGGTTGGCACAATCAAAATATTTTAGCAACATAGGGGGGTACGAAAGGACGGATTAAAAAATATGTTTTACGACTACCTATTAGAGCTACACACTTTGCAAATTTTGTTACCCACCTAGATAGGTAGACAAGAAGATAAGACAAGAAAATATTTATTGTCCAGAAAAATACACGAAAATTGGTAAAGCACACATACATGATAAAACAGCGGCTGAACAAAAGGGCATACAGATCACTTAGTGTGATACAACTAGGTATGCTCCGACAATGAAATTGTAAAATAAATGTTTAGCAGCTCTTTTTTGAACAAACCAACGTTCGGAGAAGCGATAACATCATCAGGTAATTGTTCCAAATTTTTTAATATCTGAAGAATCGCATGTGGTTGTCACAAAATCTTCGAATTTTCAGCGCTTTGTGTCGGATGTTAACTATTTTCCATAGTTTTGGCCCTAGCACGACCAAAAATGACACTTTTTATAGCCTCTCGAGTTAGAAGAAAACTATTTTCAAAAAAGTTCAAATTTTATTATCTCAATGGATAGAGCCTGTTGAGAAACGTCCAAAATGCAGTTTTTGCTAGCTATCCCGACGAATTTTCCAAAATATAAACCAATTTATGTTGAGTCCGCCCCCCCTCTTCTTGGTCGGATCCTGGATATGGACCTGCATAAGACACAAACATAAGCGAAGATGGCGAAGTTCTAAAGAAGGTAAGTTGAGAAGTTTAAAGCGTTCTGTATAAGATAAATTACTATGAAAGCCAAAAAATACTTTTAGTTAATTTACGTTGATCATTTTCAAGACGACTGGCATAATATGGATTTTCTAGACGAAATCGGGAGCAATCTGTACAATGCAATCTGTACAATAGCAATCTGTACAAAGCAATCTGAAAGAAAGCAATCTGTACAAAGCGCACAAATTTTCTTCATACTTTTTAATTTCGGCTTTTCTACAGAGTAGTAACGTATGTTGTTGAAAAAATCGATGGTGAATTTCGCTACCCAGATGACATAAATATAGTGAGAATTCAATGAACACCATCTTAAACAAATCTCATTTTCTGCGAAAAGCTGTGCAAAACATAAGACATACCTTTGATGCAAAATACACTTTAGGTCGTATAAAGACAAAAAATGGAGTGCTTCAACCGCACGCTTGGGACTAAATAGACTCTAATTTTAATTGTGAAATCTGGCTAAAAAAGAAAAGGGGGGATTAAAGGAAAACATCGTTCTCATATTTCGTTTCGGGGAGAGGGCACATGCCTCCTATTTCAACCTGGATACGGGCCTGGGCTGAGGCTTAGTTTAGTAGCATTAGCTATTCATGCATTGATGGCTGTTGAATAGTAGAGGCCATCGTATTATAAAAATGGAACTATTTCAATTATTACTATCATTACCATTGTTAATGACGTTATAGCAGTTATATACTATTCTGTAGATGTACCTTAATTCCTATTACCTAGAAATGTTTGAAAGCAGTATTTTTTTGTACTCGTCAAAGATTTTTCCCGATGTTCAAAGAATTTTTGGGACCGTCACATCTGCAAAGATTTTGGGAAGACAAAAATTGCAAAAAAGGTCTGAAATTCGCAAAAATTTTAGGCGCTTCGCGCCGAAATGAGTAATTGTGTGTTCTATATATCTTTATAATGGCAGAAATTGCATTTCAAAAGGAAAAATGTGATTTTTTTGGCGGCGCCGTTTTTAGACGATTCTTAGTGATTTTTGCCCTTAGAGCCCCAGAAATCAGCTAAAATACACCACCAAAAGTCGAACAGCTCTGTTTTTACCACACTAAAATCGCTACTGTACCATAATATAGTACCCAAAAATTTGTGTGTACAAAATGTACAAAGATTTTTGGGACGACAAAAATTGCAAAAAAGGTCTCAAATTCGCAAAATTTTTGGCGCGAAGCGCCGAAATGAGTAATTGTTTGTCCTATATATCTTTAAATGGCAGAATTCGCATTTAGAATGGAAAAGTGTCCAATTTTTTCGGTGCTTCGAGCCGTTTTGAGACAATTCTTAGTAATTTTTGGCGTCAGAAACCCAGAAATTAGCTAGAATACACTACCAAAAGTCGAACAACTCTGTTTTTACCACACTAAAATCGCTACTGTACCATATTATAGTACCCAAAAATTTGTATGTGCAAAATGTACAAAGATTTTTGGGAAGACAAAAACTGTAAAAAGGGTAAAATTCCCAAAAATTTGAGTAATTGTTTGTCCTCAGTGATCGTACGGGCGACCCCGACCCCGAAAAACCCCGACCTAAACCCCGACCCCGACCCCTGACTGGGGACAAGATCTTTCGAGTCGGGGTTGAACCTGTTTTCGGGGGTGAAATATAGCATTCAATTTTTGGGTACATAGGAGAATTGTATAGATAGAAAATAAATTCGGCAAACACCAAACAAGGATGATTCATTCACGAGCATAATGAATATGTTAAATTCGACGTTCGCGATATTTCATAAAATGTACGCTTAGTCGCCATGTTGTTAACACGTACATACATGTTCGCATATTTATCACTGTGAAGTGCGCAGAAATGCTCTGCATTTTGTCATTCGTAAAAATACACTATGGATTTATTATAATATTATGTGTTAGCCTCCATCTACAATCTGCGCGTTAGCTTGCATTGGATTCTTAGTATAACTTTGTTCTGTCTGCGTGCTTGAATTAATTTATATTTCAGTCTGAATTAAAAATTTATTCACTACTTAATTACGTCAATGCCAAAACAATCTATAATTTGGCAGCACTTCGCTTCTTTACCAGGTGAAAAAGCGAAATGCATATACCGCAAAAAGTGATTAAAATTGAAAGGAATGCTAAATTGCTAAAATCATGTTGGAACTTGGAATGAAAATAAAATGTTAAACATAACCAGCTTTATTAGTATGCTCCATAGGCGTAGCCAGGGGGAGCATTGGGGGCACATGCCCCCACCGAAATGTTTCAGAAATATTGGGATTTTTCTGTTGCAATAATGTGTGTCGAGAAAACTGAGTCGAAAAAGGCAAAAACGTCAAAATTTTCCGGCGCTTCGCGCCGAGTCATTATTATCTATTGTTAATCACATATATCCAATGAATTTAAAAGCTTAAATCAGCTAAAATAATCCAGCACTTCTCATCACTTTAGTAATTTAATGCTTATTTGTCCGTTAAATGAAACTGCACATGTTTGTTGAGCATCATAGTAAAAGTGCGAAATTGATTGTGTAACAGTTTGTCTATTCTCTGCTTTGTTTGTCTTTTGTGTATCAGTTTGTCTATTCTTTGCTTTGTTTGTCTTTCTTAATAAGGACACATAATCCTATTTTAAATGAAAGGAATGGCCAAGTTTTCTTATGTTTTTTTGCATTTCCTGTTTTCTGAACTGCATCTTGTTAATAAGAAGGCCACAAATGGGCCTGAAAACGGTAAGAACAAGATTTTCATTGATACATTCCTATATTGTATTGGCAGCGACCCGTTGCTGCTCTATGTAATTAGCAGGGGTCGAAAAACGCATTTCAGCTTAGAAGTTTTGTGCAATTTAGTTCATCACTTCAAAGTGTTTTTGAGCTTGATTCAGAACCGAGATTTGGCCGATTTTGCGGAAAATATAACGTTACTATTTAAGATTAAAATGCTTTTTTTACAAAATTTTCCGGGACTCTGCCCCGAACCCCGCTGGGAACGCTTGAGGGCGCCACATCAGACCCCCGCAGCCGTACAATCTCGTTGTACATGTGCAACGAGATTTTAGGAAGAACAAGCCAGGTAAAAGGGTCAGGAATTTCTAAAAATTTCTGGCGTTTCGCGCCGGCATTAATTTGTCTTTTTTGTATGATTCAAGCGGTATAAGCTGAGTTTAAAGTGCAAAATGTCAAAATTTTCCAGCGCATAGTGTCACCAGTTAATGTTCTTTCTTTTTGTAAAACTCCTGCATTGCGTTTGAAAGCCTGGATCACTCAAAATATCTTCAGACAAAGTTAGTAATTCGCAGTTTTCTTTGAACTGTCAAAATTGTTTTGTACAAATTTGATAATTTTCTGCCTTGTCAAACTATTAGTAATAACAGATCTACAGAATGTTAAGGGCGGTGAAGAATGACTAAATTTCTTGGCAGTTCGCGCCACTTATGATTTCCGAAGTGTTTGTCAATAGAAAGACCGTAAATTCTCTATGAAAACGATAGAAATTCCAAACATTTTCGGCACTTCGCGCCACCTTACACTTTTTATATTTTTGATCGTCAGAACCCCATAAATTAGCTAGGCTACACTACTAAAGGTCAAAAAACTCAGTTTTACTATACACAACGTTACTAGCATTCAATGCAAAAGTAGTCTTAACAAGCGAAGGTATCGTTTTTATCCTTTTTAAATTGGTATGTAATCATGCAATGTTAAGTGTTAATCTTCAACCCCGATCCCGAGCACCGGGGTTTATCATCCCGACCTCGATCCCGACCGGGGGTAAAAATCTGACCCCGTACGATCACTGTTTGTCCTATATATCTTTAAAATGGCAGAATTTGCTATAATGGAAAAATGTCAAATTTTTCAGCGCTTCGCGCCGTTTTGAGTAATTTTTTACGTCAGAAACCCAGAAATTAGCTAAAATACACTACCAAAGATCGAAAACCCTGTTTTACCACACTCAAATCGCTACTGTACTATATTATAGTACACAAACATTTGCATGTCCAAAATGTACAAAGACTTTCGGGGACCATCTTTGTACATGTACAAATGGACCTTGTACAAAAAACACTGTTTGAAAGTAGGAAATCTCTCATGGTAACAAATGCTTTGTAGCTTTTATTGTTATTAAGTTAAAATAAGCCAAAATTACATAGAAGAAACCGGCGCAAAGCGCCGAGTTTTTAGGGTCTACCATATCTGGGCAATAGATTTTGGTTCTGAAGGTACCGGGGTCTCTTTTGTTGAGGTTGGTTGGTTGGTTGGCTAGTCGGTTGTTCGGTTGGCTAGTTGGTTGTTTGGCTGGCTAGTTGGTTGGTTGGTTGGCCAGTTAGTTGGTTGGTTGGTTGGCTAGTTCGTTGGTTGGTTGGCTAGTTGGTTAGTTGTTTGGGTGGTTGGTTGGCTAGTTGGTTGGTTGAGCGGTTGGCTAGTTGTTGGTTGGTTGGCCGGTTAGTTGGTTGATTGGTTGGCTAGTTGGTTGGCTACTTGCTTGGTTGTTCGGCCGGTTGGTTGGTTGTTTGGTTGGCTAGTTGGTTGGCTACTTGCTTGGTTGTTCGGCCGGTTGGTTAGTTGTTTGGTTGGCTAGTTGGCTGGTTAGTTGGCCGGTTAGTTGGTTAGTTGGTTGGTTGGTTGGTTGGCTACTTGGTTGGTTGTAACATTTTCTCACTTTTTATTTTTGGGTTAAAAAATTCTACCTCCCCCAAACAAAAACTGTTTTTTCTGGCGCCACCCAGCTGGGGTTCTGAAGGTACCGAAGTGCCTTCTGATGCCACCCGGTGGCGCGGGTGGCTCAACATTGCCCGCCTGTGGGGTCTACTCTCAAAAAATCGTAATAGAATAGCGCTAGCATCTGCATATCCATTTCAGAAAATCGAAAATTTCCCCCAGGGGTTCCCCCTTCCCCCACTGGCTACGTCAGTGTGGACGTGGTTATGTTTTGTACATGGAGAAAATTTTTCTGGAAAATATTGGAAAGGCAAAATAAGTTAGTCGTGTTTTACTGTAGACACCTAAGTATTTAATCGTATTGCATCTGTGTTCATCGACTCCGTCCGTAATGAATATTCATTCATTAATTTATTCATTCATAAGGCCGCCACTCGCCATGCCATTTTTAGACCAATGTTTATTTTTTATGATATTTGTAGTCGCATTTCCCGTTCCAAAAACAGTTAAATCTTTACAAAAATTCCTTGGCTTAGTCCAATGGTTTAAAAAATTCGTTAAAGATCTGGCTAAAATCGCTAAACCTTTATTCCATCTTCTTCAATGGATTAAAATCTCTTCAACGGTACATTTAATCAAAGTTTGACTTCTTTTATAAACATCTACATATTTCTATCTGGAACAATTTTTATGATTTCGTTCTTTCTTTCATTTACTTGAATTTATTTAAATCTAGAGTAGTAAACATTGACTTACTTAAATTTATAATGAGACAGCCAGTGTTGTTTTTGTACAAGGTCCGTTCGTACATGTACAACGATGGTCCCCAAAAGTCTGTACATTTTGTACATGCAAATTTTTGTGTACTATAATATGGTACGGTAACGATGTTAGTGTGATGAAGAACGGTTTTTCGATCTTTGATTGTGTATTTTATCTTATTTCAGAGTCTCTAAGGGCAAAAATCACTAAGAATCGTCTTAAAACGGCGCGAAGCGCCGAAAAATTTGACATTTTTCCTTTTGAAATGCAATTTCTGTCATTATAAAGATATATAGAACACACAATTACTCATTTCGGTGCGAAGCGCCGAAAATTTCTGCGAATTTCAGACCTTTTTTTGCAATTTTTGTCTCCCCATAAATCTTTGTGCATGTACAAAGACGGTCCCGAAAAGTCTTTGTACATCGGGGAAAATCTTTGCCGATTACAAAAAAAACACTGTGAGGCAGGCATTAAAATTGTCATTCATTCGACTTGAATATATTTTCATCTGGAACAATTTATTTGATTTTATATTTTCTCCCCTTAACTTGAATATATTTAAATCTAGAGTAGTACTAATAAGCATTGACTTATTTAAATGTATGTATCATGAGGCTGGCATGAAAATTGTTATTCATTTGATTTGTATTGTAGTTCCCTTTGCTGACATTTGCTGTCTTTATCTGTCATATTCGATATTGTATTATGCTTTGTGTGTTTTCCAGCAATAAAGTATTTTGATTTGATTTAGATTAAATTAAACAGGCGCAATTAGCGTTAATCAAAATTATAGACATGTAAGACAAGGTTTTATTGGGCACCGGATCATGTTGTCATTTCTGGAAATCTTGCAATGTTCAAAAGACAACTCATCTTTTACATTATTTGGGACATACTAACTTAATATGTATCACTCAAATAATAGTGCTTAAGTATTTTCCTTTGTCGTTTACAGATTTGTCGTGCCAACCACTACTTTTTATCTAATTTTCATTTTTTACTTCTGAGAATAAACTTTTTCTTGTTTCATCTAAAAACGCATTATTAATACAAATATAGGCAATTCAAAATAAATTGAAAATATGGCAGAAAATTTTACGTATGTTAGCGGATTAAAAAACCCCTAAAAGTGGTATATTGGGGCAACCACGACCATTTTGGCTGAAAGTTGGACGGGGAAAACCTGTGGTCATAATTGCACCTGCACCAGGTATGGGTATATTAGGTTGGTTAGGTGGGTTTGGTGTTAACGTTTCTGAGTATGAGGATATCCTTTTTCTGCATTCTTTACGTTAGGTACATGGAAGATCTTCAAGAATTTTTGTTTACTCAGATTTCTATAATATTGGCTTCATTGTGCATACAGCCGATCCTCCTTTCCTTCGAGACATTTTATTGAATTTTATATGCAATGATATATATTGATGAGCCGAACATATGGCGCTATGTCTGAATGTACTCATGCGTCGATCAAGATATCTCGACCCGTCCTGAATCAGGTGCGCCCCTAGTTTGCACTATGTTAATATAATCCAATCAGTTCGATCTTAAAGGAATTCCTATGTATGTAATCACATGGCAGGCATCCGAACATAACTTCGTAAACTCTGTAGCTCGGCTTTAAATAAAATAAATGTTCAGGTACGTACACTTAAAGCAAAGTGTGGATAAAAGTTTTGAATGAAAACCGCCCAATATTTCTTTGATAATTCGAGATTTCGCTGAAAAGTGTTAATTTGGCTCTCTCGTAAAAAGAGGCGGTGCGAAACTTGAAAGAAGTTTTCTGACTACAATTTATTTATCTGGGCATATTCGACGCGCCAAGCATGAATATGCATACGATTTTGCCAAGGAATGCCTCCGATTTAAGCTTCAAAGCAAAATTTTACAAACATGCATATAAATTGACCTAAGCAGCTGTAAACGACATAATGCAGTCAAAATTGACTAAAAACGCTTAAGAGTGCAATCGTTTTATATTGGTTACTCGTATTTTGCCATTTTCGTCAGTTGACTAGCAAACAAAGATGTGAACACTAAATTTACTGATCTGGATTCCTGGGATTTAACTCTTCCTGCTGACCCGGACCTTGTGCATCTATATGAGTTAGTACCAGGGGTTTAAACTTTACACTCTAGAGGATGTTGTAGAAAACAGAATTTGTGTAAGGTTTCTCTGCCAACTTTTTCGCTCATCAGTCGGGATAAATTGAATAAAAATAGAAATAAAGTACCTTCTAAGGGCTACACGTCGCAGCAAGCCGCGTTTAAAAATGCAATATTGAGTTATTTATGGGGGTGTGAAAATCGAAATCAGGGATGTAAAATGATCGTTAGCAATTTTGTGTTGCCGCCGGATATTTATCATTAACTTGGTTAGTGATCTTTACTTACTTACATTGACATCAACTGAATAATAATTTCTTCAATCACAACATGTTGCCTTATGAGAAATATCCGCATCAGCTATCAGAGCTGATTATTGTTGTAGTAGATAACCGTTACTATGTGCAACCCTGGGTTTATCAATTTCCTAAAATATTTCTAAATTGAAATATTATAATAACGTAAGAGTCAGGATTACGAATCTGAGCGTAAGTGTTCTTTACACTCAATATTTGCGTACAGTTTATGCAGAAAACTTTGATCTCTTCAAATAAGGTAAGGTTGTCTTGTTTAAGAAAGATAATGCTAATGTTCAGAACAATATTGTTTTCCGCGTTCTTGGACTGCTGTCATTATTGGGGCATGTGTTTACTGACTGATTTATACACTCAAATCGTGCTAATTAAAAGTAGGGTACTAGCAAAGAAAAATGCTCTGATGGAACAAAAAAGACGAATATACTTGGGATTGTGGGTTATTAAGGATTGAAACGGAGGGGTATGAAAAAGCTACCTATGCCTATACCCAAAGTCGCAAAATCTGTTAAGAATCGGACTTTCTCTCAGCAACGCAAAAATCAAAGTATATGCTGCGGCCTCTAAAAAGTGTAACCTTCTTTAAATAATTTTCAATGCTTCACATAAGTGTATGTAAACAATGGTGACTTTTTGTAAATTGATTGCAGGTTGCAACGCTAACTTGCTTCGTATCGTGATTGATAGAAAACTAACTGTAGTTGTATTTAATGGTGTTAAGCAAATCTGGCGTCAATTGGTAAGTGCACACAATCGTTGCGGGCAAACAAGCGTACCAAGATGTAGTCTGTGTCACGTAAGCTTATGCGTTTCCTACTGCTTTAAACCGAAAATTTCTTTGATAGTCTTCAATGCATCGATGTTTGCTTTTGCATTCAATTGGTTCACAAAGTCGCTTTTAGTTTACTTCATCTACTTTCCCACAGCTACTGCATAGCTAACTCGCTGCTTTTTAAAATCGTTTTTTGGTTTAGTAGTTTATTTCAATCTGCAGACCACAGAATATACTTCGATTCTTTGCGTTGCATAGAGAAAGTCTGATTTGTTACAGATTTTGCGACTTTAGGCATGTGCACAGGTAGCTTTTTCCCAGTACCCTCCTTTTACGTCATTAATAATCCACAATCCCAAGTATATTCCTTTTTTGTTCCATCGGAACATTTCTCTCTGCTACTTTATAATATTTAAATGAGACAGTCAATCGTCCATACGCGAAATTTGAATAGGTTAGTTGTAATCACCACTAAATCATTTGATTAAGGACGAGTTTGATTCGAAATATAAGTCGCAGTATGTCGATTTATCGGTAAAACATCGAATAAGCCGATATTTTCGCAAATTTCGCTCGAATCCGGCGCAAAGATTGAAGGAGGTAGCCGGCACTACGTTGCCCATTGTATCATGGCTGCAGGAGTACAACCCAAAAACAGATCTCATTCGAGACTTCATAGCCGGCTGTACAGTGGGTATAATGAATATACCACAAGGCATGTAGCCGCACTAAAGCTTAGGCGAGAATGATCTACCGTATAAAAAGTGAAATAAGAAATAAAATAAAAATTAATAAAATTTAAATAAATAAAATATAACAATATAAATAATAAAAATTAATAAAATTAAAATAAATAAAATATAAGGATATGAATAATAAAAATTAAATATAAAAATACGAAATGTAAAAAACCAACATTATAAAAATGATAAAAAATTTAAAAAAAGTTTACAAAATTGTGTAAGTGCTTTGATCAAAGAGCAAGTTTTTATTATGTTTATTTTTAGGTATGTTTTTGCAGTATTTTGTCGCGGCACGTATAGACGCTGCACGTTTGTCTTATATCAAAATCTTGTAATAATGTCGTTTTATTAAAACTTCGATAGCGGCTTTCACATTTTTTGTAAATGTATGCGAAGCGGGCTATTTTTTAGTTTTTATACTTTTTCGGTCGAGTCTGATTTGCATCAGATTCTCTGTGAGTTTGTGTGATTGCTTCGTGAACTTGTATTTTCATGCCATTTTTAATGCAGGCATGGCGTACGGTATTCTAGCATTGCTGCCTCCAGAATATGGCTTGTACACTTCGTTCTTTGCGCCACTCGTGTACGCTTTTCTCGGAACATCTAAGCATGTTTCTTTTGGTCAGTATTCAGCTTGCCTAACTTTGCCCTTATTTTCGCATGATTTAGATTATTTAAAATAATTATTTTTTAAAATTACTTATAAATTACATACATATTTATAAAAATAACATCGATGAATTATTTACTTTTTGTTTATGTATGCAAATTTTCAAGTATGCTTTACTGCATGAGATCTTTTTTTGAACACTTATTTTCTAATTTTCGTTTTTCAGATCTATACCTAAGTACGACAGTTCCACATGCCAAAGTTAGTAATTTACCCTTCAAGTTATAATTTCAGTCCCAGATTCCTTATTTTAAAACGGCCTGCTAATTTCTAGTTCTCTAATCGCAAATTTTAGATTCGTGCATTTTTCCGTCCTTCTAAACTTGATTAAGAGTGGAGTGGAGCTTATGATAATATTTATTTCTTCACTTTTCTTTCTGCTTCACTCTTTTGGTTTTTCAAATCCTATATACCTACTGCTATTTTGAATTCTCTAGGAAATTTCGAAGAAAAATGAGAAAGAAAAGAATCTTAGTGAATCTGATCAGAAGCGTAAATCGTGTATACAAAAAAATTGTCATACTGAGAAATCCATCGAAAGATTCTTCGACTGCATTTATGGGTCAAGTGTGCATCTGTATATTCCGTGCATGTTGAAGACTGATGAAGAGTTTTTGATTGTTTTTGTACAGATTATTTGTTTTATATCATTCATGATAAATATCTACCTTGATTATTGATTTTCAAAATTTCTGGTTAATTGAAAGTCTCCTTACTCTCTTTCTCAAATCCATTGAGTTTAATTGCCAATGCTTGCATAATAAGTTTAACAATCAAAAAGTGAATGGCCAACGGTTGCTATTAAATGGAGATATGTCATCGAATTTATGAGCTTAGTGTCTTAAATTCACTTCTGTATAATTGTCCTGTTTTTTCTTGCCGAAAAGTGAGACATTTACACATGACTTTTCCGAATTTTTCTTTCCTATTAATGTGCATTTTTGGCATACATGCACACGGTCAAAAGTTTTGGGAGGGGGTAAATCCAGTTTTTTGGTGGGGGGTAAATAATAACTTTTTATGGCTAATTGTGCCGCTAAAATAATGAGTTTATGTTGATTTTTTAGATATCATTGTCGTTCCTTACCCCCTCCCTCCCACGTCACAACCCGTAAAAATGCTTTATTTTGTTGTATTTTACTCTTCTTGGATATTCGTGATTCAGTTTGCAAGAATACAAATGATAATAAAAACGATGGAATAACATGGACCAATAAAGATGGACAGAATAATGGACAAAAAGTGTCTGCATGAATGAATGGACAGAGTACTACTCGAAAAATACTTCAGATTATACTGCTGGGCATCGTTTGACGCTCTTTCATGATTCCAACAATAAGTTTTAGTCCGCAAATGGCCCGAGGGGTATGCCTTCCAAAAGTTGTGGTAGGGGGATACCCTACATACCCCACAGTGTGCATAAGTGATTTTTGTGATTATGCGGGGACGACCGACCTTCTGTAAGGAGAGGATCCTCGCCATACGGTGCACAGAATGGTTGATGTGGGGGTCAGTCGTTCTAGGGGGACAGTTAGTGTGCTGTTTCGGGCCAAGATGACCTCAAAAACTGGTAGCGTGATAACGACTTTATTCTACAGTTTCTGATCTATTTTATGCAGTTCTGCAGAAAATTTTCAATTTTCATTCATTTATGCCTTCAGTTTAAATCATTTTCTCCAGAAAATTCCCTTTTTTCTTTCTGGCGGTGTCAGACCCCAAACCCTCTCCCACGTACATATCGTATTCGCACCCCATTGTCTCCTGCACAGGCCTGTATCCAAGATTCAGTCAAGTAGGAGGGGGTGGACCCAACATATAGGTATATAAATTGGTTTATATATTGGAAACTTCGTCGGGATACATAGCTCGTAAAAACAGCATTTGTGACGTGTTTCGACTTGCTTCATCTATTAGGATCACAAAATTTGAACCCTAAAAAACTTCTTTCGGCTCAAAAGGCCATAAGAATTGTCATTTTTTGATCACGCTTGAGCTAAAATTATGGAAAATACTGCACAGATTTCACGACACAACGTATTAGCAGAATGGTTTTAATAAATTAGAAGGTTTTACCTTTTATTTTTATTATTTTTACCTTTTACCCTTTTTATCTCTTGAAATTTGAAAGGCTTAAAGGCAACGAGCATTAAAGAAATTTCTAAGTTAAATTGTTTGTTCCTCTTACCCTTTTTAAATCGAACTTTTTTAACCACACTCAGGCACTTTTGCCGTTATCAGTCTTATGGTAAGGTCGGTTATCGAAAAAACGGTTCCGGTTACGAATCAGATAGCGTTAATGAACGCAACGCAGCCCGCTTTGTTTCCTGATAATTTTCTTTCAACTGAAACCACTTTGAATTCTGATCTCATTACGGGTGCTTCCGAATCAAATGGTCGCTTATGCTTCATTGATCAATGCGGCAACGGTTCTGTATTAGGAAATTCCGAAAATGGCAGGGATTTAAATCAGATGCTCTCCGTCGCCTTTTGTCTCACATTTCTGGTTGGAATATTTCAGGTCCCATTTCTTCGGGCAATTATTTCCGGGAGGAAATGGGGGTGTTCCAAACCCCCAAAATTCAGAAAAATCGGAAAAAAGTCCTTTTTAAACGTTATTTTGTGCTATTTTTGGCCTTTTTGGGCTTAGTCCCTCCAAAATAGGACGGCCAGCTACGTGCTTGCGTTTTTTACGCTTCTACTGCATCGTGAATTTGTAGTTTCCCAAGCAGATTAGAGGTGACTTAGGTCTGCCCAAAAATGAAAGAAATCTGTCATTTAAAAATCAAAAGTTAAAAAGTTTCGACGATATACTTGATTAATATTTTTCGAAAATTTTTTTTAATTTCGAAGTGCCTTTTGGATTGAAACAGAACAGTGGATACGCTTCAAAAACACTATTTTTCGTCGTTCCTGGCGATGCTCTATCTTTATAGAGCGCAACATAAAAACGTACAAAAATTTCGGAAAAATATCGAAAAAATAAAAAATTCGAGTTTATTGAACAAAATATAATCAAAAAATAATTATATGGAATATTGACACTTTCGTGCAAAACGATAGTTGAAAACGCTTAAAACAGCACACTTTCTACGATTTTTTCGGGCAATCGCTAATGGGGTGGGGGGGGTGAAAATTATTATGGAGGGGTTAAAACCTTTCCGGGGATGTGTGCTATTAACTGGTTAAGTACATAAACAAGCAATAATTATTTGATATTAATATTTAGTACTTACATATGTATGTAATCAACTTTTACATTTGTTTGAATCAACTTTTTCGACTTGTGCGGATATTTTGATGTTGAATAAGTTATTCAGTTGCAAAAATCAGTCAAGTCTATACATGTACATTATGGGAATTCTCGGGAGGGTCAACCCAAAATTTTTAAAAAATCCTTTTTCGGGCTGACAAACGAAGGGTACACGTCAAAAACACTGTTTTTAGACGTTTCAGACAATGCTCGTTCTTTTTAGAACATAAAAACGTACAAAATGTTCGAGAAAAAAAATTGAAACAAATTGAGTAAATAGAACAGAATATAGTCAAAAAATGTGTATATGGCGCGAAGCGCCAAAAATTTGAGATTTTCGAGGCAAAGGGAGGTCAACCCCCCACACATCCCCAGAACACGTCAAGCCATTTAGATCACGGTACCTACTGTGCCGATCAATTCTCTGATTTTGCCGGTGTCGCCGTCCGGCTCTGCCTTAAAGTGTCCGGGTTACGCTGAGTATAGGTACGCATATACGCCCACGCATATCACTCGCTGTACAATTAGGTAAATAGGCATGTACATATACGTACATACCTTGTACAATGTATTGAGGTACATAAATACAAGCAAGCCGATACATTACGAAGAATTCGTTGCATCGTCAGTGGCGTCGTTTATTGAACTTGGGGATAAAATCGATTATAAAAATGACTAAATACAATAATTTAGGCAAGTAAACTGCACACGGTTCCATTCACTCATGATTCTAGAAGGACATGCTAAGACTTTATTTTATATATTGCCTACCATGCTACCATTCATACATGTAACAAGCGGGTGGAGATTCCCACAACCAAAGTCGTAAATATAAAAATATAAATATGAAGAAACTTAAATTTTTTATTCCCCTCTCCCCAATTTTATGCAAAAAACTTGCGATTTCTAGCCACCTTAGGTGCATTCTTTTAATTTTTGAATAAAAATTTTAGTTCGCGCACTCCTCCCTAATGGTCGGCGAACCCCCACCCAACACTTTGGGCTGTTAATGCCTGCTACTTTACATGGGCAGTGGGTCAAATTCTGGCAGTCAGATGGAGCATAACTGCAAAAAACGCTAAATTATTTAAGTCTATGGATCTATCAATCTGGAGAATGACTTTGTAATTTGAGGGTTCAAACCCTATCCTTTTACGTCTACGTTCGATGCCCAGCCCACTCTATCCCAATGTTTAAATACATTTTTCTCGCTTTTAGCACGTTATTGTGGCCCGGACACTTTAAGGTACCCTAAAGCGTCCGGCCGGACATTTTAAGGTGCCGGACACTTTAAGGTATGACACCGGCAAAGTGACAAACTTGCTGAGGTAAACTAGCTGCTTCTATCACAAAGTTTGTTTGGATGGCTATCTAGTATCTAATAGATACATATGTACATACCGTGCAATCACAGCATTGCTCATTCGAAAAGTTGGCTTGGGATAAAATTTTTCGATTTCTAACTTTAATGTTAATCTGTAATCTTAGAATGGTCGTTAACATACATGCACAGTATGGGAATTCTGGGGGGTGGGTGGAAACCTAAAGTGCCTTTTTTGGGCCCAGAAATGGCCGGTACGCGTTGAAAAACATCGCTTTTTGGCGTTTCTGACGTTACTCTATCCTTCTAGAGCATGAAATCATGAAACAAATTTCGAAAAAGTCGAATAAATTGACCAATATATCGCTTAAAACATGAATATATGGCGCGAAGCGCCGAAAATTTGGCGATTTTGAGCAAATAGATAGCCAAAAACCCTTAAAAAGACACTTTTTCTACCAATTTTCAGGTAAGTTTAGGAAACTTTTGAAAAATCGCCAATTCTGGAGGGGGGGTGAAAAATTTTTGGCGGGGGATGAAAAATGATTCTGCGGGGGTTGAAACCCCCCAAATCCCCCCAAGATCATGTATGGTCGTTAACGATGAGATAATATAAGTTCTATAATCCAATGATGCTTTAAAATCCTGTGCGCACCTGGTTTTTGTTTCCTTCGTTTATTTTTCTAGGAATAAGAAACCTGAAATTTTCAGTTGTTTGTTTATTTGATGGTGGTGCAAAAGTCAGAACTACGCTTATGTAGACTACTTAAATTATATTTCAGTTACTGCATGCACATGTTATAGCGTACATACTCGTATTTACTATATGAAGACATTTGCTAAGCAAAATGCTTCATTATGTTTTACAAAATCGTGTATAAATTCCTGCACCAACTTTTCGTATTAGTTTTTGCAACAGTTCTTACCTTTCGTCACACGTCAGTGAAGGACGGTATCGCCCATCGTATCACGAGTTACGAAATGAATGTAAATAATTTTTTAAGATTTGTTTCGGACTTTTACAAGCCGGCTTTTTGGCGGTTTATTTGTCCGATCAGTTAGTCGAAGGTCTTACGACCGGTGCTGCTGTCCAAGTATTTACCAGTCAGGTGGCCAAATTATTTGGTATAACCGGTTTGCCTTCAGCGTCCGGCTTTTTCGGCGTATTCAAGGTCTGTATTTCGTATTATTATCGCACTTTATTTGAATAAGTGGCAGCTGCCAATTAAGAAATATCGATTTTATTGTCTAGTTTTTCTTATATGCGTATAACAATCGGTAGCAATCAATATTTTTGTATGTTTACGCGAATCTGTTGTCTTTTCACGTGTGCAGGTAGCTCACTTTATTATTGATAAATGATAAGTGATAAAATTGGTAAATAATAAATCGATAAATGATGCAAATCGACCAACAGAAGCCTTTTATTCGAATCGGGACGCAAACGCTATATTATTAACACTTGTTTTCTTGCGCCAAACGAATTACCGTAATGCTTTTGGAAGCATACGCATTGTCATGCGGGGGTGAGGGAATATTATCCCTATCTCAGGGCTAAAGACTCGAATCACTGTCAGACGATTTTGAACTATCGAACATTTTATGCATGTTTTTTGGGGACGAAAGTAGCAAGAATGTTAACTAATTTTTGGCGCTTCGCGCCGGCCTACTATATTTCTGCTCCGATTACATGCCTAGAATGATCTTAATATGATCTAAAAAGTCAAAATTTCCGATGAATTCTTATATTTTTTACCGATGAAAGTGACAAACGAGTCGAAATCAGATTGAAAAAGTTCTAAGAAATGCAAAAGTGACGGAACGAGTCAAAATCAGATTGGAGAAAAGTTCTAAGAAATGCAGTCTTACTAATTAAAACATTTTGTATCGGTTGTTTTATTATTTTTCGCATTCGCCGTGCGGAAAAAGGCTCGAACCCTTAATTTACTGGTCCCGAATTTTGGGATATCACTCCTCCTTAAATTCTGGATCTTGGGAACACACATTCCTAATTCCCATAGGGAGTAAGCGGGGTATTACCCCCTTCCTCAGGGTCCTAGGCTCGAATCACTGCCAGACGATTTTGAGTTATCAAACATTTTTTGCATGATTTTTGGGTAAAAAAGCGGCAAAGATGTTAAAATTTTTCGGCGCTCGCCAACTACCAATTACATACGGGGTTAAAATGATCTGAAAAGTCAAAGTTTTCGATGAATCTTTGTATTTTTTACTTACCAGAGTGACAAGACGAACCTAGTCAGAATTGGACACTTTAAAACATGTAAATGCGATGTTTTAGCCATTTTTCATATTTGACCTGCAAAAAAGGCTACTATAACTCAAAATTAAGTGGTCCCAAATTTTAGGATCTCACCTCCTTGAACTTTCGATCTTGGGAAACTATGCTTGGAAACCAATTATCAGTCAATTTCCAATTTACTTTTTTGAACAAACAGATATGTAGCTAAAACAGCTTAAAACACCACATTTTTTCGCATTTTTTAAATCGCAATTTCTTGCGAGAAGGAGTGGAAAATTTTTCGAGGGTTGAAAGCTTTAAACGTCTTAAAATAATGTATGTGCGTGACATGATAACTTGGTGCAGACTTGATTTTATTTTTATATTCGGTTACTACTTAAGACTGATTTTGTAATTGTGTGGAATGTAAATTCCAGAATTTTGTAATATTTTATTGTAAAGACAGCCAAATATGAGGAATATCGACATTTTTGCTCATTCTTGTTGAGTTTTACACGAATTCGAATGTGACAGTTAAGTGAAGTTATTAAAATCTGGCGATTTCTATCGAAAAATTGTGCGAACTGACTAGTATCCGCATAAATAAGGGCAAACGATAGTTTACTGTGACTGGGTACTGTCCAATAGCAAGGCACAATTTTGGAAATTTGCATGCAACTCAGTTCTACCATATTGTGCACTGCACTTATAACAACGCACGTAATTATATATTTAGTCTTTCAATTTTATCCTTGCATTTCTTTCAGTTTTATCTTTGTTTTTCGTGTGCCATATCAAATACTAATTGGATGACAGTGATCAACAGTGCCTGCTATTTATGCCTTTTGATTATCGCCAAGGTATGGATTGAGCAAAAATTCAAGCGAAAGTTCAATATTCCTATGCCTACTGAGCTTCTTGTAGTAAGTACCAGGCACGTAGCTGCAGGGGATAGGGGGAGGGACCAGTCCCTTCCAAAATTTTAAAAGTACGAGTATTTTCTGTAAGGGTCTACCCCATGAAAAAAGTTGTAAAGTTCTTAAAGCGCATTCGGAAGACTGCCGAAATCGATGTTTTTATTTTTTTATGAATTCCTGAGGGGCTGTGCTTCTCAAAAGCGTTTTTGGATTTTTATTTCTGTTTTTTATTTATTTTTTTATTCCTGTCTTTTTTAATTTTTTTCCTCAAAAGTGATTTTTTATTCTTTTTGTTTTTTGTTTTTTTCTTCCTTCTTCTTCTTCTTCTCCCCCATTGTGCATGCGTTTTAGCCGCATATGCATACTCGCCAAAGTGCGAAAACAGGTTGTACACAAAAGTTAAATACAACAGCTGTCAAGTTGGCGGTTGGTTTTTAAACGCGGTTGAGTGGTTTTTAAAGACTGCAATTTTTTATTTTTCGAATTTTAGACCGTTGATTTTATTGCATTTCAACGAGTTGACTTTTCCACATTCAGATCATATTAGCCACCGTGGTGTCTTATTCGGCGTCGTTAAAGAAAGATTACAACGTTGTTACTGTTGGTCATATACCAAAAGGGTAATATGCGTTCTTGTGTCTTAAAAGCTATATTAGAGTAGATGTACAGAAATTAATGCATTATATCGCAAAATTATATTAAAAAATCGACTCGAATTTTCAGCTTAAACTTTGGGTGAGGATTCCAGCTACTTTTGAACAACGGGAATAAGGCTACACAAAAAACGATAAAAAAACAAGCTACTTCCATACAGTGTTTTTTGTATTCGGCAAAGATTTTTCCCGATGTTCAAAGACTTTTGGGGACCGTCTTTGTACATGTACAAAGATTTTTGGAAGACAAAAACTGAGAAAATGGTTTAAAATTCGCGAAAATTTTCAGCGCTTCGCGCCGAAAATGAGTACTTGTGTATTCTATATATCTTTATAATGTCAGAAATTTCATTTTGAAAGGTGAAATGTCAAATTTTTCAAGTGCTTCGCGCTGTTGTGAGACGATTATTAGTGATTTTTGCCCTCAGAAAGCCAGAAATTTAGCTAAAATACACTACCAAAGGTCGAACAACTGTTTTTACCACACTAAAATCGCTACTGTACCATAATATATTACCCAAAAATTTGTATGTACAAAATGTACAAAGACTTTTAGGGACCATCTTCGTACATTTAAAAACGGACCTTGTACGCGTACGCAGTGGCGGATCCAGGATTTCCCTAAGGGGGGGGGGGCGGCGGAATCCTGACTTGGGCGGAAAAATTAGCCGTTTTAACCCGAAAATCGCTAAAAAAATCTCTCAAAAATCCTTAATTTTATGCACTATTTTTGGCCAATGGGGGAAGGGGACGCCGCCCCCCCTAAATTCGCCCCTGCGCGTACGAATCGCTTTCCATGTGTTTTTTATGTCATAAATAATTTTTATTTTTTTCTATATTACAAGCACTTCACCCCCTGTTTAGCATACCTGCTCCATCCGTTCCCGATTTATCCTCATCGTTGAATATATTGCCTGACGCGATCGCTATTTCTATCGTTATTTTTTCGATATCAGTGTCGATGGGCAAATTATTTGCCAAGAAACATGATTACAAAATCAACGCAAATCAGGTTATTCGCTGAATTGTAATTTTTTAAAATTTCTTTATTCTCAATTTAATTGCTATGATTTTTTTTATTTTTTAGTTTTTAAATATATTTTCTGTGTTCGCAAAAAGGACAAGTTTTATTTTTAGTCGAAGCTATGAATCTAGAGGAATTAGGAAAGGCTTTTTTTCCAACACATGTCATATATAACTATCCCTGAAAGTGTTCCCGAGAAATTATAATATATCACTGGTTGCTAGTTGTTTGGCCCCCTATTAATCGACCATGTTCCATTTCCACAATGAGTTGTACAATATCTCCTGATTTAATTTTCTAATCAGATAGTTACGTTCTTACATGTAACAGGGGGATGGGGGATCCCCCACCCAAAGTCGGACGTCCCCCCTATCCCCCCTAGAGCCAGAAAATTTTTGACCCCTCCCCCGATTTTTAGAAAAAATCGAATTTTTTGGCTGTTTTTATGCATTTTTGGCCGTTTTTGGCTCAAAATTGGAGGTCATAACCATACGTGGGCAGCAAGAAAATTCTGGGGGGTGCAAGATTTTTTTGAAGGTCAAAAAATGGCCTTAAAAATGGTGGTATGGCGATAAAAACACCATTTTTCGACGTTTCTCATCAAGCACTATCCATTGGCATCAAAAAATTGCGAAAAAACGAAAAAAATTTTCAAAAATTGAATTCTGGGTGGGGGGTATTTTGATTTGGGGGGGGTATTTTGGTTTTCTGGGGGGTGCATACCCCGAACCCCCCACGCCCAGGTGTGGTCATAACCCCCTCCCTGCTTCGATGCAGTTCTTTCCGGCAGGCCAACCCAGCCTTTCATCCCTCCGGGGTCGATAAATGGGAAGCTGCACTTGTGTGGCGGAGGTTAAAACCCTTGGGACTTGCGCCCCCTTGCGGCATCTAGCTGAAAGCATCTTCGGATGCATGGGTAAAACCCACTTTGGGTGTAAAGCCCGGCCTTCAACCTTTTAACCTCCTAAAAGTGGCCGGAACCCCCTTCTCCCAAATTTCGAGCCGTGACTCGTATGGCTACGGTATATGACCGTTATATAGATTTTTGTTTTAATTTTAGGTGTTCCTGAATATCATGTAATAATTTTGAAAAAAGAAAGACTTACCACTGAAATTGAGAGTTGTGGAAATGCAAGGATTATAGTCTTTAACACGTGCAGATTTAGGATTGTATATTGTTGCGCTACAATATGATCTTCACCAGAAATTCTCATCGAGGTCTGGGATTTATTCATGAGAAAATTAAAAAAGTAAGGGCGGAATCAGCATCAAAATCAAAGTTTTTGTATAAAAGTGTTTGCAATCATCCTTAATTTTTAGCCTTTTTGCTATTCCGTTCTAACGTCTAATATTCTATTCCATTACACCAAATTAAATTTTACTGTTTCTTTATCCACAGTCATGCGCTTGGAATGAAATATAAATATATCAACTTATTCGGCTGCCGAATCTTCTAAGAATTTCCCCAGAAAAGCTACTAATCGTGTTAAAATTGGTGGGTTTCTGCCATACATACGTGATCGGGGGCGTTTGTTTTGAGGTTTTTCACCCCTTCCCCTTAGAAGAAGTTTCACAATCCCCCAGAAATTTATTCACCCCCTCTCCTAAAATTATCCATTTTTCGAAAGTTTCTGAAAATTTCCTAAAAATTCGTATGAAAAGGTGCTTTTTTAAGCGTTTCTGGCTATCTGCTTGCTCAAAAGTGTCAAATTCTTCAGGCGCTTCGCGCCATGTACTCATGTTTTGACTATATTTTGTTCAATTTGATCAATTTTTTAAATGTTTTTCCGAAATATTTCGTAAGAGATTTAGATGCTTTAAAGATAAGATAGAAACATCGTAAGAAACGCCGAAAAACGATGCTTTTGGCGCGTACCCACCATTTTTGGGCCCAAAAAGGGACTTTAAAATTTCTTCGTTCCCCCAGAATTCCCATGCTAGGCATGTCTGGTTTTTGCTAATCGAGCCTTTCTTTTTACCATTTTAGGGGGGGGGGGATCCGCACTTGATTATAGTATATAAATCTACGTCCTATCATAGTAACTTGCGTAAAAATTGGTTTATTTTCAGGAATGGTTCGCTTATGGCGTTGTACATTTAGTCTCGTCTTTCTTTTCGTGTCACTGTGCAGGGTCTTCACTTAGTCGCAGTGTATTACAAGATTCGCAGGGTGGTAAAACTCAGTTGGCGTCGCTTTTTTCCAGCCTCGTCATTTTGGTTGTACTTTTGGCGTTAGCCCCTCTTTTCAAGGACCTTCCTCACGTACGATTTATACGATTTGTATGTATTTATGTTTTAATTCATACTTTTAAATTTTTTTATTCGATAATCTTACGATTATTTGTTTACTGTGAATCGACTATTGCTGCTGTGTGTTTAGCCAAATAGTAAATGTTTATGATGTCTCAATCACATATGCATATGTTTGTTTTTTATATTTACTTTTTATGTTTTTTTCATTTTTCATATATATTTTATTTTTCATATTTTTTCAACAGCTGGATTTATCGGCGTTCTTCAACATGCTTTTTCCATTTTGTGATGTATGTTAGGTAGTAACTATTCTGAGCTTTTTAAAATTTTCCACGTCTTTCTAGCACAAATGTTTCTAACAGTAAAGCACTAGCCGTTAAGTGCCACTTTTCGGTACATGTAGTAACAGTCGATTCATTTTAAATCATTTTAAACTCGGCTTATTTATTTTTTAAAAAAGTTATTGATAATAGCACTATAAACGTTTAAATATTATTGCTTGTGTAATTTACAACTATAGTCTGTTCCATTCCAAACGGCGCATTTTTGCTGAAGTCTTATTACTGTAATAGGTTTTCACTGCACAAGTGGCTTCTTCAATTGTGCTCTCGTAACATCCGGTTGCTTTAAACTTTCCTTATTGATGCTTAATTTGCTTTGCTTAGCATTTGGAGCATCTAATAGACTGACACAACAACCTAACCCGTACAATATTCTGCTACAGTAATAAGTCGTCAAGCAAAAACGGGCCGTTTGGAATGGAACAGACTATATAAGTTTGAAGCATTATAATTTTTTGTAATGCTTAAGTTTTTGATCGAGCTTGAGCCAAATTGTGAAAAAATTAATTACCTAGTTATGGCGCGAACGGTTAAAGATTGTAAACTTTTTTCTGACGAAAGATGCGATTCTTTCCATATGTTTCTTGCATGACCGACCTTTTAATAATGTTTTCACAGATAAGCCGGACGGCTTCCTCAAATTGTAAGCATCTCTCTTCAAAAGCGGATTTAGGGGGAATCGTCAAGAAATAGTCGGACGCAATAGAGAATAATGCACATTTTTTGATGATTTTTCCATTTTTTCTTGATTTTTCAGAATTTTCCAAATTTTAACAGCGCTTTATGTTATTTACTGACTTATTTGGCGCTCTAAAAACCTTATTTTCGGTCAGAGGCATAGGTGCGCAAGGTTAAACTTTCAGGGGATGAAAACGGAAAAATTTGTAGATATGTAGCTAATGGTTCTGCAGCGAAAAACGATGGTATCGCTTCGTATTTTTAACATTTTCGGCAAATAAATAGCCCTTTTGAACTCACAAACATAGCTAAATAACCTTTTTGGACTAAAAATAGCTATTTAGCCCTTTTTGTAGTCGATAAAATCGCTAGTATTATATATATTTCTGAAACTCAGAAAAGACAAGTATGTATATAGTATTTCTTAGCTCACGTAGTATGTTTTTGAGGTCAAAAAAGGATTTACATGTGTAGCTACTTTTCTAAGTCTAGAAGGGCTAAATAGCTAATTTTTTGAACAAGGTTTTTTTCGGCTAAAATGGCTTTATAGCTATCAGTTTTTTAAAGCTCAGTGGGGTGGTTGGTAATACTCCCTCACCTCCATGCTCTCGTATGGTCAGAAGAGTAGGTTATTACAGAGCAAGGACTTTTTAGTTCGTACAATAATTTTTCGAATATTTTTCCGGCGCTTTATGCCGATTTTTGCGCTAATTTTACCCGTTTTTCGTAAAAGCTCGAAACTTTCTATTTTTTATGATTTGAAATGATTTTGTATATCAAAAGACGGCAAAAAAGCGCTGCTTTATGCATAGTGGACAGATGTTTCGGACAATTCTTGACACTATTAGGAAAATTTAGGGTTCCGCCCACGGTTTTTTTTGTATTCGGCAAAGATTTTTCCCGATGTACAAAGACTTTTCGGGACCGTCTTTGTACATTTACAAAGATTTTCGGGGGGAACAAAAATTGCAAAAAAGGTCTAAAATTCGCAGAAATTTCCGGCGCTTCGCGCCGAAATGAGTAATTGTGTGTTCTATATATCTTTATAATGGCAGAAATTGCATTTCAAAAGGAAAAATGTCAAATTTTTCGGCGCTTCGCGCCGCTTTAAGAAGATTCTTACTGATTTTTGCCCTTAGAGACGCAGAAATTAGCTGAAATACACTACCAAAAGTCGAACAACGCTGTTGTTACTACACTAGAATCGCTACAGTACCATATTATAGTACCAGAAAAATTGTATGTACAAAATGTACAAAGGCTTTTGGGGACCATCTTTGTACATGTACAAACGGACCTTGTACAAAAAAAACACTGGTTCCGCACCCTGTCAGAAAATCGTGGATTCGCCACTGCATGTCTTCCAAGGTTCCTTTCCTGCTTATTTTTAAGAAAAACAACTTCAAATATGTAAAACTCTTTGTTCATCGTCAAGAGTCTCAAAACCGGTCAATTGCCCCAGTTTTTGGGTTTTGGAGAAGAGGGCACCAGTGTGCGAAGAAAACTGCGTCCCTGTTTGCTTTTTTTTCTTATTGGTCGATTTAGGCTTCAGCTTATTCAGTCACGAAGCAAAATTTGAGCTTTTAGCCTTTTTATTATTTTTTCTCGAGAAAAGTTTGTTTGATCGATTATTCTTTTGTAAAATCCTATTCAATTTTAAGTGTGCCTTAGCCGCGGTAATTGTCGTCAATCTTCGCAGTATGTTTTCTCAAGTGTGCATTCTGCCGAAATTATGGCATCGGTCCAAGATTGATTTCGTAAGTTTTGTATTTGTAAACTTACTCAGCAATACGCCTACATTTCGAGCCAGTATCCGGTCTTTCTGAATTTCTGATTGAGGTAGTTCCAAAATACTTTGCTTTGTACTTCAGTCATGCTGACTATTCAAGCATTGAAAATACCAAAGGTTTTAGGAACAGGTGCTGAAAATGACTTTCAGGCAGCGCGGTGTGCCAAGGCCACGTTTATTCAAAGATTTACGCTATAAAAGCATTCGAAGGACTGACCGGATTGAATGCGGTTTTTTATCCTACAACCATACATGATCTGGGGGAGGTTTCGCTCCTCCAGAAAAATTTTCATTCCATGCAAAATTTTTTCACCCCTCCCCAAGAATTGGCGATTTATTGAAAGTTCCCAAAAAATTTCCGTAAAAATTTGTAGAAAAGATGTTTTTAAGCGTTTTTAGCTATCTATTTGCTCGAAAGTGCTAAATTTTCGGCGCTTTGCGCCATTATACTCATGTTTTGACTATATTTTGTTCAATTTGTTCAGACTTATTGTTTTTTTCGATTTTTTGTTTGTATGCTCTAGAAAGATAGAGCATTGTCAGAAACGCTGAAAAACGATGTTTTTGACGCGTACCTTCTATTTTTGAACCCGAAAAACACCTGATAATTCCCCCCCCCCCAGAATTCCCATGCTGTGCATGTATGCCCACAACTTGTAATTAATTTAGCACATGTGCACATTAAGGGGGTATGAAGGGGTGTCAGCCTACCAGAACTATTGAAAAGCATATCCCCTCAGGCTATAGTCGGATTAAAACCATTACTTGGACTAGGGATCGACCGGAGCTCCGGCCTCCGGCTCCTCCGGCCATTTTTCGGTCCTCCGGCCTCCGGCGGCCGGAGGTACAAAAAAGGGGCCTTAGGCCGGAGGTTTTTTGAACCGAATCATTCAATGCTTAAATGCTCTTCTTTTCTTTTGAAGCTTAGCACTCAGATTGCCTATTTTGTGAATTTGAACAAACACTGGTTTAATAAGTGAAGCTGTGAATTTGAACACTAATGTGGCATTGTGAATGCACCATTGGTGAAATATTATATCTTATATTTTGCTTAATAATGAACGAGAATATTTCAGATTGCAAAGCGAGCCGAGTCCGCGTTAATTCAGCGCACAAATGGATATAAATCTCTTTCGAGTGACTGAATATCAAACTTGGCGCGACGTAGTCTGCTCACTTACTTTTTCAGCTATTACAGATTGTAGATATAAGTACATACAGATAGGGGCGGGTTTAGGGGGCGGGGGGGAGCGGCCGCCCCCTCCCCCATTGGCCCAAAATAGTGCGCAAAATGAAGCATTTTTGAGCGATTTTTAGCGATTTTCGGGTTAAAACGGCTAATTTTTCCGCCCAAGTCAGGGTTCCCCCCTTAGGGGTTCCGCCCCCCCCCCTTAGGAAAATCCTATATCCGCCACTGCATACAGACACATTGCTAAGCTCTTTATGCTATGTTTATTTGGGTACTTTTCGGGTATAAGTACATTCAGACAATAAGGGTAAGCGAGAAAGCGGTGAGATTTTAGCTAAAAATAGAAATATGCTAATTAAATGATATTTTCGATTACCCAACCGCCGCTGCCAGGCCAGTCATTTGAGAACAATGTGTACTATGTGAGGAGAGAGAGAACTAGTAGAACGTTATTGCATGTTAGTCTTCTTGATTTTCGCATAGCTCGATTAAATAGGTACATACATTATGGAATGAATGTATGTATGACAATTAATTGAAAAATAATTAAAATGGTCGCAATATTTTAGTACATATAAATGCATGGCTAGATAATAAACATTCATTTCTACAGATCTTTTACTTATCCATGAGCAATGTATTTATACAAACCTATATACTGTACATCATATGAATTATATTTACGGCTTGTGAAAATTCTAGTCACTGAAAATTCCAAGTTCACCTCCGGCTCCGGCTCCGGCCGGAGCCGGAGGTGACGATGGCCGGAGCTCCGGCTCCGACCCGGAGGAAAAAAATGGACCTCCGGTCGATCCCTAACGTGAACCATGAAAGAGCATCAAGCGACGTCAAAGATTACAATTTCAAGTACACGTACACTTTTCTTCCATTATTTTGCACATATTAAATGTTACAGGCCATTCCATCGTCCTTATTGTTATTTGTTGGCATGCGAATTTAATCACAAATATTTATGAAGAACAAAGTACATCTGATTCGGTATTAAAATTTGACATTAAATAAGAAAATTACTCATTTATTCCCTCCTCAAGTAGACTCGGTTTACTCCCTCACAGAACTTTTGACCGTATGCATTTATGTAACGTAGCCTCATCGTGAAGAAAATCAGCATGCTTATTATTCTTCAGTTGTGAAGAAAACTGCACATCTCGTATATATTTATTATTGTCCGTCAGTAATCATAATATCACAAATGTAGTGCATTGTTAAATGAATCATTTGCTCCGTTAATCATCATACATGACATATCACTCTAGCGGCATTGGTTTTTCTAAACTGGCTTTAGAATTTGTATCGTTTTTAATGCTTAACTGTGAGAGCAATGTTAAAAGATGTATTTTTTAACTAATCTATAATTTAGGGCAACGATATGGCAGCTATTGTCATTTCAATTTAGTGCTGCTAGACAACTTCAATTGTAACTTAATAAAATGACTGAAAATTGCGAAAAAATGGTTTTTTTCCTTGGCATGAACAATCGCTATATAACAAAAACTAAAAAAGGTAGGAAGAAGTTATGAAAGTGTTTTCCGTAGAATATAGAAAAGTCGTTTGTTGTAGATGGATGGCCGGATAGAAATTTCTACATAACATAAATATTATTCCTTTTACATGTCACCGCAACATCTCAACCGTTGTAACATTACAATGTGCATCTAGGGATGTATGTAGACAATACTTATGAAATCTGAGTTACTAAACTTAATCTAAATGTATATATGTTGACTAGCGCAAGATTTTTTCCACATTCTATTCGAGCTCAAACGTATAAGGGTATAAAAGGCAGTTGATATTGTCACAGTAATTCTGAGAAGCTAAAGATCCAACGTTTGTTAGCTAGAGCAAGCACAACGTAGTGTTTTTATATTGTGCTGCTACATACGTATTTCGCTTATTTTCGCATAAGTGGTAAATAATGTATGGACCAGATGATCAGAGATAAATTTTTCCCTGCGTGCATCACGGTTTTTTTGAATTCGGCAAAGATTTTTCCCGATGTACAAAGACTTTTCGGGACCGTGTACATGTACAAAGATTTTAGGGAAGACAAAACTCTAAAAAAAGGTGTAAAAGTCCCAAAAATTTTAAGCGCTTCGCGCCGAAATGAGTAATTATCTGTTTTATATGTCTTTATAATGATAAAATTTGCTTTTAAAAAGACAAAAATGTCAAATTTTTCGGCGCTTCGCGCCGTTTTGAGACAGTTTTTAGTATTTTTTGTCGTCAGAAGCCCAGAAACTGACTAAAATACACTACCAAAAGTCGAAAAACCGTGTTTTACAACACAGAAAGCACTACTGTACCATATTATAGCACTTATAAATATGCATGTACAAAATGTATAAAGACCTTTGGTGACCATCTTTGTACGTGTACAAAGGGACCTTGTACAAAAAAACTGGCGTGCATATGTGTTTGTGGTTCATTTTGCCCCGCCCCCAAATTTCGTGAAAAAATTCCGTTTTCATCCGTTTTTTTTGGTATTTTTGGCCGTTTTTGGCCAATAGAGCAATAATGATTAATCAACTAAGTCGCTGGTAAGTTTCTCTAACGAATGAAACCGTTTTTTGATTAGGAAATGCGCTATTATCGTTTTTGAGTGCATCCTGCTGCATACAATTCATGATTCTTTTAATCGCTTAATCTTGTAAGCTATGCTCAAAAATCCAAAATTCCATCCTGTATACAATTGATGATTACTTTTACGAGGCTTTTGGTATTCAGGAATTCGGGGGATTGCTTGTCGCCTATTTTTTAGCTGTGTCCATTAGCTAGCCTTATGATTTTTTGAGAGGGATGCGTTTCTTTTTTATTGTTAACTTGATTTTATGGTTATTCGTTTGGAGATTTGCTTTTGCAAATTTATTTATGTAATGAATAGCGAAAAACATTTGGCTAGCCAGGACTCGAAGTTGGCTTCTGGTAACCGGCCAAGCGTGCTTCCAACAATGTTAGGTATAATGAAGTTCACTTTTGGCCGTTGATTTATATTTTGTGTATAATGTATGCATTTTTTATTGGTGATTTCGCTTCGAGTCTCAATTATTCAAGTTGCTCTATTTTGTTTTTATAGCTAATTTGGGTCGTAACATTTTCGGCGGTCGTGTTTCTTGATATTACATACGGTCTTCTGGTTGGAGTTGTATTCGCCATGATGACAGTCTTATTTAGAACTCAATGGTAAACACTTTTAAAACAGTGTTTATATGTAGATGCTTGTGGTCAAAAACTCTTGGAGAATCGGAACTCTTCGGTGAAAATAGTTTGAGTGGATATTTCGTAGAAAATCTAGATAATTATATCTTTTATAAGTGTTTATAGTTAATTTTAAAATTCTAGTTTATTATATAGTTTAAGCTAGAAGATTGGTTTAAACTTACGTAAGCATAATAATACGGCTTTTAACAAACGGTGATTGTACGAATTTTAATTGCGCAAGTGCTTATTACTGCATCATTTCCTGGAACTATTTTTGTAATGGCTTTGCTATATGCTTCAGTGTTATCGTGTTTTTCTGGAAAATCTATTTTTTTGCTCCTACCATCAATTTTCCGATTGTTTTCTGATCTTTGAAATTTTCAGGCCCTTCAGAGTTTCAGTGCCGTCTGCTAAATTCAGCGACATTTTTTATATGTATTTTCCTGCGTTTCGGTGCGCTATTTTATCTTTTACACAAACTGTCACGGCATCTTTCAGGCCCATCATTACCTTTATTAATCCCAAGATCGAGCTTACTTGCTCTTAATCCAATGATATTCTTTTCAGAATCACTTTAATTGTATTTTTCCGTACATACATACATGATCTTGGGGAGTTTGGGGTTCCACCCCCCAGAAAAATTTTCACCCCCCCCGCATAAAATTTTTAACCCCCCCCAGAATTGGCGATTTTTTTAAAGTTCCTCAAAATTTTCTAAAAATTTGTAGAAAAGATGCTTTTGTAAGCATTTTAGCTATCTACATATTTGCTCAAAAGTGCCAAATTTTCAGTGCTTTGCACTAGAGCTGTGCCGGGGGCCAGGTCCCGGCCCCGGCCGGGCCAGGCTGGCCCCGGCACTGGGGCCGGGGCCAATGTTAGAGTTGATTATAATAGAGAAAATTGATAATGTTTTGGGTAGATTTACCTTCAAACTCAATTTCAAGCAAACCACAGATCTTGCTAATTCAAATCTTTATTTCACTATGTCAGATTGGTGCAAATTTCTAATTAATAATCAAAATTGACATATTTTAAATTGCAATTCATATAGACGAGCAATTCCAGCTTGCTTGGTAGCAGACAGCTACGTCTATCAGAACAAATAGAATAGTAAGCCTTCAAAAGTGCAAAGTAAAGCACATTGAAAAACGCATCCAAGGTCAGAGGAGTTAAATCCATACATGGGCAGCTCAAAAATTCTAGGGAGTCCAAAATTCAAAAAGTGCCTGATAATATATGGTAGAGCGGAAAGAACACCCTTTTCTCGCGTTTCTCAATGAGAGCTATCCATTAGCATAAAAAACCGCAGAAAAACAGAAAAAATTCTGAAAATCAATTTCTGGGGGGTCTAGGTCTAGCAGATTTTTTCTGGGGGGAAATGTGAATTCTGGGGGTCTAGATCCCCCAATGCCCATGTTCTGTTATATCTTGTAATCCCAACAAATATTAACGCTTGACGTGGATATCTACAAGCAAGAATATATGCATAGGTACATATAAGGGGTAGGGCAGGGTCGTACTATGAGCATGGTAAAGCACGCTATTATTGGCCCCGGCCAGGCCCCGGCCCCCGCCCCGGCACCGGGGCCTAGGCCCCGGCCCCGGCCCCGGCAAAAAAGGCGGCCCCGGCACAGCTCTACTTTGCACCATTATACTCGTGTTTTGAATATATTTTGTCAAATTTGTTCAGACTTTTTGATTTTTTTTTCAAAATTTTATTGTTTTTATGCTCTAGAAAGATGAAGCATCGTCAAAAACGCTGAAAAACGATGTTTTTGATGCGTACCTACCATTTTTGAACACAAAAACGGCACTTTCTAATTTTACCCTCTCCCCAGAATTCCTACGATGTGAATGTATGCTTACATATGTGTACCTGTTAAAGCTACTGTCTTATTTTCTGTTTTCTTTTACCTGCATTTATTTTATGCAGGCCAGACAGCATATGCTTGGGAAATATACCCGGCACAGAGATTTACAAAGGAATCAATGCTTACTGTTCGGTAAGTTTGATCAAATGGGGTTTTTATCAAAATCAAACGCTCAATCTTGTTACATTTTAACATTGCGGACTGCTATCATTTCATGCAAATGCGTCTTAAGCATTGACTTGCTTTTGCTTACTCTTCTCGATTCGCCAAAATTTATAAACGAGTTACAAATTATGATGAATTTAGTTTTTCACAATATGTTATAGCTGCACTTACATATGAGCGTGGGAGTCTCGGTTGTCTGGGCTGGACCCCCCGGGATCTGAAAGACATTTTGGTGCTATCTTCGGCAATTTGGCCCGTCGGACCCTCCCCTGAATTTGTTTTCTGCCCTTGTATGGTTGTGACACCTGGGCGTGGGGGTGGTATGCAATGCACCTCCCGGGAAACCAAATTACCCCTCCCCCCAGAAACCAAAATACCCCTTAGAAACCAAAATATCCCCCAGGATTCAATTTTTGAAAATTTTTCCATTTTTTCGCAATTTTTTGATGTCAATGGATAGTGATCGATGCGAAACGTTGAAAAATTGTGTTTTTTCGCCATACTACCATTTTTAAGGCTATTTTTCGACCTTCAAAAAATATTGCACCCCCCAGAATTTTGGTGCCACCCACTTATGGTTGCGCTGTGTATGCAGGAAACTTTGAATTTTTAAATTTTATATTTTTTAAGGCGGTTGAAGTACCGGGCATTAAGATCTATCGTTTCGATTCGCCACTCTACTTCGCGAATGCCGCTTTGTTCAAAGAGCAACTCTACCGCAAAACTTCGTTCGATCCATTCGAATATAAATTAAAAATGCTCAAGAGGACGGACGAAGGAGGGGAAAACGATTCGTACCTCAAGCGCATCAATGAATCGTCCACATGCGATCCATTGGGTGAGAGTATGACTTACTGTATTTCGAGCATTGAGTAAAAAGTCTGCTTAGTAAAACTTGTAATAAAATTTAAAAAATAATTTAAATATTTTCATATTACAAGATAAATAAATAAATAAATAAATAGGTAGATAAATCAATCAATAAATAAATAAATAAGATTAAACTTGACAGCATTCAACAAAAACTCGGGGGACGAACTGAAGAAAACGGAAAAGAAAGGAAAATTTGAAAGAAAGTTTATTTTAATCAAATTTTAATATATGAAATTTAAACCGAACTCATAACTTATTTAATCAATTGTTTCTCTTTCATTTCCCCTTAGATTCGTTTCTCGTTTTTATTCTTGTGTATGTTGTACGCATGCGTTTAACAGGATGATTGGGGATCCCCACCCAAAGTTGGTCTTCCGTTAGTCCCCAAAGCTAGAAATTTTTTGACCCCCTCCCTGATTTTTAGGAAAAATTGAATTTTTAGGCCATTTTCAGGTGTTTTTCGACCGTTTTCGGCCAAAAATTGGAGGTTATCTACCCCGCCCCCTTCCTCTCTAAAAATGGCCGGGGATCCTCAACCGAAATTTCGAGCCGTTACATGCATGGTTGTGCGCAGGCCCATATCCAGGATTTGGCCAAGAGGGGTGTGGATCCCACGCAAATTGGTCTGTACCTCGGGAAATTCGTCGGAGTAGCTTCAAAAACCGCATTTTTCGACGTTTTTCGATATGCTCTATCCATTAAGATCATAAAATTCAAACTTTATGCAGAAATTGTTTTTATACTCAAAATGCTATGAAAATTGTCGTTTTTGGTCGCACTTGAGTCAAACTTATGGAAAATACTTCACATCTGGCGGCCGAAAATTTTATAATTTTTCCTCAAAGACGGGCAATTTTTCCATTTTTCTATGCATATTCTTACTTTTAAAAATTTTTTTCGGCCAAGGGGGGCGGCCGGCCCTTCTGCCCTAAATACTGCCCTTGTTGTGCGTATGTAAGTATGCTGTTGCATTTTTAACTGGGATAACGGAGCTTTTCCCACTTTTTATATTTTTATTGTAGTTAATATCATCTTACTAAGCATTGCAGTACATGCTGTATCTTTGTTTATGTAAGCTAGGAGTTCGTTAGCGTTGAAATTAATTTCGCACGACATCTTCAAGCTAAATTTGACTTGTTTTTGGAATTACATATAACTTATAGTCACATTGAATGCGTCGTGTTCGAGTGTTTGGTTTAATTTTGATAGACTTTATTGCGGTATCGTATTCGTAATGTATATGATTGTTAAATACGTATATGCATCGTGTGCATCGAGATCTGGACGTTGGAGATGAAGGGGTTCCCTAACCCTCAGAGTGAAAAAATTGGCCATTTTTTGGATAAATGAGACAAAATGTAGACCAGAAATGGGTCGAAATCGAAAATTTTCTTCAAAAGTGTTTCAAAAATCGACTGGAAACTGTAAATTAATGTAGTTTTAACGCTATTTTAGCCTTTATATCAGTTTTGAGGTCACTTCAGCCCATAGATACCTAAGATCAGGGTCGGCAGGGGGTGAGATCCCAGAAATACGTTCACGATTTTTTGTTTTTTAAGCGATCAGAATGGTCAAAATAGCCTATAAAATGTTTTCTCGTGGTGATATCGCATTTTAAAGACATTTTTAATTTCATTTTGACTGGATTATTTCACTTTTAACTAAAAAATGCAAAAGTCGATTAATTTTGGGCGCTTTTTGAGTTAAAAGTACATAAAGGTACTAATCCGAGCGCCGGAAAATTTTTTGACATTTTTACTGTTTTTATCCCAAAATTGATGCATAAAACGTTTTATCAGCTCAAAATCGCCTGACAGTATATGTCCGGCTGACCCTTCAGGGGGAGTAATACCCAAATGTGTATGTATTGTTATAATATATTGCATGTATTGTTCAGCCCCAAAAAGCTTACTGTCTGACTTAAATTGGATGATCCCTCAGATCGGCCATGCTATGCGTCTTTGGTTCGGATCTCCAGAATATAAAAGGCCCCGTAATACAGAATTAACTTTCCTAAACTTTTTTCTTTTTTTCGTAGGTTTTTTGATGCCGATAATAGAGCTCGATGTTAAACATTGAAAAATGGTGTTTTTTGTTAATATCATAAACTGTTGGGCGTTTTTTTGTGTTTAAAAATTTCGGACCCCAAAGTTTAGGCGCTGCTCATGTATTCATGGGTGTATGTGTACGTATGTACTTTTAAAAAATTCAATTGAATTCTGGGGGGTATTTTGGTTTTCGGAGGGGAGGTGCATAGCCCTCAAACCCCCCACGCCCAGGTATGTGCAGTACCTTTGACCTTTTAAATTCGAAAACCTACAATACTATATTCTGATTTGTTGAAAATTTGCTAATTTGTAACAAAAAAATCATTGCTCAGAGTACGACGGGCACAACTTTATTCGACGATCGGGATAAAGAATTGTTCGCTATTATAATCGATTGCTCATCTTTCCCTTACATCGACTTAAGCGGCGCTGATGCGCTGAAGCAAGTTTTCGAGGAGTATGCTCAAGCTGGCTTGTTTGTTCTGTTCTGCTGCGTTAAAGGTTAAATTTGCATTTGAAAACAAATTAAAATACACATCTTTCTGATAAATTGAATAATTAAATAATTTATTAAATTAGTAATTAATTGATTAATTAATAATTATGCATGCAACGAGTTGCCTCTGCGTTACATGATTAAGTTGTGAAAAAATATGAAAAAATGAAAACATGAAATATAAAAAATATGAAAAACAGCGCCAAAAAAATTGTGAAGGTCGGTAAATCTTCGACTCTCTTCTTGCAGAGTGATTGAAGTGTCTAGCTTAGTGTAATAGTTTGAGTAAAGTTCTTGGGTTTGATGATTGGTCGAACTCACAAGTTTAACGGTTCGGAATTCAAGATGGGAGGTCCCCAGTTATTGGGGGGGGGGGGTAAATGACTCAATTGTTGGATAAAAGTAACAAAAAAGCACCTACAAATGGCCGAAATGATGCAAGTTTTTGCCAAAAGTCGACAGGTGATCAGAATTTTCTGACTTTAGGGGGTGGGACACGACCGACTTTGGCTGTGGGATCCCCAGAATTCGTTACAAGTATGGTTGAGCTCATATATGCACATAGGAGGGGGTGAGGGGGTATTTCCTTTCACTGAAGGGTCAGCCATACAGGTACTGTCCGGCGATTTTGAGCTGATGGGAGGTTTTTAACATCATTTTTGAGGTCAAAAGCGGTAAAAATGTTTCATATGTACTTCCTAAAATTGATCAATTTTTGCATTTTTAGCGTTTTAAGTGATATAATGCGGTCAAAATGAAGTAAAAAATGCTTTAAAAATGCGATATTACCACGAAAAAACGTTTTATGGGCTATTTTGACCATTTCGATCGTTTAAACAGCAAAAAATTGTGAACGTTAAATTTACTGCTTTTGCATTTTCGCGATTTCACCTCCCCCCTTCTCGGCCGACCCTGACCTTGTGCGCCTATGGTTAAGCTAATCCCTATGTTATTATGTAACTTTGAAATAATGATTTTCCTATTGCCTGAGGCTATGTACAACGACTGAAAATTTTTGGTGGGTGTTGTATGTAGGTGGCCATTTTCCGGACAAAATTGTCTGCCTTATAATTTTTGTCAAATATGTCATTAATTTATGTGTGCGTACATATGTATACGTTTCAAGTGTGCTTCGAACGATTTGATATTTAGTGGCTGTTCGACAGTTGCTTGAAACGTGTGAGTTTTACGACGTTGTGCCGAAAAATTCACTGTATTTATCAGTTCATGACGCAGTGATCGCAGTTTCTGAATGGAAAAGGCGGTCAACTTCAACGAAAACTGAAAGTGGTAAGCACAGCATGGGAATTCAGAAGGGAAACGAAAAATTTTCTGAAATGCCTTTTTGGGCTCAAAACGATGGGTAGGTACTAGGGATGTTTCGGTTCCAGGTTTTTCAAAAAAATTCGGTCCCGGTTCTTGAAAAATAAGAACTTCGGTTCCGGTTTCGTGTTGGAACCGCCGGTTCCGGTTCCAGTTCTTCAACTAGAGAACCGTCGGTTCCGGTTCTTAAGTTGGAACCGCCGGTTCCGGTTCCAGTTCTTCAACTAGAGAACCGTCGGTTCCGGTTCCGGCTCCTGTGTTAAAGTATGTACGCTCTTGATAGCCTGACTTCACGGGAACATATGACGATATAATCGAAAGATAAATTATCCAGAAGTCATTTCAGTCTGGCAGCCATACATGATCTTGGGGGGGTTTCACCCCCGCAGAATCATTTTCACCCCCGCAAAAGTTTTTCACCTCCCCCAGAATTGGCGATTTTTCAAAAGTTTCCTAAACTTACCTGAAAATTGGTAGAAAAAGTGTCTTTTAAGGCTTTTTGGCTATCTATTTGCTCAAAATCGCCAAATTTTCGGCCCTTCGCGCCATATATATTGGTCAATTTATTCGACTTTTTTCGAAATTTTTTTCATGATTTCATGCTCTAGAAGGATAGAGTATCGTCAGAAACGCCAAAAAACGATGTTTTTTAAGCGCGTACCGGCCATTTTTCGGCCCAAAAATGGCACTTTAGGTTTTCACCCCCCAGAATTCCCATACTGTGCATGTATGCTGGCAACTACACGTTTAAACAAGTTTTACGTCGAGTTGACAATTTACTTATAAATCAACTGAATATTATCTATGTGTTTCTTGAATAAAATATTATATCATGTCTGGCTTTGTCTGTACAATCTTTCATTCAGTTGAACACTATGTTTCCACTGTTCTTTGCTTATTAGAATTCGTAAATGGTGTATTTTGTTATCCTAAAACCACCTGCCGTCGTTATTTGATTTGATAACGGTGATATTTATACGTTATTCACTCTTTCATATTTTTTAGGCTCAGTAGCATATTTTTAGAATGTCCAATCTTAATCTGTAAAGTTTTGGGTAATAAAAAATTGAATCGCTGCTTCATGTCTTCACTAAGTGCTATGAAGTTCGATTTTTAACTCTACTTATAAAAAACCGACAACCGACTCCAAAAAAGATCGGTTCCGGTTCCAGTTCTTGGAAAACCGAGAAATCGGTTGCGGTTCCGGTTCTTAGGAAATCAAAAAATCGGTTCTCGGTTCCGGTTCCGGTTCCAAAAAATGGTCGGTTCCAGCCGATTCCGGTTAACCGTCACATCCCTAGTAGGTACCATAGGTGGGCGGCACCAAAGCTCTAAGGGGGGATGCAAGATTTTTTCAAAGGTAAAAAAATGGCCTTAAAAATGGTGGTATGGCGAAAAACATCATTTTTCCACGTTTCTCATCGAGCACTATCAATTGCATCGAAAAATTGCGAAAACACCCTTTTTTACGTTTCCTACGTAACTCCTTCTTTTCTAGGACATAAAAACAAATGTAGTTCGGACGAATTTGAATTGATCGAGTAAATCGAATAAAATATTGTCGAAAAATGAGTACATGGCCCGAAGCGCCGAAAATTTGACACTTTCTACGAAATGGTCGCTACAAACGCTTAATACAATCGTTTTTCTTCGAGTTTTTTTCGGAAAATGAAAATTCTGAGGAAAGCCGTTTTAGCACGTCCAAGAAATTACAATTTTCGCTCTAATGGTTAGCAATGAAAATATGTTTTGGTGAAAAAGTTTGTTTTTTCTAATGTTAATGATTTTTTATTGATATTCTAAGATTAGCTTTGTATCCAATAATAATGTAATAAAAACCTGATGAAATGCTTGTTTAAAAAATATATGTAATAAGTATTGATCTGTAAATGAAATTATTCCGAAATGGCAACTGACTGCTAACTTTTACATATCTTATTTATTTTTCTTGCGGGCAGCCATGTCGCACTTGAGTTTTTAGCTCACGTTTGAGCCCGACGACGATTTATGCTTGACCTATTCCTGACAGTTTTTAGGCAATAATTGTTCATAGCATAATATTACCGCCTTGCACGTCCACAAGCTTTTTATATTTGGTTGAATTTACAGATTTTTTGCATTATTTGTTTTCATTTTTATTTTTCCTTGCGAATTTCATTTTCTCATTAATTGTATCAACTTTAGATTTATTTATCTACGGTCTAGTTTTCCGCATTTTGTATGCTTTATATGTATTCGGATTCAGATATTTCCCTGCTAACCAAACTTGTTATTTAATCTATCACGCTCATAAACCCCTATTATGAGAAGCATAGGTGGGCAGCACCAAAATTCTGGGGGGGGGTTGAGAAAATTTTCAAAGGTAAAAACATGATCTTAAAAGTGGTCGTATGGCGAAAAAACACCATTTTTCGACCTTTTTTCATTGAGCACTATCCAATGGCATCAAAAAATCGCTAGAAAAGCAGAAAAAATTTCAAAATTTGAATTCTGGGGGTATTTCAACTTCTGGGAAGGGGGTGCATACCCCCAAACCCCCATGCCCATGTGTGATGAGAAGACCTTAGTTATTCATGTGTATGCATGGATGTCTTTAGCCTTCTGGTCTGCTGGCATGCAAAGGTTTTGATCAAAAATTTAAAACAAAACAAAATCGATGGTTTTCTTCCTATTCGACCTTTTGTTATACTGATTTTCATTAAATGTTTCTTCAGACTTTCATCTTTTGACGTTGTCGAAGAATTTTTCACGTTTTATCCAAGAAAAGATTCGAGTCATCAGTCAAATTCGATATTTTTAATAAATTTCTACTGCGCATTAAACTTTGATTATTTAACTCCACAAAACAGCCGGAAATAAGTCATTTTCGAGATTGCTGATTAGTTGTAATTAAAATAGGTTGCTTTTATGAAATTTAATAGAATTCACCGTTTTAAGCTCGCTTTCTCTGCATAGAAATCAGAGTTGCACATTTGCCGCTTTTTTGCCGGTGCAAATATAGTGCTATTTTTGTATATGAGAATATGTTTAAGGGGGTTGAGTAACAATTATGCAGCCATGTTTCGTAATGCGCTTAGGTATGCATATACAGTTGATCATTTTGTTCATGTTCACGTAAGATCCGACAGCTTTTGCCATAGTAAGCTTTCTCTTATTATTATTTTTTCGCCACATATTCATGGTGTAAAGCACGAAAATTCCGAGGGCGGGCTAGTCTAGAAATGTTTCAATACTATTTTTTCCTCGGCTTAAAAGATCGGGTAGTTAACTATGCTCTAAAAAACTATTTTTACATTTTTTACTTGGCTTTCCCATTAAAATATAAAATCAACTAATTTTCGTAAATATTAATGAAATTCAACGATAAATAATCCAAAATGACTATTTAGAGCGAAGGATTGACAAAATTAATGTACTTGAGCAAACAGATCAGTGAAAAGCGCATAACATCATATTTTATAAAGCTTTTTAAAATCAAAAGTTCTGCAGGAATCAGCCGCATTTTCCTACGGTTCAGCTAGCAACTATTCTCAGGGAATCATGCGCCATTAATTACGTACATCCCCATGAAACGTATTCACCTCTTACCATGCATGTCGGTATTCTGTCGACTCCAATTGCTGATAACGCCTGCTTAAGAGTTCAAATAATCAGAATTTTAGAGTTCAAATAATCTGAATTTTGTTTTCAGAAAATTATATAATTAATTGAATAACATTCTACCATGTCGAGCAACCAAATTTTCGCTTTAGTTTCGCTTTCAGAAAATTATATAATTAATTGGATAGCATTCTACCATGTCATGTCAAACAGCCAAATTTTTGCTTATTTTGCAATATTTCACGACTTGCTTACGGGATGAGTCAAAATCTTAGTGCAACCGCTGCAAAAAAATGTTATTATTATTGACGAATCGAGTATTAATGTCTGCATTTGAACATACTTCAACGTTTGAGCAAAACGCTGAATCTGGGAGATTTTTGTAAGTGAAGACGAGGTAATTAGTTACAATCCTCTGTATTATTAGTTGGCACCATACCTGAGCGTGGGGGTTATTAGTTGGCACCACCCCTGGGCGTGGGGGGAGTTCGGGGGAGTGCACCCACCCCCGAGAAACCAAAATACCCCCCCACCCAGAATTCAATTTTTGAATTTTTTTTGTTTTTTTTCCGCAATTTTTTGATGCCAATGGATAGTGTTCGATGAGAAACGTTGAAAAATGGTGTTTTTTCGCCGTACCACAATTTTTAAGACCATTTTTCGACCTTTGAAAAATCATGCACCCCCTCCCTCAGAATATTCTTGCTGCTCACGTATGGTTTGCATCGATGCCGGTGCCGGTGCTAGTCCAATCCCTAATAGGAATTCATCCGTTTCTACTTGTTGTTTGTGTTTCGAGATGTGTGAAAATTGTGCCAGGTTTTTGTTCCTTTCGGGTAGCATTCCTCAGCTCGTTAGTTTTATCCATTATTTCTTTTCTTACAGATTAAGTGGCCGCAATGAACTCGAGAAGCTCTTTCTATGGCTGATTTAAATTCAAATTTTGATGAATGCAATGATTTGTCTTCGTTTTTCTTTCTAGCAGTATTTTTTATTTATATTTGAATGAATTTACTTTTTATGCAACTTGTTTACTGTGACAGTTTATTCCGTGTTTGTGATTCAGGGAGATAAGACTGTTTATTCATTAGATTTACTTTCACTTTTCTTTATACTGTGTTAGTATAGATTCTGTGTATTCAGCTGTTTATTCAATATTGTCGATATTGAACGAATTAGTAGAAAGCGTTATTTGTCCGCTTGAATTGTTCGCTCGCTATATATTGATTTATTTGTGCGACGCTGGAATGAAATTATACTAAAAGACAAAATTTAATTACAAATGTAGATTCGCGTAAATGTAAATGCTAATTCGCATCTACGCGCTGCAAATGTAAATAAAATAAAGTTAACAAAATCGTTGTATTATGTATTGATGACATGGCAGTTCTATTTTTTACAAGTAAAATGAGATTGAATGCTTGTTAGCAGGTTAGTACATACATACATAGGTGGTACCTACGTAGATCAATTTACTTGATAAGGGCGATGTTTCGTGTTTGTCTTATGATGAAGTTATAAGGCCTTTAATTGTACCTATCTTCTGATTTTGAGATTCATGAAAAACAAAGCATTTCTTTTTCTCACAGATGATTGGTCATATCAGAACAAGTCGTAGAATGTACTCTTTCGTTTTTCTTCATTATTTCAAACAAAGTTTCTGGCGCAAGCGTTTTTTAAAGCGTTATGTAGCAAACCAAATTGATAGAACGATGTACATATATACATCAAAGTCGAATAATGCATACAAAAACAAGTTCTCTGGCACCGCACTCAATTTCCATCAGTTTAAAAATAGACCGCTATTCGCTTAATGTTCCCTATATATAATCTGTTTCGAAATTCTTAGGACTTGGATATTCAAAAGCATTAACAATTCAACCAGTCGGTAAAAAGCAGTTTTTTAGTACCCTTCTCTCGCGTCAACTGATTCGCTAATTTTACTATTTGCCAGCTTATTTCCGAAGACATGTCGGTAGTATTAAAAATTTATAACCAAATTTGTGTGAAACAGACTTGTAAAGTGGAAAGATTATAGCATGTGAGTACATACAAAGTCAGGTGTGTACATGGAGTAATCAGAAGCAATGCCAATGCTGCGAGTAAGTGCCAGTTTCCCTTGTTGCCTTCTGTTTACCGTTTGTGTTACAATGACGTCTACATTTTTGTGCTGATTCTGATTTCTGATTATTCGAGTAAAGAAAGCTTCTAAGTTTACAGCATTTACTTAGAAAATATCTTTACTGTATACACACAGGATTTTTTGATGCGACTCGCAAGCAGGGTAAAGGGTTGCCAACTTGGGGTTTTCCCCAATATGTGGATTTCTGAGGCCGCTGGAGGCATTTCCTAGCGATTGAGCTTTTTTAGCGCCTATGCTTAACTATTTATCGGGGTCTTTCGGCAGTTTGAGGTTGAAATGAAGGGTTTTTGGCAGAGCACTTGGCAACTAGGGCTGGCATCATACTGGGCAGTAGTGATCGACCGGGGCGACTTTTTCGGCCGGGGCCGGGGCGGTACCGGGGCTGAAAAAAAATCCCCGGCCGGGGCCGGGGGCCGGGGCTGGCCGGGGTCAGACAAGGAAAATATTATTGCATGACACATACTTGGGATGGGCATAGAAAGAAAGAAAGAAAGAAAGAAAATTTTATTACAAATACCAACTGTTAAAAAACAAAATGACAAGATATATAATAAATGCTATTACGAATTAGTAAAGGGACATGCGAGTCAATGGAATGAATGAATGAATGAATGAAATAATTTATTACTGAAACGCGACAATTACGAAAGTTGTAAAAGAGTAATAGGCATTGGTGTAGCTGGTTCACATATGTATTAAGCATAGCCACGTTATAGGTACGTATGACAGCAAGTAGTATCCGGTGAAAGCTGCCACCTAACTGGTTTGATTTGAGTCAAGTCGAAATCAAATAAGGCAGTCATCAGATTTTTCCAGTAGATTCATGTGACTAGAGATTTTGGCAGTAATTATTTGCAGTCAACTGCAGGCAATCTAGCAGACAATGTAAAATTATATGCAGTCAAAAACCAGCGGCATAGACTGCAGGCAATCTAGCACACAATGTAAAATTATATGCAGTCAAAAACCAGCGGCCTTGACTGCAGGCAATATAGCACAGAACATAAAATTATATGCAGTCAAAAACCAGCGGCCTAGACTGCAGGCAATTTAGCACACAATGTGATATTATATGCAGTCAAGCTGAATGCTTATTAATATGGGGAGCTGGCGCTTCGCTCGCATTTCAACCTGTAGAAGATGGTTTTAGAAGGCACTTTTATTTGAAATGGTCTGGCAGATTTACTTTCTCACTGGGGAATGATTTTTTTGCGCTGCATGGGTAGCAGCTTCAATAGCTGCCCAGTCGCCCATTAGCGCATTTTGATGGGCCAGCGTAAGATCTGGTGCTACGTGATAGATATTGAGTAGCTGTTGCTGTTCTTCTTGTCCTCATTCTGGAGAATTGTTGTATTACTGTAGTAGAAATAAAATGCTTCGAGAATATGTACGTACCTACAGGAAAGTACATAGGTGCCTGCCTATATATTGAGTGTCTATATAGGTACTTTATTTTTTAGCCACTTTTGCCATTTTCTTGCGTTTAAATGTAATTTTATAGCTGTTATTGTTGACAATTTCGATGAAATAAGGCTTTGTGAATGCTTTTTGGAATCCATATTTTAAATTGGAATGGTCATTGAAGCTTATAAGTAGTTAAGCCTGTGACCTTAGATCGCAACGTTATAACATAGCCTATGTTATAACATAGGCGAGGACGTAAAAATCTGCACCCTGGCTTTTCTCAGGGCGCAATGCTGTAGCATAGGCTGTGTTGTAGCATGGGGGCCTGCTTAAACCTGCTCGGGGAGGGGGCACGCGCCAGCCCAGGGCCAGGGGAGGGGAAATTTCCATGGGGGGAAATCTTTAAAGAGGCGTAACTTTAGAATCAGCAGTCGGATCAGGCTGGAATTTTTAAGGTATGTTAGATATAATATACGTTAGGTATGATATGTACAAAATTTTAGCGAGCAGCCTACAGTATACCAGCATTAGTTTACACTTTTGCATAACTCAAGAACCAATGGCCGGATTTTGTTCAAATTTTCAGGATATGATGTACAAACCTTAGTTGTGCTATGTACAGAATTTTAGCGCGCAGTCTACAGTATATAGTTTACTTTACACTTTCTCACAGAGCACTATATTTTGAGAATCATCAGCCGGATTTTGTTCAAATTTTCAGAATATGACGTATAAACCTTACTTGTGCTATGTACAGAATTTTAGCGCGCAGCCTACAGTATACCAATTTACTTTACACTTTCTCATATAGCACTATAACTCAAGAACCATGTTCAAATTTTCAGGATATGATGCACAAACCTTGGTTGTGCTATGCACAGAATTTTAGCGCGCAGTCTACAGTCACCAGTTTACTTTACACTTTCTCATATAGCACTCTATTCCAAGAATCACTAGCCGGATTTTGTTCAAATTTTCAGAATATGACGTATAAACCTTAGCTGTGCTATGTACACAATTTTAGAGTGCAGCATACAGTATACTAATTTACTTTACACTTTCTCGCATAGCACTATATTCCAAGAACCGCTAGCTGGAATTAATTCAAATTTTCAGGATATGATACTTAAACCTTAGCTGTGCTATGTACAAAATTTTAGCGCACGATCTACTGTATGCTGATTTTTTATTTGCATTGTCTTTTCAATGCTTGAATTTTTAGCAGTACCTGTCTAATGATGCCATTAGGGGTTATTTCCGCCCAAAAGTGAGCAACCAGTATAGGCAAACATTGCTCAAATTTGATTATCATGCTATTTTGAGTTTCTCAAAGTTTATCAGAAAACGCCTGAAAAAGGGCGATCCTTGCCTGCTGTTCAACTTGTGGGGATTTTTAAACCCTGAGCTAGCGTTTACTTTATAAACCTCCACACAAAATTCATTAATGAACACACAACTTCATACATGTCATCAGTATTGATCTAAAAATTAGCAAAGTTTGGAATATTTTTTGGAAAGTTTGGAATATTTTTTGTAAAGTTTGGAAAATTTTTTGTAGAATTTGGAATGCTTTTTGTAAAGTTTGGAATATTTTTTGTAGAATTTGGAATATTTGTTGTAAAGTTTGGAATATTTTTTGTAAAGTTTGGAATATTTTTTTGTAAAGTTTGGAATAAATTTTACTTGCTTAAGCATATGAATTTCGCTAAGTTTGGAATATTTTTTGTTAAGTTTGGGAAATTTTTTGTAAAATTTGGAAAATTTCTTGCAAAGTTTGGATAATCTTGATTTAATATGGCATTGCTCTAGGATTGCTGACAAATTTTGTAAAACACAGAAAACATGATAATTTTGCATAGTATATTCATATACTCTACAGTCTCTGATAAAATATGGCTAAATTTTGCATGACTCATTTGATTCATTTACTTTGTGGAAAGAACTATGTTTCACACGGTATTTGAAGAATTATATGACAGGCTGAAGCAAAGCATACATAAGTATCGATGAAATTCCATGGCTATGAGAAAAACACTAAGCCATTTGTGTACATGCAGAAAATACATGCAATTTTCCCAAATATAAATCTAATCAAGCATTTTATACTGTGAGGAACATGACTATATTCAAGTAGATCATTTTGGTATTTTGACCATTGTCGAGTTTTTGTCATTTTTCTGCATTCTCTGTATGCTAGTGTATGTATAGCCTACAAAATTTGTCAGCAATCCTGGAGCAATGCCATATTAAATGAAGATTATTTAAACTTTGCACGAAATTTTCCAAATTTTACAAAAAATTTCCCAAACCTAACAAAAGATATTCCAAACTTAGCAAAATTCCTATGCTTAAGCAAGTAAAATTTATTCCAAACATTACAAAAAAATATTCCAAACTTTACAAAAAATATTCCAAATTCTACAAAAATATTCCAAATTCTACAAAAATTTTCCAAACTTTACAAAAAATATTCCAAACTTTACAAAAAATATTCCAAACTTTCATAATTTTTAGATATTTTGTGTTCATTAATGAATTTTATGTGGAGGTTTATAAAGTAAACGCTAGCTCAGGGTTTAAAAATTCCCACAAGTTGAACAGCAGGCAAAGATTGCCCTTTTTCAGGCGTTTTCTGATAAACTTTGAGAAGCCCAAAATTGCATGATAATCAAATTTGAGCAATGTTTGCCTATACTGATTGCTCATTTTTGGGCAAAAATAACCCCTAATGGCATCATTAGACAGGTATTGCTAAAAATCAAGCATTGTAAAGACAATGCAAATAAAAAATCAGCATACAGTAGACCGTGCGCTAAAATCTTGTACATAGCACAGCTAAGGTTTAAATATCATATCCTGAAAATTTGAACAAAATCCGGCCAGCGGTTCTTATAATATAGTGCTATGCAAGAAAGTGTAAAGTAAATTAGTATACTGTATGCTGCGCTCTAAAATAGTGTACATAGCACAGCTAAGGTTTATACGTCATATTCTGAAAATTTGAAAAAGATCCGGTTAGTGTTTCTTGGAATATAGTGCTATATGAGAAAGTGTAAAGTAAACTGGTATACTGCAGACTGCGCGCTAAAATTCTGTACATAGCATAACTAAGGTATGTACAACATATCCTGAAAATTTGAACAAAATCCGGCGAGTGATTCTTGGAATAGAGTGCTATATGAGAAAGTGTAAAGTAAACTGGTATACTGTAGACTGCGCGCTAAAATTCTGTACATAGCACATCTAAGGTTTGTACATCATATCCTGAAAATTTGAACAAAATCCGGCTAGTGGTTCTTGAGTTATAGTGCTATATGAGGAAGTGTAAAGTAAATTGGCATACTGTAGGCTGCGCGCTAAAATTCCGTACATAGCACAGCTGAGGTTTATACGTCATATTCTGAAAATTTGAACAAAATCCGGCTGATGATTCTTGAAATGTAGTGCTATATGAGAAAGTGTAAATTAAACTGGTATACTGCAGACTGCGCGCTAAAACTATGTACATAGCACAACTAAGGTTTGTACATCATATCCTGAAAATTTGAACAAAATCCGGCCATTGGTTCTTGAGTTATGCAAAAGTGTAAACTTATGCTGGTATACTGTAGGCTGTTCGCTAAAATTTTGTACATACCATACCTAACGTATATCTAACATACCTTGAAAATTTCAGCCTGATCCGACGGCTAATTCTAAAGTTACGCCTCTTCAAAAATTTCCCCCAGGGAACATGAAATTTTCCCCATGGAAATTTCCCCTCCCCTGGCCCTGGGACCCTGGCCCTGGGCTGGCGCGCGACCCCTCCCCAAGCAGGTTTGGGCAGGCCCCCATACTACAACACAGCCTATGCTACAGAATTGCGCCCTGAGAAAAGCCAGGGCACAGATTTTTACGTCCTCGCCTATGTTATAACATAGGCTATGTTATAACGTTGCGTTCTAGGGACACAGGCTTAACTACTTATAAGCTTCAATGACCATTCCAATTTAAAATATGGATTCCAAAAAGCATTCACAAAGCCTTATTTCATCGAAATTGTCAACAATAACAGCCATAAAATTTCATTTAAACCCAAGAAAAGGGCAAAAGTGGCTAAAAATAAAGTACCTATATAGACACTCAATATATAGGCATGCACCTATGTACTTTCCTGTAGGTACGTACATATTCTCGAAGCATTTTATTTCTACTACAGTAATACAACAATTCTCCAGAATGAGGACAAAAAGAACAACAACAGCTACTCAATATCTATCATGTAGGACCAGAGCTTACACTGGCCCATCAAAATGCGCTAATGGGCGACTGGGCAGCTATTGAAGCTGCTACCCATGCAGCGTAAAAATAACATTCTCCAGTGAGAAAGTAAATCCATCAGACCATTTCAAATAAAAGTGCCTTCTAAAACCATCTACTACAGGTTGAAATGCGAGCGAAGCGCCAGCTGCCCATATCAATAAGCATTCAGCTTGACTGCATATAATATCACATTGTGTGCTAAATTGCCTGCAGTCTAGGCCGCTGGTTTTTGACTGCATATAATATCACATTGTGTGCTAGATTGCCTGCAGTCTAGGCCGCTGGTTTTTGACTGCATATAATTTTACGTTCTGTGCTATATTGCCTGCAGTCAAGGCCGCTGGTTTTTGGACTGCATATAATTTTACATTGTGTGCTAGATTGCCTGCAGTCTAGGCCGCTGGTTTTTGACTGCATATAATTTTACATTGTGTGCTAGATTGCCTGCAGTCTAGGCCGCTGGTTTTTGACTGCATATAATTTTACATTGTGTGTTATATTGCCTGCAGTTGACTGCAAATAATTACTGCCCCAAAATGTTGGTGCCGGCGTTTAAAATAAGTCTAAGTAATGGGATGCAACTCGCGTCGCTCGCTTCGCTCGCTCTGCTCGTCTGCATCCCATTACTCAGGCTTGGTCCTAAGCGCTGTATACCATTTGGTCCTGTCCATGATACTAAGCCTAAGCCTGATCGGCTGGTAAACCAGCAAAACATCAAGAATACCTAGCAATCTTTATCGAAATTAACCAAGCGTTATGTCGATTGGTTATGGTTCTGGACTTTAGAGCAAGGGGTCCACGTTTCGAATCCGACTGCTAGCAACTTTCTCTCGTTTCCTCAGATGCTATCGACCGCACACATACGCCCTTATAATATGACTATGTTAATACATATGTGAACCAGCTACACGATTGCCGAGTAATAAAGCGTACGGTCAAAAGAATAAAAGCGTACAGCAAAAGGCGATGAGCGAGTCATGAAAATGACGATTTAAGCTCGCCCTATAATAAATTTGGATAAGTCGACATCAATTAATCTAGATTTGAATATATTTAAGTTAGGAAGAGACTGCCAAATCGGCACCTATGGAGTTTAGGACAAATTTTTCAAAATTTTTTTTAAATTTTTTTATTAATTTTGATTAATTCGATTATGCCAATTCCAAATATGTTATTTATTTTGCTTGATGATGATTATTTTCTGAGATATTCGATTTTTGAGGACAAATTTTTCAAAATTTTTTTATTTTTTGGTGAATTTTGATTGATTCGATCGTGCTGATTCCAAATATGCTGCTGGTTTTGCTAGGTGACAATTATTTCCAACAATATGAGGCTGCATGCGACGATCAACCGGAACCAGAAAGCTTTCTTCACTTTCTAAAATGATAGGTTGTAACGTGCCGCTTCATTCTTTAGAAAAGTTGTATGTAAAAACATAAAGTGGATAAAAAATTGCTTTTGGAAAAACATTTCTGAGAATTTTAGTTGTGTTCAGCAGTTTTTCATCATTGTTTCAAAATTTAGAAAGGAATATCAGAGATCTCCATCCTCCCAGTTACAGCATAACTATTCTATGTTAATAAGAATAATTGGTAACCTGTATCATATCCCCCAAACACCCATTGTTCTCGAACTGCATGACCGCGGTTGTACTTTCTTCGAACAAAGCAACTTTCATCAATTTCTACTGTACGCCCGGGACCACCCAGAACGACGGGTTCCAGGATAAAGTATTCGTGACAAATATCCCGACAAAATTGTTTCCAATCGACCACGGTCTTTTCAGGTAGGTCTCATTCGGCGCCAAAAAGTCTTGCTTGTCAAGTTCGTAACTCCAAAAGTACGAAAATTTTATAATGTCTCCTATTGACAAATGGCTGCCGGAAAAGAAAGAATCCTTTTGGATCGAAATTTGCTTCCGGCAAACAGGCCTTACTGAACAACGCCAAATACAACCATCAGTACACTGCTTTTTTCGAGGATCATTTGATTTCCACCACCTAAACACTGACCACCTTCACAGAATCTATCGCGTTTCAATAAACCGTTATCCATCGCCCTTTCTATAGAGGATTCCCTATTCCTGCAAACGTCGAACAAATTTGTGAGACGAAATTCGGTTAAATCGGAGAAGCGCCAGCCATTTTGTAAATACCAGGTGCGTAAACAATGAAAAAGAAAACCTAATGCACACTCAATTTGTGGACGCTTCGCGTTTGTAAACCTATGCACAACCAACTGTAAACCTACAGCACTTCGTGCACGTTTTTGTAAACCTTACATAACTTATTAGTTGTAACATACAGCGCCTTGTGCATGTTTTCTCATTGAAACACTTCAAATCTTAATATGAAATGAAAACATTGCATTTCATTTCTACAAGCGGGCGGAAAAACTGCTGAACGCAACTAAAATTCACAGAAATGTTTTTCCAAAAAAATTTTTTATTCACTTTATGCTTTCACATACAACTTATCTAAAAAATGAAGGGGCACATTACAACCTCTCATTTTAAAAAGTAAAGAAAGCTTCCTGGTTCCGGTTTATCATCGCACCGTAACATGTTGCCGAATTACCTGGCTGAATTTCTGTGGCGCCAGCAATTCGGTTCCAGTCCTTTTCATCATTTAATCGACCACATTAGACGTGCATACCCTGATGCTGCTAATTAGTTGCAATTGGCAAGATTTATGTTTTTGGAAACCATATTGAAAAGGTGATATTAACTCATCAGTAGATAAATAAATTGATAGTTGAGTATTAATAATACTTTCCATTATCTTACAAGTTGAGCAACATAAAGAAACAGGACGATTATTTTCAGTTAATGAGGGGTCACCCTTTTTAATTGTAAGTACAACGTAAGCCTCCCTCCAAATGTCTGGGATATCACCTGATAAAAAAGAACAGTAAAAATACTGATAAGGGGTTTAAGAAGATAATAAGCTAATTTTTTAACAAAAACAGTTACTTAAACCATCAGGCGCTATCAAAGTCGAGTTTTTCATCTTAGCAATCGCCTGTGAGAAAGTTTGCTAATCCAGATTTAAATATGTTTAGGTTAGGGGAAGAAACAATGAAGTCAGGAAGATCGTTCCAAACTGCTATGTATTTGTAAAAGAAGTCAAACTTTTCTAAATTAGAATGCACAATAGGTATAACTAATTTAAATCTATTAATGCTACGGGTAATATTATGACTAAATACAAAAAAATCATCAGCTTCCAAACATGATTTATGACAAATAATTTGATACATCATACACAGACAAATCTGCAAGCGTCTTAATTCAAGTCTGCACAATTTAAGTTGTGTTAAACGATCCTCGTAAGAAAGAATATTATTATAACCAAAAATGTATTTAGTGAATCTACGTTGAACAGCTTCCAGTCGATCTATATCCCTAAGATAAGAGGGGTTCCATACACTGCAACAGTACTCTAATAAAGGTCTAACATAACAGCTATAAGCTTCAACAAGGTTACCTTTATCACGCGAAAAAAATGATTTGCGTATTAAAATACATCTAGAGAAAGCTTTTTAATCAAAGAATTATTATGTTCCTTAAATTTTAAATTTCTAGGAATCAAAACTCCTAAATCACGGACAAACAGATCACTAGAAATAAATTCCCCATTTAGTCGATAAACAACTTTTTGATTATTATTACCCAAATATAGAACTTGACTTTTGGTTCGAGAAATAGGTAAATCCCATGTAATTGCCCAGTCAATAATCTTATCTAAATCAGACTGTAATAATTTACAGTTACGACTAATATTGAAAATTTTGATATCATCAGTGAACATATAAACCGTACTATAAATATTATCACATATATCATTTATAAAAATCGAAAAGAGCGTAGGTCCAAGGATACTTCCTTGGACGACACCGCTGGTAACAGGCACATAATCTGAAAAAGACTGATTAACGCGAACACATTGGGAACGATCAAACAAATAGGCCTTTAACCATGCATACAAATTACCGTTTGAAAAGAAATAATGAGCGACTGCTCCATTCAGTAGTAAATGGCAAGCGCAAAGTTAGGTGCGCTTTTTCATATCAAGTTTTATACATAAGTATTTATGTCACAAGAAACAAATTTAGTCCAGTGTTTCATTGTCTGAATCATCAATAAAGTCTATGTCGCTGCTATTAGCACACTCTGTATCATTTGAATCTTCGCTACTGCTACTGCTGCTGTAGCGATTGGGTGCAATAGGTATTGTATGTAATAAATGATACATCACACATTCCCATAAGGGGGAGGGGTGTTACCCCCAGGGTCCAAGACACTAGTCACTCCGACGATTTTTGGTGAAAACCTTTTGAATTTTTTGAACTTTAATTTTTATATGGCAAAAGTGTACCTAACTATTAGAATTTCACGAAGTGATACATCATTTTAGAATGTGAGCTAGAGTAAATAGATAAACTATCACTATAAAACATGCATGTAATCGCTTAAAATTTTATGAGGGTAAATCAGTATATATACATGTAACGGCTGGAAATCTGGGGTAGGGGTCCCTCGCCATTTTTAGAAGGAGGGGGTTAGCGACTAGATCAAAAATGGTAAAAACACATAAAAATAGCCAAAGAAGCGCAGGTTTTCGCCAAAAAATGGGGGAGGGTGGTAAAACATATCCTGACTTTCAAAGAAGTTCGGGGCTTCAAAGCGTGGATGGGGGATGGCCCAAACCCCCTGTGACATGAATATTTCTCGGCCATTTTAAGGGAAGGGGTTAAGCGGCTTCATTTTTGCAGCCGCTTACCCCCTCCTTGAAAATCTTTAAAATGGTAGAATTTGCAATAAGGAATTCTACACCTTTCTACAGATTTTGTTCTTCAAAAATCTTTGTACATGTACAAAGACGGTCCTGAAACGTCTTTGTACATCAGCAAAAATCTTCACCGAATACAGAAAGACCGTGCTTCTGGATGTGATAATTCGGCCTGAATTTAGTTGATAATATTACTTCGGCGCAAAGTGCCGAAATTTTTATGAGCTTTTGATGGAATTCACACATAAAACTCGACTGAGAAAGCTAAAACAACATGTACTACAAAATCAGAAATATTAAAAAATTGTAATATGCGAATTAAATCTTGTAATAAGCAACACTGCGCTTAGAATGGAAAAATGGAAAAATGTCAAATATTCAGAAACCCGAAAATTAGCCAAATACACTACTAAAGGTCGAAAAACTTTGTTCTACCACACTGAAATCGTTACTGTACCATATTAAAATTTGCATGTACAAAACAGTGTTTTTTTGTATTCGCCAAAGATTTTTCTCGATGTACAAAGACTTTTCAGGACTATCTTTGTACATGTACAAAGATCTTTGGGAAGATAAAAACTGTAAAAAGGTGTAAAATTCCAAAAAATTTTTCGGCAAGTCGCTCCGATATGAAAAATTGTCTGTCCTATATATCTTTAAAATGGCAAAATTTGTATTTAGAATGGAAAAATGTCAAATTTTTAGGCGCTTCGCGCCGTTCTGAAACAATTTTAGTAATTTTTGGCGTTAGAAACCCAGAAATTAGCTAAAATATATAATCAAAAGTCAAAAGACCCTGTTTTACCACACTAAAATCGCTACTGTACCATATTATAGTAACCAAAAATTTGTGTTTACAAAATGTACAAAGACTTTTGGGGACCATCTTTGTACATGCACAAACGGACCGTGTACAAAAAAACACTGGTACAAAATGTACAAAGACTTTGGGGTACCATCTTTGTTCATGTATATACAAAGGTACATTGTACAAAAAACACTGTCACATACTGATAGTATGCGAAAATAAGTGTGTTTAAAAATATATTTATATAATATAGCTACAAAAATTTGTTAGCTCATACAAAGACCTTTTCAGAGATATTTGTACAAGCACAAGAATCTCGTACAACAAAATAGAGTCGGCTAATAATAGTTCACCACTTACTTTTCTAGTCCTCCAATTTGGGATTTCACCCCTCCCTCAACTCTGGACCTTAGGAAACTATTTGAGACATATGTAGTTTATTGGATCGGACGCAATTCTGCAGCGTAGTTTACATTCGCCAATAATTAACCTCCGTCCTAATGACTATTACACAAGAAACGCGTTTTAAAGCACGCGGTCCCATTCAATTAAATGTGAAAGCGTTTTTGTAGCAAATAATTTGTTGAAAACGTACGATTTCCAACTAGAAATAGAACGTATTTGTCAACTCTAAATCTTTTAGCCATAGCTATGAATGAATGAGTTAAAAGTAGCCTTTAGTTTAAATAAGTTAAGTGGAGAAATCGAAAACATGCAGATTTTCCTGAACATTCATTCAGTAAAAGCCCATTTATACACAGTAGCAAAGTTATAACAAGGACTAAGTAAGTAAATATATGGTCTAATCAGTACAGTTGTCAAAATTAACACTTGCTCATTGATAAATAAGTGCCAGTGTCACAGCCTATACAAAATACGAATTACACTTAATTTTTCCCTGGCCCCGGCCATTGTTTGACCTTGCCCCGGCCGGGGCTGGGATGCTTAAAAATGGCCGGGGATTGCCGGGCCAGGGCCCCGGTCGATCACTAGTGGGCAGCAAGAAAATTCTGGGAGGGGGTGCAAGATTTTTCAAAGGTCAAAAAATGGCCTTGAAACTGGTGGTATGGCATAGGAAACACCATTTTTCGACGTTTCTCATCAAGCATTATCCATGGGAATCAAAAAATTGCGAAAAAGAACGAAAAAAATTTCAAAAATTGAATTCTGGGGGGGGTATTTTGATTTCTGGGGGATATTTTGGTTTCTCAGGGGGTGCATACCACCTAAACCCTCCTTCCACGCCCAGGTGTGGCTGGCATGAGTGGGTTTTTGGGGTTTTTAATGGGTTTTTGAAAGGTACTTGAAAATTTCGGCACTTATTCACTGAAAGAGATAGAAAAAAATCTGTAGTTTCGACGGGTATGGGTAAAATCCGGAACCAGGACCAGGACCAGGACAAAATGGGTAAAATCCGGACAATCAATCAGGACCAAGTCCAGGACCGGACTCAGGACAAATGGGTAAAATCCGGACAATCAATCAGGACCAGGACCAGGACCGGACTCAGGACAAATGGGTAAAATCCAGACAATCAATCAGGACCAGGACCAGGACCGGACTCAGGACAAATGGGTACAATCCGGACAAACAATCAGGACAATGAAAAGATCAGGACAATGTATTAGATATGAAGGGTCGGACTCACACCTGGGCGTGGGGGGTTTGGGGGTATGCACCCTCCAGAAACCAAAATACCCCCCAGAATTCAATTTTTGAAAATTTTTTCCGTTTTTTTCGCAATTTTTTGATGCCAATGGATAGTGCTCTATGAGAAACGTCGAAAAATGGTGTTTTTTCGCCATACCGCCATTTTTAAGGCCATTTTTTGACCTTCAAAAAATCTTGCACCTCCCCAGAATTTTCTTGCTGCCCATGTATGGTTGTGAACCTCGGCAGTGCTTATAAATGTTGATGGCGCTTATAAACCTCAGTAGCGCTTGTGAACCTCAGTAGCGCTTGTGATCCTCAGTGGCGCTTGTGAACCCCAGTGGAGCTTGTGAATCCCAGTGGCACTTGTGAATCTCAGTGGCGCTATTGGACATTGGTGGCGGTTGTGAACCCCAGTGGCGCTTGTGAACCCCGGTGGCGCTTGTGAAGCTTGGTGGCGCTCATGGACCTTGGTGGCGGTTGTGAACTCCAGTGGCGCTTGTGAACCCCCATCAGGCCCCCTTTGGGCACCCTCGCCTAGTTCTGGAGCTACCCCACTCCAATTGTCCTGATTAATTGTCCGGATTTTACCCATTTTGTCCGGTCCTGGCTAGCAGGCACGTAGCTGGCCCTCCTATTTTGGGGGGATTAACACCAATTTTGGGGGGTCCAAGCCAAAAATAGCACAAAATAACGTGTAAAAAGTCCTATTTTTCCGGTTTTTTCTGAATTTTGGGGGTCCGGACTCGCCCCCAGTCCCCCCACAGCTACGTGCCTGCTGGCTAGTCCGACCCTGCATATCTAATACATTGTCCTGATCTTTTCATTGTCCTGATTGATTGTCCGGATTTTACCCAATTTGTCTGGTCCTGGCCAGTCCGACCCTACATATCTAATACATTGTCCTGATCTTTTCATTGTCCTGATTGTTTGTCCGGATTTTACCCATTTGTCCTGAGTCCGGTCCTGGTCCTGGTCCTGATTGATTGTCCGGATTTTGCCCATTTGTCCTGCGTCCTGGTCCTGGTCCTGGTTCCGGATTTTACCTTTTCCCTAGTTTCTACCGAATTTTTTCCATCTTTTTCAACATCAGATATATAGAAAATTTTTCGATCATTTTTAGGATACTCTGCTCTGGATGCAGAACGTTATTTTGAGCAATATTTTGAGGACTATAGCCAACTTTTTCCTGGGTCCTCACCGCATTTTTTCTAAGTTTTTCAAGATTAAAGTATATAAAAATTTTTTATCATTGTTAAGTTGCCTTCTGGGTTGACAACGTTAGTTTAAGCACTATTTAGAGGTCTGTAGGGATCTTTTTTTGGGTAAATACAGTCTTCGAATTTGTAACCCTAAACCTAAAATGATTAGGTTATAAACATTGGTATTATTGTGTCTGGTGCACTGTGTGTGTGCGGTTACTTTACATGCAGGCCCCTGTGATAACTCTTGACCGCGATTTTGCATGGTTTTTGCATGCGCTGATTCCATTGGTGATATTTTTACACTACGAAGTTTAGCGCAAAAACGAGTAAAACCCTCAACTTAATAAAAAATATAGGTAATTCGTCTCAACAGATGTGGAGCATGGTGTTGGCATCATTCTGAATTCCTTAGCCTGAAATGATTCTAAACATTCACTGGGTTCTTAGCCCATGTCTGGGACCAATCTGAATTCTCAAGCAATCCCATATTAAAGTCATTAATCAAGCTTCCTCCGTATCGAAATGAACTGGCCCTTGTCGATTAGTGAAGACGTCGGATTTTAAATCAAGAGGTCAACGGTTCGAGTCTAGCAAGCAGCAGCTTTCTCTTCTTCCCTCAAACGAAGTCTGACCTATGTCCTTGCCCATAGCCGAAAAACATCGATTCGCTGGAAGTATATAGACACACACGAAAGATAGGTATGCGTGCATCAGGCACAATGATACCATAAACATTCACTGGGTTGTTGATACCAATGTCCTAGGCTAAGGCTTAGTTTTGTACATTCACATTGGTGCCAGCGAATGAGCTAAGCCTGAGATAAATGGGCCAAATCAGTAATCCGTGACCCATGCGCTTCACAAAAAGTGTTATTTTGTCTCAACTTCAGCTGATTATATTGATTCGGCGCGAAGCGCCAAAATTTTTATGAGTTTTTCGTTAAATTTGCACATGAAACTCGACTCAAAAGAAGGCGAAAATAACTATCTGCCACACCATCGGAAATAATTGAGCGATTGCAATATGCTGACTGAATCTTATAATAGACACTAATTCGCTTATGAATTCAATGCAATGCAACACGAGATAAAAAAGTCAATTTTATCTTCAAACGGCAGAAGACAGTGCAAAGTTGTCAAATAGTTCTTATTTTCTGCATAGAATCTTAATAAAATAGTGGAGATAGATGTAAAAGTTTTTTAAGTCCGTACAAAGATGCTTAAAGATAAATTTTGGAGTTTTTATGGCTGCGCTCGGAGCTGAATAGATTGTACATAATTGCGATATTCAACGTGAAGCGCCGTTAAAATTACTATTACGTTGCCCTACAAAGTCTTTGTACATTTTACAAAGATGGCTCCGAAAATCTTCGTACGAGCCTCAAAATCTTTGTCTCGTACATTAAAAACAATGCATACAAATAATGTCTTAAATTCCACAAATACTCAAATAAGGGAGTTCATTTATAACGTTACTTATGTGGAAATGGAAAAAGGTTCACTTATAACATCTTCACTAACTCTTAGACGCAGATGGCGTAGCCGATTGGTTAACATGTTGCACTGTAGAGCGAGAGGTCTGGGTTCGTTTATGACGTTATTTATGTGGAACAAATAAATACTTCACGTATAATGTCTTTACTAACTCTTAGACGCAGATGGCGTAGCCGATTGGTTTGCGTGTTGCACTGTAGAGCGAGAGGTCTGAGGATCGAAACATGGCAACTGATAGTTATTTTCTCTATCCGGAAAGGCCCTGTATATACTCAAATATTGAAAAAGATAGAAAAAATTCGGTAGGGACTAAAGTAAATAAGTACCAAAATTTGACCCCTTCCCCGGAATTCCCATACTGTGCATATCCCTGCTATAATACCTACCTATTATTTATAATGATCTCTTAGCCCTGATGATTTTCATCAATTTTATGGGCATTAATCGATCATGTACTAAACATTTTTCTGTAGATCACATTGAGGATAAATTTGAACAATTTTGTTAGGACGTTTTACCCTTTTTACCTATGTAAGAAGCAGATTAGCTGCAAGTAGTAAGCTTTAAGGTTTACTATCAAAAATCAGCTAAAATCAAATCCGTCTTTGGCAACATATCAGGGATTTTTTCAATGTTGAATAAAACTTCCACGATAAATTAGAAAATGGGTCATTTCAGCAATTTTTTGAATCTTAGGTAAATACGAATATCATTCGGCCTAGTTTGATAATCACAATTGTGAATTTTAAAGATTGCTGCAGGTTCCTCATTGTATTTTTATCTAATTAGTAGCGCGCATCATTTGAAAAAACATGCGATGCGTGACTGGCATTATTCGCTTCTGAAGAGCGACTTGGAAGATTCAGAATCAGTACATAGCGATAATTTGTTAGATAAGCAGCCGATCCCTCCACGGGCAGATTACGAAACTGAAGATAACGAAGTTGGCGAATTTGTACCTTTGATGGAACAACATAGTAACGGTATGCCGAATTCAAATTTTCAGATTGTTCTTACGTATTGACTTGCTATGTATGCTACAATGTTTTTAAATAAAATTTTTGCCCTTTACTCTTGCTTGCTTTATATGCTAGAAATTTTGATTGATCCCTTGATAATTTAATCAACGTCTTTTATGCCATATCGTACGTTTATGAATCTAGCTTTCACACCTAACCTAACCATACATGCACTTAGGGGTGAGGGGGTATCACCTCTCCCCCTGAAGGGTCAGCCGGACCGGTACTGTCCGGCGATTTTAAGCCGATGGAACGTTTTTTTGCATTATTTTTGAGGTCAAAAGCAGTGAAAACGTCAAAATTTTTCCGGCGCTTCGCGCCAGATTATTACTTTCAAGTATCTTTCACTCAAAAAGCGCCCAAAATTGATGAATTTTTGCATTGTTTAGTGTTACAAGTGATATAGTGCAGTCAAAATGGACTAAAAATGCTTTTAAAATGCGATATTACCACGAAAAAACGTTTTGTAAGCTATTTTGACCAGTTTGATCGTTAAAACAGCAAAGAAATCGTGAACGTTAAATTTACCATCATGGATTTTCGGGATTCCAGCCCCCTGCCGACCCTGACCTTATGCAGCTATTAAGAACCTGACCTATCAAAAGTCGGTTCAAGTCAGTTTTACTATGTTGGAAGTAGTTGTGTCTGTAAAATCCTTTATACTTCGCACAACATCTTCTACAGCAATATCCTACTTCTGTTCGTTCGACCAAAAGTTTGACTGGAAATAGCAAGATTTGTGAAAAATGTATCAGAAATTCGTTTCAGTTTGATTCATATCATAGTTTAAAATCATTCCCTTTTTTAAATTGCTCAAAAATATATGTACAAGAAGATTGTAAGTTATTTAAAAGCGAAACATTTTTGTATCCAAATTTTATTGTAGTCTATTTGCAAGTCTCTTTAATAACTTATGCTTTAAACTTTTTGGATTCAGCGACTCAAGCCAAATCGCGCGCGTTAAATGAAAATTTTAAATCGATTGAGAGAACTGGACAACAAAATCGCTACAATACACCTGGAGATTTTACGCCAAGCGTATCCAGTAACCGTAGCTTGATATTTAACAACGAATCGGACGAGGATATGAGCACAACGAGTTCGGATCAGACGGCCGAAAATACCGGTCCGCCTAATAGCAACAGATCGAAAAGACGGCAGAAATCGTGCATAAAATTCGATTGCCTGTCCCGCTGCTTCAAGTAAATGAAATACATTATAAGTTCTGACCATACCTGGGCGTGGGGGTTGGGGGTATGCACCCCCCCCCCAGAAACCAAAGTACCCCACAGAATTCAATTTTTGAAATTTTCTGTTTTTTCCGCGATTTTTTGATGCTAATGGATTGTGCTCGATGAGAAACGTTGAAATATGTTGTTTTTTGCCATACCACCATTTTTAAGGCCATTTTTTGGCCTTTGAAAAAATCTTGCATCCTCCCTCCCCCTTCCAGAGCTTAGTTGCCGCCCACCTATGGTTCTGACCATACCTGGCAACAGGCAAAACTTCAGCCCGTCTAACTATGAGCCCCCTAAAGGTTGGCTGGTCCCCTAGTTCGGTTGATAATGGGTCAAAAGGCAATTTTGCTTGATTTTCCCGTTTTCTCACATTTGTTTAATTAGCCCATGCAAATGAATCCTTCGGCCCGTTCAGCTTTTGTTTCAGCCCGTTCCTTGGACGGAAGTGGACTTAAAATTTAATATTATCATTCGCCATAGGTATGGCCAGCATCATTGAGTGTAGCCTTCTTTTGGCCCATCCTGTATATACAATGCACGGATGGCACATACCTACTATGATCGAAAGACTATTGATAGCTAATTTTTTAAGTATGTACATAATTTTTGCTTAATCTGAATTATTTTCTCCTACACTATTTCTCGTTCATCATGCATTTTCTCAATTTCCTAATTTTGCAAAATTATCTTCGATGTTTAGCGACTATCGAGCAATGATCGGAGTACGAAATCTTTTTGTTTTAAAACGTGTGAATCTATTTTAGCCGGATAATTACTAGTATAAAGCTAATAAAACGGAAGTTTTTTCAATCATGCAAACACTCTAGTGCATCGAGTTAATGATCTGCTAGCTTTTACATATTTGATCTATAATATATTGTATACCGTGTACAAATCGGTGCCGACAGGTGATTTTTAGCCTATGGGATATTTTCTAGACCATTTTTGATCGAAGAAACAATAATAATATTAAATTTTTCCGGCGCTTCACGTTGTATTGGTAAATTTCGTCTTTTTTTACCCAAAAATTTTCTAAAATGATGTTAAGTTGATCTAAAAAGTTATAACTTTTCGGGCGAAGTGATGAATTTTTGTGTTTTATATAAATAAAACTAATAAATAAAGTATTTAAAATGGTCTAGAAATGCCGATAAAAGCGTGTTTTTATCATTGATTATCGATTACTACTACCAGTAATAGTCTCATCGTCGGATTGTCTTCTCTGTTTTTCTCTACTAATTTGTTATGATTGCACCTTTGTTGCAGTGGTGTACATTTGCTCGTATTTATTACTCCTCTTTTTAAGCTTGGCATCTACGCGTTGTCCTTGTTTGTAATGAAGGGCTTTTTTGGTGAGTCCTATGTATCTATTAATTCATGGTTTCAAATGCACATGAAGGAAATTAGGGGAACATAGTTATCTACATGTGGCAGGAAAATTTCCTGCAGTCTTAGCGTTAGTCGGTCGATTAGAAATAGGGATACACCATATAAGCATACCTGAGCGTGGGGAGTTTGGGGGTATGCACCCCTCCCCCAGAAAGCAAAATATCCCCCCAGAATTCAATTTTTTAAATTTTTTTTGTTTTTTTCGCAATTTTTTGATGCCAATGGATAGTGCTCGATGTGAAACGTTGAAAAATGGTGTTATTTCGCCATGCCACCATTTTTAGGGCCATTTTTTGACCTCTGAAAAAATCTTGCACCTCCCCCCAGAACTTTGTTGCCGCCACCTAAGGCTGTAAAATTTATTATCACTTTCTTAGTTTAATTGATTAGGGATTTAATTCTGTAGGACAGAGGCAACGCAACTTACCTAGTTAATTAAGGTGACTCGATTGAACTAATGGACATATGTGCAAAGTCGATAATTGGTGTATTGTTTGAATACTGTAAATCGAATATTTTCACATTGATGTAAATGTAATCCGAATTTCCTCTATCACGAACGCGTCTTCAATTACTGTAATTTTATTTAAAATTGCTTCCAGCAGTTTATGATTTTATTCTATCTTAATCAACAAAACAAATTCATGCGCTATTTCTCAAAAGTCACAAAAGGCCAAAAAATTAATTTTGTAGACAGACTGTGACGTTTATGAACCTTCTCGTCAAGCTCTGTGCACTGGTACAAGGAATTTGCAAAATACAAAGAAAATAAAATTCAAAATGTGGAGTCATCATGGGGTAGCCAGTTTAGTTGGGGTTCTGTCAATTTTTTATTCTAATTTTCAATTTTATTTTAGTATGTCAATTTTCTTGCCATTTCAACTAAGTTTCCAAGTTCCTACGATAATCTCATGATAACCTAGGCATGTTTGTCTTTTTCAGATGTAAACTTTGTACAAAGCGCTTCATTTTGGTGGAAAACGTTCGTCATTACGGCCGTGGCTTGCGTGCCTCTTTATTTAGCGAAATATTTACGTCGAAGGATGGCCCCACCCACATATGCTAAATTAAATTGATATGGATTTTAATGATCTTTTTTTGATTATTAAAATAAATAAGCACTACTGTTTAGTTCTCAATTTCTATTCGTGTGCATAATATAATGTTGTATATGTAGGTATGTAGGTAACTTACTCGTATTTGAAACCACTGTGCTTACGTAATTATTTCAATATTTACGGTTTTTGCGAGTAAAGCCGTGGAAATACATTCGAAAGACCTATTTAGAGTTCGCTAAAGTTGAAGTAGGTGCCTACTACTTGTGCATTGATCCTAAAAAAGACATGCGCGGGGGTGGGTTTTGGGGTCCTGCTGACACCCCCGGGATGAAAAAACGGAAAATTTTGTGGGGGAAAATGAGGCAAAATGAAGGCCAAAACCGAATGAAAATTCAAACTTTTCTTCAAAAGTGCTTCAAAATTACCATAAACTGTTTAATAATGTAAAAATTCAATTTTTGACCCCCCTTTCCCCAGACCGGCTGACCCCCTCCCCTCTGATCAGCCCTGCTGTACATCTATGATACAAAGCAATTGCGAAAACAGCCGTTTGATACGTCGCCTTTGTAGGCATTCAGGGACGTACCTACACCGGTCAACCCACCATCACAATGGAAACGAGGGACGCTGAATCTGTAGGCCACCCCGGAATTGAATTTTTGGTACTATTTTTGGCATTTGATCCCATCGGACTCTCGGAGTTTCGTTGCTGCCCATATGGTCACCACGAAACACGCAGATGGGGGTTTAGAGTGATCCCCAGAATAGAGACTGTCAAAATTTTCTATAGGAATAATGCAAAATATTGGTCAAACATCGATTGAAATCTAAAGTTTTCAGCAAAAGCTTAGAAACTGGGTGGATTGAATTTGACTTACTTATTTATTTTGGTATTTATACCGGTACATACGTCTGGCCTATCTGGACCATTCATGTAGCTTTATTCAAATGACCTTAACGAGCGTTCAAACAGCATGGAAAATATGGTGTGTACTGTACTGTGTTCCTTAATCCACGGTTTTGACCGATTTAAAGCATTTTTACAGAAAAGTTTTAATTTTTGTCCCTCCCTGGTTTAATTTTGCACTATTGTTCCCAGAGCGAAAGACCAACCGTTAGATAGAATGGGAAGCAAGTTACACAACATTTACTTCACATACACGCATTTTAAACAAGGAAAAATCCAAACGTTGTAAAAGATATCTTTATCTTTTTAGCAAGATAAAGATAAAGATATCTTTATCTTTATCTTGACAATTTCTTTATTTTATCTTTATCTTTTGGAAAAATCACAGGCCATCTTTATCTTTTTGATAGGAATTTATCTTGCTAAAAAAGAAAGTATGTAGTTACATAAGTTAGCATGTAATCCAAAATGCAGGTTAGACTTAAAATACATTTAGACGCAAGAAAAGAAAATGATTGTTTAAACCCTATGGTGTGCGGCCCAAACTAATGCCTGTATATCAACCAAAGTAAGTGGGAGTGATACCGATCTAAGCGAGAGTTTTTTCAGTACATGTTTTTGGAGGCTACAGTAATCCCTTCTTTCTTATGTAATGTAGGTCGCTAGATCTCACTGTAGCTACGAAGCAAGGAAGGCTTTTTCAATAGCATTCTTGTGGCATAATTTAAAGCGTGGGTAAAACCCGGAAACGGAAATGTTGGGAAAAATCCGGAAGCGGAAACGGGAACAGTAGGCAAAAGCTGGAAACGGAAACGATGGGTAGATGCCGCCGGAAACAGAAACGATCCAAAGCGCCGGAACCGGGGTTCCCAAGTAGGGCATATCAGGGTCAACACCCCAACCTCGTTTCTGGCAAAATTTTACCCATGAAAGGGGGGTTTAGAGGCTCGGAAAAAGGGTACCCCATTATTCATAAATGTAGCTGACCCCGGTTCCGTCGGGGGTTTCTCCGCCCTGGTGGCACTCCAAAGTGCCAGAACCGGGGTTCAGCAAGTGGGGCACATCAGGGTCAACACCCCGACTCCGTTTCCGGCAAAATTTCTCTCACTGAAGGGGGTTCAGGGGCTCGAAAACGGAGTACCCCATGATACACATAAGTAGCTGACCCCAGTTGCGTTGGGGGTTTCTCCGCCCTGGGGTATGGGGTGATCTAAAATACCAAAAACGGGGTTCCCCAAGTAGGGCGCATCAGGGTCAACACACCCAACCCCGTTTTTGGCAAAATTACTCTTACTGAAGATGGTTTAGGGGCTCAGAAAGGGGTACTTCATTATTCACACGAGAAGCTGACCATGCTTGCCTTGGGGGTTTCTCCGCCCTAATGGCAGTCCAAAGTGCCGGAACAGCTGACCTCGGTTCCGTCTCATAGGGGCTCAGAAACAGAGTACCCCAATATTCATATATGTAGCTTACCCTGGTTCCGTCAGGGGCTTCTCCGCCCTTGGGGCAGTCCAAAGTGCTGGATACGGGGTTTCGCAAGTAGGACCCATAAGGGTCAACACCCCAACTCGGTTTCCAGCAAAATTTCACTCACTGAAGGGTGTTTATAGGTTCAGAAATGGGGTATCCAACTATTCATAGCTGACCCCGGTTCCGTCGGGGGTTTCTCCGCCCTGGGGCTGATCCAAAGTGCCGGTAACAGAGTTGGGGCGTTGTCTTTGATGCGCCCTACTTGGGGAACCCTGGTTCCGGCACTTTGGAGTGCCCCAGGGCGGAGAAACTCCCAATGGAACTGAGGTCAGCTATAAATATGAATACGTGGCATACCCCGTTTCCAAGCCCCTAAATCCCCTTCCATGGGTAAGATTTTGCCGGAAACGGGTATGGAGGTGTTGACCACGATTTTCTCCATTGAGAAACCCCGGTTCCGGCACTTTAGAGTGCCCCCAGGGCTAAGAAACCCCCGACGGAACTGGGGTAAGCATCTCATGTGAATAATGGTTACCCCGTTTCTGAGCCTCTAAACCCCTCCAGTGAGGAAAATTTTGCCGAAAACCAGTGGCGGATCTAGGATTTTTCTGAGAGGGGGGCGGTACCCCCTAGAGGGGGGGGGTGCGGAACCCTGACTTGGGCGGAAAAATTAGCCGTTTTAACCCGAAAATCGCTAAAAATCGCTTAATTTTGCGCACTATTTTGGGCCAATGGGGGGGGGCGGCCGCTCCCTCCGCCCCCCCCTTAAATCCGCCCCTGCCGAAAACGGGGTTGGGGATAGTGACTACGATGGGCCCTATTTGCTGAACCCCGGTTCCGGCACATTAGACTGCCCCCAGGGCGGAGAAACCCCCGACGGAACTGGGGTCAGGTACATATATGAATAATGGTGTGCCCCGTTTCCCCTGAACCCCTTCAGTGAGAAAAATTTTACCAGAAATGAGGTGGGGGTGTTGACCCTGATGTGCCCTACATGGGGATCCCAGGTTCCGCCTTTGTAGAGCGCCCTTAGGGCGGAGAAACCCCGACGGATCTGGTGTCAGCTACATATGGGTAAAATTTTGCTCGAAACGGGGTTGGGGGTGTTGGCCCTGATGTGGCCTACACATTCAGGGAACCCCGGTTCCGACGCTTTGGTCGTTTCCGTTTTTGTTTCCGGCTTTTACCCATCGTTTCCGTTTCCATTTCCGTTCCCGAATTTTTTTCCCATAATCTATTCTTGTCTTTCAACAGATCAATCAACTTACAGATAAAAATCACCAATTCAGCTTATCCTAAGTTGACACAAGCACGATAGACTAAGATGTTAAGAAACGCCGTAAACTCCAGTGTAGTGTAACTGCGAGAGTTGCACGAGGTTTATATTAGCAACTGCCGTCAAGATTCGCACATTCGGTCCCGATGACCTGTCGCAGAAACAAATGAAATTTTGTCCATCGGTAGATCTTAGTACTAGATGAAAATGAGTAAAGTAAAACTTTACGAAAATGCTCCTGGGCTTTTATAGCAAGCATCAAAGTTCCGGCTTTTGAATTTTTGCGAAAAATGTCTGTTTTCGAATATTTTTAATAACTCCATCAATACTTGTTCGTTTTTCATGAAATTATAAATACTTTATAGAAAAATTGACATTCTAGTTACTGATGGAAGTTATTTTGTAGTAGTCTCCATTTCAACACATGATATTCAGGCTCATATGAAAAATTTTGTTGTCCAACTTCAGTCGCATTTTTAGACCTGTAAACGGGTCGTTACAACATCGAGAATGTATTTTTTAAATAAAAAAATCTTACTGATTTCAAAACATGTTTCAAATTTTATGCCCGGTTTACCGTTCTTTTTTATGCTAATTTTTGAATATGTCGAGAATGCGTTGTACATAAACATTAGATAGGTACCTACTTTAAGGACTGTTCGTCTCTTATTTGAGCAAAGATATTTATATAGATATTATCCATATTTCTGACAATCCCTTCTGTGAATAAAAACCACACGCTAATATAAAATTTTTTAGCAGATGCGCAGTCAAGTGAGACCGTGTCATGAACTAATAAATAAAGTTGGACAGAAAATAGCTTATCTACGATGTTTTTCTGAAAGTCAGTGACATAGGAGAACAAGATTAGTGCTATTATGGCATTTTTGCTCTATTTTGAGCACATTTTTCTTAGAAAACTTTCGCGAATTTGTGTTTATCAAGACATGGCAAAAATCCGAGTTCTAGCATAAAAAACGGATTTTTTGGACAACTTTTTAAACTATTTAGAAAATTTAAGATTCCGCCCGTGTCAGATAATCCTGGATCCGCCACTGTATATAGGCGTGGCTGATATAGATTTTCCGATTTTCGGCCAAATACAGCCAAAAAACAGCTAAAAACGGCCAAGAATTCGATTTTTTCCTGAAATTCGGGGGCGGGGCAAACGTTTTCTGGGCTTTTGGGGGGATGGAAGGGACAGCCAACTTTGGGTATAATGATTCCCTTAAACCCCCCGTTACATGACATTGTAGTTATACTATTTAATTTTTTGTTCACTTTGACGATATTTATTGTGGTATATGTATATATGTACATAGGTACGAGTCACTGGCTTAACTATTTTTTCATCTCTTCTAAGGATCGAAGCGAAAAATGAATGAACCGAACTACAACTAATGAAGTCTGATTATTTAATTACGATAACTTGATTGTTGTCTATTATACTGCCTATTTCTTGTGTTCATCTTTATTTAGAAATGCTGGTCTTTTTTACAAAGCCTTATGCATAAATACATTTTTCCCGTTTTTTTTCGAAATTTTTGATCCCAATGGATAGTACTCGATGAAAAACGTTGAAAAATGGTGTTCTCATCGCCATACCACCATTTTTAGGGCCATTTTTTGGCCTTTGAAAAATTTTGCACCCCCCTCCCCCGAATTTCAGTCTGCCCACCTATGGTAGCTACCGTTTTTTCATTCAATTACAGAGTTGAAGCAACAATCACAAAACAGTCATAACAATTGATAATTTTGCACGTGAAGTTTTATTACGGAAAACCTTATTACAGTAGGCTGACTAGAACAGCTTTTTGTGGCTGCTCGATTAAGCACTGGAAACAAATTTCCACGCTCAGGATTTTTGCGGAATACTCGTAGACGATAATAATTCGTGAAAAGTAATTTGCAATCAATACTATCATAGGTAGCGCGTTAGCGCGTACCTATAATATACTTGGGTACCCCCAACACCTGGGCACCCCCTACAGCTATAACGGGACACTTCTGGAAGGTGCGGTTTTTTTTAAAAGAAAGATAATAAAAAAATTCGCTGCCCGTGTTTTTTGTTTTTCTTGAAACTCAAAATTGACTGTGTAAAGAAGGTGTAAAGTTTTTGTGTAACGTTATAACATAGGACAAATTTTGGGACCTTTTTACTGCGGCATGTGGACAACTGAGTATTGATGACTCGAAGGATTGAACAGAATAGGATAATAGAGGGATGAATTCTACAGATGATACTTTTTTTGTTTTTTGTAATTCGCATTATTTATCGAACGGCAGTGTAAAGAGTGCGAAAATCTGGGGGTGAAAAAGCACTTTTTGGTCGAGTTTTCAACCTTCCTATGTCCGATACTAACTCCGGTTATGAGGTTTTTAAAATGTTTTCTGACAGAAATGTAGAGCGGATCAAGGGCTACATTCTGCATATAAGCAAAGTCTTCTATGCTCTATGGTGAGTTAGATCCTGGGGTTTAAAGTTTACACTCTAGTGGATGGTGTAAAAAAATGGATTTTAACTAAGATTTCTCTGCCAAATTTTTCCGCTTATGAGTCAGTGCAAATCGAAGACAGCATTAATAAAGTGCCTCACAGGGGCTAAACATCGCAGCAAACCGCATTTAAAAAAACGCAATATTGAGTTATTTATGGGGGTGTAAAGTTCGAAATCAGAGGTAAAAAATGGGCTAAAAAACACGTTTTTTCCGAAGTTTGATTGATAAATCATGCCAAATAATTTTTGCAACAGAATTATGGCACACAGGAATGTACTACGATTTAAAAGCTACAAATTGTACCAAACCGAATTTCTTTAAACTCAATGGGGAGTTCGGTACGGAATTTTAAAGTTTACAGTGTTCTAAATGGTGGAAAATACGTTTTTGTTGCGTTTTTTGTTCGCCACTTTCTCCGTCCAGAAGTCGGGATAAGTCTAATAGAATAAAAATAAAGTGCTTTATATCGGGTGCATGTCAAAGCAAATTGTCTATACATTAATATTTAGCGAGTGTAAAGTCAAAAATTTGGAGTTTTAAATGCGTTTCTGTCTTGTTTTTTCTGCCTGCTTCTCCGGTTACGAGTCAGGGACACGTTTATCAAGTCTAGAAATGGACCAGGAATCAAATTTGATATGCCAGTCTGGCGCATATGTTTACACTCTACGGTGTTGTAAAGTAGTTTACACCAATTGTTAGTTTGCCCATAGAACATTATGTAGACTTAATTTTTTCATAAATATTAATCGTTATATCGGAACAATATCAAAATTACGAATCTGACTAAAATCTTCTTTACACTAGGTGTTTACATGAAGTTTACACTACATATATATTTATCTTCGTTTTTGAGCATTCCTGAAACCTAATTTTTCTTGGAGCCTAGAAGTTTTCAAAGGATCAAATGTGAGACGTCACGTAGGCGCGTTTGTTTACATCCAACAGTGATGTAAAGTAGTTTACATTCATTGTTTATATGTCCTCAGACCATTGTAGAGACATAATTTTTTCATGAATGTTGATCATAATATCCGAGTAATTTTTTACACTGCATGTTAGCCTTTGTTCTAGAGCATTGCAAAAATCGAAATTTTTTCCTGAGATATAAAAATTTACAGGGAATGAAATATATACGTCAATTGGGCGCGCTTGCTTACACTCAGCAGTATTGCAAAGTGGTTTAAACCTAATGTTTATTGTCTTTAAAACATTATGGAGACTCATTTTTCCATAAATGTTGAAAGAAATATCGGAGCAATATCAAAATTACGAATCCGACTAAAATATTCTTTACGCTATGTGTTTGTGTAAAGTTTACGTTACGTGTTAACCTAATTCGATAGACTTGCAGAGACTTTGTAACTGAAGTCAAGAAATTTTCAAGGATTCATATGTGAGACATCAATTAAGTGAGTTTGTTTACCCTCAAAAGTAATCTAAAGTGATTTAAAAATTATGTTCAAGTGTCCTTAGATCATTGAAGAGATGTAATTTTGTCTTAAATGGGTTGCATTAAAGTTAAATCTTTCTTAGCCGTGTTTATAATATGTTTCACAAAATCTTGCACATGGAGAGCTATCGTTTAATTGATGTAAATTGCCTGCAAAAGTGGTTTAAAATGAACCAGCAATCACACTACTGTGCACAGAAGTCGACAAAGATATACAGCTTTATTGTAATCATGTACATTAATAAGCCGTAAACTGTTAGTATTCTCTACACCTAGTAGTTGTGTAAAGTTTGCACTATTCATTTGTTGTTAATATGTAGTCTATACTACAAATTTATTTTACTACCAAATCAAAGCGTTAGTGTTCCTTACATTTGATATTTGCGTGAAGTTTTTGAATTTTTGCCGAAAATCTTTGCCTTCTAATTTACCAACATCCCGCCTTTTCCATTTTCTTGAAGTTTAAAATCTTTTATAATTCTCTCATAATTTAATGGTAGGTTTTAACTTTAAGTTTCTCTTGGTTTACAACTCTCGCTTAGCAAGCTCATTTTTCAAAACTTTTTCATAGTGATCAGATTAGTTGCGTTTAGTTTGGAATTGGTGGACGGTCGTTATTTTATTACTCGGCTTAAATAAACCAAGTGACTATCTTTTGATTATTTTCTTCATCGCAAATTCAAACACCCAATTTTCAATTTGAAAATTGACCCAATTTTCAATTTGAAAATTGATCCAATTTTCAATTTGAAAATTGAAAATTGGGTGTTTTCAATTTCAAAAGTCACAACACATTGTGCTTGTGTATTGATTGAGTGAGGATTTGCAATGTGAATTCGTTGCTTAAATTTTTGTGCTTGATTATAAGTGAACTGCACATTAAGAAGAAATAACTTAATGCAGTTTTAATTTGAAAATGGATGGTGTCAATAAGGTTGTCTTGTTTAAAAAGGATAATGCTGATGTTAAGAACAATATTGTTTTCCGCGTTCTTGGACTGTTGTCATTATTGTGGCATGTTACTGATTGTGTTTACTGACTGATGTACTGAAATCACGCTAATTAAAAGTAGTGTACTAGCAAAGAAAAATGCTCCGATGGAACAAAAAAGATGAATATACTTGGAATTGTGGATTATTATGGATGTAAAAGGAGGGGACTAGGAAAAATCTACCTAAAGTCGGAAAATCTGCTAAAAATCACACTTTCTCTAAGCAACGCAAAAAATCGATGTATATTCTGCGGCCTCTAAAAAAGTGTCTTTTTTAAATAATGTTCGAAGTTTCAGATAAGAGTGTATAAACGAAATCTATCAAGGTTACTTTTTTAAATTGCTGGCACCTGATTGATAGAAAACTAAGAGGTATTGTATTTAAAGTTGTTTTGTTTTATGAGCATTATAGCAAGCAAAGCAGGAGCCGATTGATTAGTGCACACAATCGTTTCGGGCATGCTAGTGTATCTATATTAAGTCTGTTTCAAGTCAACTTACGTGTTTCCTACTGTTTTTAACCAACCATGTCTTCAATTGTCTTCGATGTTTGCTATTTCATTCAATTGGCTTGGAAGACTGTTAGTTTACTTAATATCATTTCCCATAGCTACTGCATAGCTAACGTGCTGCTGTTTCAATCATTGTTATGGTTGAATATTTATTTTAATCTGTTGGCCGCAGAATATACATCGATTTTTTGCGTTGCTTAGAGAAAGTGTGATTTTTAGCAGATTTTCCGACTTTAGGTAGATTTTTCTAGTCCCCTCCTTTTACATCCATAATAATCCACAATTCCAAGTATATTCATCTTTTTGTTCCATCGGAGCATTTTTTCTTTGCTAGTATGTACATGTGTAGTCTTTCTTAGTCCTGCTTGACTAGAACTAGGTCGATCCAAATCATAGCCAGTTTTTGGTGTTGATCAAAAAATTGGCCCAGCAAAGTTTTAAAGTTGGTTTACCCAAATTTTGCGATCAGCTTAAACTAAAATACACTAAGTCGCCACACTGAATAAAATTATTATGCAGTTCATTACTCGATCTGCACATATGAGTACATAGGTACCAAGCCTGTTGTCCATGACACTTTGAAAAATTAGCATTAAAAAGAACCGTGAACCGGGCATAAAATTTGAAACATGTTTTAAAATTAGTAAGATTTTCTCTATCTAAAAATCCATTCTCACTGTTGTAACGACCCGTTTACAGGTCTAAAAATGCGACTAAAGTTGGACAACAAAATTTTTTAAATAAACCTCAATATAATGTGTTGAAATGGAGACTACTACAAAATAACTTCCATCAGGAAGTAGAACGTCCATTTTTCTATAAAGTAATCGAAATTTCATGAAAAACGAACAAGTATTGACGGAGTTATTAGAAATATTCTGAAACAGGACATTTTTCGCAAAAATTCAAAACCCGGAACTTTGATGCTTGCTATAAAAGCCCAGGAGCATTTTTGTAAAGTTTTACTTTACAAATTTTCATCTGATGCCAAGGCCTACCGATGGGCAAAATTTCATTTGTTTTTGCGACATGTCATCGGGACCGTCTGTGTACAAACCGTGCGAATCTTAACGGCAGTTGCTCATATAGTTTGTAATATAGTTTTTTTATATAGTTTTTTATAGTTTGTCGTAACCTTATCGTTTACTGTAGCGATCCCCTAATGGGATATTAGTCTAGTTGTTTTTGGACGATTTATCTCGTTGTGCGTTTTATTCGTCGTTAATTTTGTTTCTTCTCTCCCGGCTACAGGCCGTGTGTACATAGCGAATAAAAGATAAAACCCACCCAGGGGTCTCTTTATACCGAGGGTGAGGTCGGTGCTCTTGTCGTCGAGGACTTCGTTATATTTTTGGTGGCAGGAATAGGTAAATTTCCTGTAATTATTTATTTCGTTCAAAATTCAATATTCTTTTCTCAATCCCAAAATTGGTCAAAAATATTATTTAATCTTTTATGATGACTGATCAGCTTAGAGCTAGTGTTATTTTGATATACCAAAAATAAATTTTGGTATGATTTTGGTAGGCACTTGTTGGACTACCAATATCATATTTTAATTCTGAGAATTTCGGTATATCATATTCTTATCATATTAAAACTCCGGAAAATGTGAAAATATTTTTGATATAATTTTGGTATAATTTTGGTACAAAGTGGTAGCACTTTTTTCCTTCTTTCGCTCTATACCTTACCTGCAAATTTCGAAGCATGATGCAGTAGGTATTTTCCAGGTCATATCTTCATAATACATACTTAATTATGCATGCAGTATAGGTACCTACTTAATTATGTATGTACATATACCGAACCAAGCCACCTCGTCCCGTACATATGCATACTGTAGAGTCCGTTAAGGTTTGTGTACACCTGCGTTAATCGTGTGTACATATACATATACAATTAGCGCAGTGTAGTATGATTGAGTGACATCCTGTCGATAGAGATAAATGCAAAACTTTCGGCAAGCTCAGATCATGCCTAGATCTGGGAGATTTCAAAATCTCAGTTAGGTCGGTATACCGCAACACATGACATTGACCCATCAAATTATATTTGTTTTCTCGATTCTTGTTTGCCACCTGTATTGTTTACCGTTGTGATTCGCTAATAGTGATCATAGGTGCACAGCATACGTGGGCAGCAAAAACATTCTGGGGGAGTGCAAGATTTTTCAAAGGTGAAAAAATGACCCTTAAAAATAGTGGTACGGCGAAACAAATACCATTTTTCAACGTTTCTCATCGAGCACTATCCATTGGCATCAAAAAATTGCGAAAAAACAAAAAAATTCAAAAATTGAATTCTGGGGGGTATTTTGATTTCTGGGGGTATTTTGGTTTCTAGGGGGTGCATACCCCCTCCCCCACGCTCAGGTGTGGTGCACAGCATGGGCGATTTGGGGTAGGGGTCAAGAATTCAGCTTTTCGGGCCAAAATGACCTTAATAACTTGCATAAGCGCGTAAATAGCGTTAAAACCACGATATTACACGGTTTCTGGTCAATTTGAAACACTTTTGAAGAAAATTTTTAATTTGCATCCGGTTTTGGCCTTCATTTTGCCTCATTCTCCCTACAAGATTTTCCATCTTTCTATTCTGGTTGGTCTAGACCCCACATCCCCACGCACATGTCTGATCGTTATTCCGAAATCTTGTTATTTGACGAAAAGTGAAAGGAATTTATGTAATTTTGTAACTTAATCTCGTAAATTTTGAAAGTTTTATAAATATATGAAAATTTTTTAAACAGCGTCTAGAAATGTAATGCTTATGCTTTTCTTCGAAAAAATATTGATTACTTGCATTAGTCGTTTGACTTTTGAAATACAATAAACGAGTCTTAATTACCTGCATTTTGCTTACCTACTTTTACATGGCTGCAGAAATTACACGATAAGTGTTTACCTACTAAAAGTATATTAAATATATACCAAATATCAAAAATATATCATATTTTAAATGAAAAAATAGCAGAATATCATATTTCTATCATATTAAAAATAAGTCAACTATACCAATATCATATTTTAATTATTTTTGGGCTACTAAAATAACACTACTTAGAGCTCGTTGGTGTTATTTTCAAATTTCATTGTGCTTCGTACATTAGGAACCAAAAACATTTCTGATTGATTCGAACCTCGAAAATAAGTTAAATCATCAACTTGAGCGGGATTGAGATAGGTCAACTGATCTTGCGGCATTACCGGGACTAGGTAGGTACTTGTAGGATCTAGGGCGTAGCTGCTGAGACTCCCGACGAAAAGCGGTCAGCAAGATTAGGACTGAGGGAGTCAGAGCCGTAGGTCCACAAGGGTCCAGAAGATCGAAGTTTCTATAACTACGCGATCGGGGCCAGCGCTAAGAGCAGTTTTAAGTACTTAGGTACCTAAGTAAGTCCCGAAGGTGAATACACCCGTGTCCTTGTTGCTTTAGTAAACTTGGACCGGCCCTGTATTTACAGTAGCTCAGTGGTAAAACGTCTGCTTGTCGTCGAAGCAACCCAGGTTCGATCCCAGCCGATAACTTTTTACTTAGCTCACTTACTACAGTATTGATTAATTAAATGCACTGATTAAAGCACTGATTAAATGCCTAAATTCAATTTATATGGGCGGATTAGTGCATTAAACAGCCTCTCGCCCTCACTTATCTGCTCCGCCGAATAACAGTAACTTGTCTTGTTTCGCTTAATGTAGCTCTTAAAAAATTTACAAAAAGCTCTCGAATTAATGAAGCAGACTATAAGTCTAAGCCTAGTAAAAATAGAGAAGTTTGAAAAAATCAATTACTGTTGCGACTATACTTTGTGCACAGACGCACAGAGCAGGGTTTTTGATGCTTCTGAAAAGAAAGAAGTGACTTGTTGTCAGTAGTACGTGTATAAATCAGATACCGCCGGTAACCCTCAAACCTACATTTATGTGTGCTTTTTGCCTTTGGCTGCTTTGCATCACCCTTTTTCGTTTATTGCACTTCACATACATCATTCTCCTAGGTCCAGGCTACCATATTTACACTTTAGCTTTATCTTTATCTTTTTGGTACCTTTATCTTGCAAATTATCTTTATCTTTATCTTTGTAAATTTTTTATCTTTATCTTTATCTTTATCTTTATCTTCTAGATTTTAAAATTTCAACTTTATCTTTATCTTTTATCTTGCAAAAAAATCCTTATCTTTTACAACACTAGGCCAGTATCTACCTAACGAAATTTTTTAAGCCGAATTTAGAGTCGCTGCTTTATCCATACAATTACTGATACGAGTATGTATATTTTTTTATAAGTTGTACAAGCGGAAATGCGCTAAATCTCCATTGATGATGTCAGCATATAAAATTCATGAGCAAATTTAAGAAGCGGGTACTAACCCCACGTTATGTGTGCTTGAAATGCTTACGAATAAGATCTTATAGAAATGCTTGTTAGTTTTCTTGCAAGATCTGTACCTTTTGCTTGTCATGTGCTTACTTGCCAACTTACAGGAAAACATAATTCTTACAAGCAAACTTACAAGAAATTTTGAATCTTATTGAAATGCTTGTAAGACCTTGCTTATCCGAATCTTACAAGAATTTCTATCTTGCAAGCATACTTATAATTTTGCTTACAAGTGCTTGCCCTACAAGCAGTTCTACAAGATCCCAGCTGACTGCTTATAAAAACGTGCAAGCATCGTATAAACATATTCTTGCATGTGCTTAGAAGCACATGCTATGCTGATCAAAAAAGTTTTGGTAGCCGGTCTTAGTTACAGTGCACTGAGCACAACCACCAAATACACATTTACATCTGCATTATTGTGCAAGATGCTCCGAGTCAGGCATGCGTGCGCTGCTTAATAATTGTGGTATTTTGAATTTACTTAATATGAACTTGAAACATAATCTTCACGGGTTTAATAGCAAAGAGAAGTGCTTATAAGCAAGTATAAGATTTTTTTCAAAATTGCCCAAAATTTGACATCAACTTGGTTGTGCATAATTATAAGCGTCTAAAGTTTAAATCTTGTTTATTTATGCAGGTATGTCCCTCACAGCTTCAAGATAAACATGGGGAGCAGCTATATGCATAGGTGGACAAAAAACAATTTGGGCTTATATGTCAAATTTCCTTTGAATTTCATTGTAATATACCTACAATATATCTCCATTTATATCTTGTTTTTTTTTGGAAATCAAAACCATAGGCTGAATTTCTTCATTTCAGACATATGACCAAAAGCAGCATCAGCACGACTCTAGGTTGACGGCTTCAAAGTTCTGGGGTGCAAAATTTTTTAAAGTCAAATATTGGCTTTAAAATGGTACTATGGCTAAGTAAACACCATTTTGAACATTCCTCGTCAACCATTGGCATCAAAAAATCATGGAAAAAGCAAAAAATTCAAAAATTGAAATTTTGGCGGTATTGCTGGGTATTTTTATTTTCTTGTTAGGCATTTTGCTTTCTGGGGGTGCATACCACATGTGGGCGGGGTGGGGGGGTAAGCATCCCCAGATGGCCAAATGCATAACAAGAAAATGAGAATAATCAACAACATAGGTGGGCGGCTCCAAAGGTCTGGGGGGGGGGGTGCAAAATTTTTAAAGTCAAATATTGGCTTTAAAAATAGTGCTGTGCCGAAAAAACACCATTTTTGAACGATTCTCGTCGAGCTCTATCGATTGGCATAGAAAAACTCGAAAAAAGCAAAAACTATTCCAAAAACTGAAATTCTGGGGGATTGTTGGGTATTTGCCATTTCTTGTTGGGTACTTGCCTTCTGGGGGATGCACTACCCAAACCCCCCGCGCCCAGGTAAGCCCAACAATACCCCACATTTCATTTTTGAAAAATTTTATGTTTTTGGATTTTTTGATGCCAATCGATATAGCTCGACGAGAAACTTTCAAAAATGGTGTATTTCATTATAGCACCATTCTTAGGCCAATATTCGACTCTCAAAAAATTTTGAATTCCCCAGAACTTTGGAGCTGCCCACTTATGGTGCATGCCCCCAAACCCCCACGCCCAGGAATGATCACCACTACGATTATTGTGTGTATTCATAAAAAGCTATTTCTGACGTGAAAATGCGAATTTCGGACCAAAAACGGCGAGCAACCCAGCACATTTTATTTAGTCCTTATAAAGTTTTCAAAAATTTCCGATAGCTGAAGGTTGGCTAAGACTTTCAACGTCTTACAAGATTTTGGATTGCTGAATAAAACTATAAGCGTTTAATTATTTTTTGTAAGAATTTTGGCCTGTTTTCATGACTTATAAGCACGATTGGCTCAGCGTGTTTATGTATACAATTATAGCCTTCCTTGAAAAAAGCCGAGGAGGATGAATAATACACATTAAATAACCTTATGAGGAGACTGGCAGGTGCACCACTTGCTTTAGCAATATTTTCTGCATCACTGGAGTTGCTTAGCAGTAACTAGTACGCTTGTGAAAATTTCAATAGACTCATTTTATTTAATTGACTTAATTTTAATTCAATTTATTAAATTTCCGTTTAACCATTTTTGTGGCCTTACGCATGCGGATTAATTGAATTCAAGAGAAAACCATAAATAATAACAGAAAGTCATCAATCTGAAAAAATAATAAAATGAAAAAATAAAGAAATAAATAAATAAAAGGTAAATAAATTAGGCATGCTGTTAGTATAAAAGAAACAAAAAGACGCGAGAAAGAGTATATAAAGAAGTACATAAAAAGCACACAAAATTATATTATGAGAAATTACGGGTTTTACGAGGCGCAAGAGTTCAAGTGAAACGAGAGAAGTAAGAAGGAGTTATACAGAATAAATACACAAAAAAACGTGAAAAATATAAACAAGCGAGGTCATCAGAGAGAAACTAGGTTGCTACAGTTTCGTGCCTTTAATCCTCTGACTCTCACTGCAACCTAGCGGCACCAGTCTAGGCGGCTAGACTGCCCTCTCAACTCAACGAACAAGCAAAAGGAAATGCAAACAAAACACGAAAATTATTTATAGAAAATCTAGTCAATGTGCCCCTACTTTGGTATTTTTAGGATAATGCTGCACATGACCAAAAAAACTAGGCGAACGCGAAAAATTTCAGAAAATCTCAGTCAATGTGCCCCTACTTTGGTATTTTCAGGATAATGCTGCACATGACAAAAACAAAAACTAAAGTTAAAGTAATCAGACTCTGTACCTACAGAAATTTAACATCATTCCTAATCATTTCTGGTCAGTCCGATAAAACGTCACTGTTAATCCGTAGATATATTTAAAACTTATCTTGCTCTTCTGTTTGTCAGTGCTTGCAAGCAGAAACAAGCAAAAAAGTTGTCTTGCGATAATGCATACTATGACCTATAAGTTTGCTTATTCATGCTTGTAAGCAACAAGAAAAATCTTTAAAAAACCAATTTTTGAAGAACTGTTTAGTATTTACACTTTCGTGTTGGGTATTTGGCCTTCTGGGGTGCATACATACACCAAGCCCCACACCCAGGTTAGCACGGCTGGCCTCGTGAGTCAGCCGGCCTGTTTCGCTCAGTAATCGAGCTTCTTGCAGGACAAATTCCCTAAAAAAGTATTACAACGACTAATGACTTAGGGATTAAAGTTGATTCACATTTTTATGCTCTTTTGCGAAAAGATATTTTCAATCATCTTCAATTTTTTTGTCATTTTTTCATCTTTTCAGTCACTTTCATTATACTGATAATATTACCATTTTTACAGCATGGCGTGCCTAGGTAGGTACATATATGTATCTTATAAGACAGCTTGTATTATCTTATAAATGAATCGTGTCTTGCTTATCATGTCACAAGCACACTTAAGCAATCATGCAAGTCATCTTGCAACAAGAACGTAATTTGCTTGCTCATAGTTGTCTGTAATACGCAGACGTAACTTTCTTACAAGACGGCTTTTTGCTAACGCTGTCCTACAATCCTGCTTGTCTTTAATTCTTGTCCTGCTTATGACTGCGTGTAAGCAAAAAGCAAAGGCTGACAAGAATGTAAGATAGTATATGCCATCTTATAAGAATTTTATGTATTGTAGGACTGCTTGCAAGCAGTAACGTTTTCTTATAAAATCTTGCAACAACATAAGGATCCGGAGGAAGAAAAATAAGATTTCTAAGAATCTTATGAGAATTCACCCGCTACTTATCAAGATGTAATAAGCAACATAACGTGGGCCATTATTCATTTATCAAATTTGAAATCTTCGCAAAATTCTTTGTTTATTGAGACATCTGAAAATTTTGCAAACCCCCGAATCCAGCGAATTTTCCCCTCCCCCCAAATCGAAAGACCTCAGCAGAATTTAATCTTTGATGCTATTTTTGGCAACTTCACCCCGCTGAACCTTCATAATCGGCCGCTCTTATGTTCCAAATCGGAAAGTCAAGCAATTTCCGGGTATAAGTTCATCATTGACGAAATATGCAGAATCATCGCTAAATCGACTTAATCCCGGAGAAACATATCAGGTACATACATAGGTACAGATTATGTAGAATATTTTTTACGCTTTACTAAATCACACTTTCTTCTGAGGCGATCAAAAAGCGGCAGCAGTGCTTTAAAAGTTCCAAGCGAACCTTGTTTATATGTAGGTCGTAAAGTTGAAACAGTGGGTTGCTTGCTGAACGGATATGACTCATATAGGCACCACCTACACAACAAGACTCTCGAATAATAAAATTTGAAATTTCTAGTGGAATTAAGGCGAAAGATTAATGAAAATCAAAAATTTTGCACAGTGTTGATATCGAATCGACTAACACTTTTTGAGCATTTATAGCCGTTTTTGAGGGATTTTCGCTCCAGAATGCTTTGCTGTGCATCTGGTCTAGTCTGAACCATATATGCACTAAATGGCCGATCTGGATGGAAGGATGAGCCGTTCTTACGTCAGTTAGTGAGGTTTATCGGACAAAAAAGACTTAAAAATTGGTGTATAAAAATGCTAAGATGGCGTTAAACCTATATTAATCTGCAGTTTCTATAGTCTGTTTCGTCTAGCTTTGGGTTTTCTCAATTTAATCCGCATAAATCAGGCTACAAAAGTGATTTAAACTTTTGATGCAATGATACGGTTTAGCAGTAGCAAGCGTCTTACCGTAATTCAATGTACTGTAAATCACAACTATACTATTCGTTTAAACCACTTTTGTAGGCATCTTTAATTTTTTCAAAAACCTCAAGTTATAGTCTGTTTTACACAACTTCGGCCATAAATTTTAAAACTATCTCCGACAATATGCTGACGGGTTGCGATTATAGCATTGATCTGATATATAATTATCGTAACCCTCGGCCTACTGTCGATGAAAATTCTCAGAATTTATGCACGAAGGTATGTGAATTCGACTGTAAATGAAACAGATTATAGTAAATTTCAAGCAATTTCATAGAAGGTTTTCAGTTTTCATTCATTTTTAGCCTGTACTCATTTTGTTTTATTTAGAGAAAATGAGGGGAAATGAATACCGGAAATTCCTGAAAATCAAAAATTTTCTGCTAAGAGCTCGAAAAATATCAAAAGTTTTGGCATAGTTTTTATGCTATTTTAGCTTGTATGCTAGTTTTTGTGACCGTTTTTCTAAAAAAAATTTGGCTGGCCGCGTCTCCCAAACGGGCTAAGCTGTGCATCTATCGTGTTGTATGTACATGGTAAGGAAGCTGAACCGGTGGGAGCATTGAGAATATCGTGTGATTGTTGAAACGTTGAGGGGTCAGCAGATGGCCAATCATGGTAAGCGTCTGATGGCGAGTCAAAATTAAAACCGCTGCTTTATGATTAAATTGTTTTCATACCCGAATGATGTCATCAACCATCCTGGATAATAGAGTAATTTATTTTTTATACTTCATAATACATAATATGATAATGTACCTACCTTTAAAATAAATTAATAATAGTAATTTTAATAATACTACCTATGAAATATTTCATTAATTACTTATGGTTTGTGTCAAAATTTTTTTTATTATTTCATCGAAGCGTGCTGCACTAATAAAATTGATGTTAGATGTGAAAATTGCAATTAAAATTACATTTTTCCCGATCGGGTAAACAATCTTTAACCTTCCACTGGCTGGGTAAAAGTTCGTTTTTGTAGGAAGTGGGACTAATGACACCCCAGCAAAGACTTAAAGTCGAATGAGCAGATAAATGTACGTCAGCTTAAAATCAATATCACATATTGTATCCTTGACATCAGACTTCGTGTAAGTAAGCTTGCTGCTTCGTTACCCAGTGAATTTATTATATTGACTGAATATTATGCTGAAGATCATACGATATAATACAGATGCTTTGTGCTTTCTGCACGTGCTTTGCTTTATATTTCTTTAATGTTTTTCTGTCTGCCACTGTATAATCAATCTAAACAGCTAAAATGTTCTGCTTCATCGAGCTATAAGTAAACAGCGATCTGAAAAATTTGGCTCAAAGTTTAAACAGCACAGAAAAGGTTTTATAACTCTGATATGAGAACGGGCGATTTTGCGAAAATTTTTAAAACTTTCTTCAGCAATTTAATGCGCTCAATCACTTAAAAAATAATTCAATCATTTTGCCTATCGCATTTCCTGGAATGTCATACAAATGGATCGCTTCATTGAGCTGTATCGCATTTGTGCCGCATTATAAGATTTATAAAAGGTACTTTTGATCTTTTTCTTTCCGACTGGAAATTTGCAAGTGAACATTTTTCAATTTGTCATAAACAAAAACATTTTTAGGTTTTTGACTAATTCTTATTTTGTACGCATCAACGCTTAATTTTATAAGACTGTGCCTGCCAAACAAGCATTGTTTATAGTATATTTTGATAGGATTCCGATGTTTATTGCAACCTGTTCTGTTTTTTATTCTTCTTTCTCGTAATCGTACAATTCACTCTAATGATACTCGTATTTATTCATGCGTCTTGCTGGTATTCCTGTAGTATGTCTCCACCTGTAAAAATGTATCAACTACCTGTAGCATATCTCCACCTCGCAGAACTTCATTTTCTTATCATTTCATTTTCAATTTCATTTTTATTTTTTCATTTTTTATTTTTAGTAATTTTTTGTTCTTTTCCATTTTATCAACTGTCGACGGGTACAATACATTTCAGTACACCCGTTGACAGATAATAAAGTGGAAAAAACAAAAACAATTATTAAACAAAAAAGTTTTTATCAATAAGATGACATTCTGTCAATAGGCGGAATGACTTAAAATCGAAAAAAATTGAAGTTCTGAGAGGTGGAGACATGCTACAGGTAGGTGGATACTAGTGTTGTAAAAGATATCTTTATCTTTATCTTTTAGCAAGATAAAGATAAAGATAAAGATATCTTTATCTTTATCTTGACGACTGCTTTATTTTATCTTTATCTTTATCTTTATCTTTTAGGAAAATCACAGGCTATCTTTATCTTTATCTTTATCTTTTTGATAGGAATTTATCTTGCTAAAAAAAGATAAAGTATGTACATATGTAGCACGTAATCCAAAATGCAAGTTTGATGTGAAATACATTTAGACGGATTCAAGTTTGACTGTAATACAAGAAAAGAAAAGAAAACAATTGTTTAAACCCTACGAAGTGCGGCCCAAACTAATGCCTGTATATCGAGGGTGTTGCTTAAATCCGGAAACGGAAATGGAAACAGAAACGATGGGCAAAATACGGAAACGGAAAAATAGTTATAGTATTTTGTACACAGTTTCGTTGGGGGTTTCTCCGCTCTGAGAGTAATCCAAAGTGCCGGAAACGGGGTTCCCTAAGTAGGGCCCATCAGGGTCAACACACTCAGCCCGTTTCCGGCGAAATTTCACCCACTGAAGGGGAGTTTAGGGTTCGGAAACAGGGTACCCCACAATTCAATTGTGAAGCTGAACCCGGTTTCGTCGGGGGAGTTTCTCGGCCCTGGGGTGGCCTAAAGGGCGGAACTAGGGTTCCCCAAGTAGGACCTATTAGTGTGAACACCCCCAACCTCGTTTCCAGCAAAACTTCTCCCAGTCTGGGGGGTTTAGGGGCTTGGAAACGGGGTACCACATAATTCAAATGTGAAGTTGAAACCGGTTCCGTCGGGGGTTTCTCCGCCCTGGGAATAGTCCAAAGTGGAGGATTGGGGTCCCCAAGTAGGAGCTATTAATGTGAATATCCCAACTCCGTTTCCGAAAAATTTTCTCCCACTGAAGGGGAAGGGGCTCGGAAACGGGTTACCCCATTATTAATACGTGAAGCTGACCCCGCTTCCATCGGGGGTTTACCGCCCTTGGGGGTGGTCCAAAGTGCCAAAACCGCGGTTCCCCAAGTAGGGTCCATCAGGGTCAACCCCCTAACCCCATTTCCGGCTCAATTTCACCCACTGAAGGGGTGTTTAGGGGCTCAGAAACGGGTACCCCATTATTTATATGTGAAGCTGACCCCGGTTCCGTCGGGGGTTTCTCCGCCCTGGGGTCGGTCAAAAGTGCTAGAAGCGAGGTTCCCCGAGTAGGGCCCATCAGAGTGAACACACCCCAATCTTGTTTCCATCCAATTTTCTTCTACTGGAGAGGGGTTTAGGGGCTCGGAAACAGGGTATCCCATTATTCATATATGTAGCTGACCCCGGCTCCGTCGGTGGTTTCTCCGCCCTGGGGGTAGTCCAAAGTGCCGAAACCGGGGTTCCGTAAGTAGGGCTCATCAGGTTCAAAACCCCCAACCCCGTTTTCGGCAAAATCTTACCCATAGAATGTGGGTTTAGGGATTAGGAAACTCAGTAGCACATTATTCATATATGTAACTGACCCCGTTTCATTCGGGGGTTTCTCTGCCCTAGGAGTGGTCCAAAGTGGCGGAAGCGGGTATTCGCAAGTAGGACCCATTAAGGGCAACACCTCCAACCCCGTTTCCAGGCAAAATTTTACCTATGTACATATATGAATAATGGGGGACCCCGTTTTTGAGCCCCTAAACCCTCCTTGATTGGAAGAAATTTTGCATGAAACAGGGTTTAGGGTGTTCAGGTCCCACTTGGTGAACCCCGGCTACGACACTTTGGACTGACCCCAGAGCGAAGAAACCCCCAACAGAACAGGGTTCGGCTTCACATTTGAATTATGTGGTACCCCATTTCCGAGCCCCTAAACTCTCCTCCAGTATATGAAAAATTTTCGGAAAAGGGGTTGGGGATGTTGATGACCCTGATGGGCCCTACTTGCGACCACGGTTCCGGCACTTTGGACTACTTCCAGGGCGGAGAAACCCCTGACGGAACCGGGTTTTCTCATATAAATAATGGGGTACCCCGTTTTCGAAATCCTAAACCCCCTTCAATGGGAGAAATTTTGCCGGAAACGGGGTTGGGGTGTTTAAATTAATAGGTCCTACTTGGGGAAGCCCGGTTCCGCCACTTTGGATCACCCCCAGGTGCGAAGAAACCCACGACGGAACCGGGGTCAGCTACATATATGAATAATGAGGTACTCCGTTTCCGCGTCCTTAAACTCCCTTCCATGGGTAAAATTTTGCCAGAAACGTGGTTGCGGGTGTTGACCCTGATGGGTCCTACTTGGGGAACCCCGGTTTTGCCACTTTAGACTACCCTCAGAGCGGAGAAACCCCCGACGGAACTGGGGTCAGCTAAATGTATGAATAATGAGCTACTAAATTTCCTAGTCCCTAAACCCCCATTCTATGGGTAAAATTTTGCCGTAACGGGGTTGGGGGTGTTAACCCTGATAAGCTCTACTTACGGAACCCCGGTTCCGGAACTTTGGACTGCCCCCAGGGCGGAGAAACTCCCGACGGAGCTGGGGTCAACTACATATGTGAATAATGGGGTACCCTGTTTCCGAGCCCCTAAACCCCCATTCCATGCAGCGTTTTTTTGTACAAGGTCCGTTTGTACATGTACAAAGATGGTCCCTAAAAGTCTTTGTACATTTCGTACATGCAAATTTTTGTGTACTTGAATATGGAAGAGTAGCAATTTTAGTGTTGTAAAAACATAGTTGTTCGACATTTGGTAGTGTATTTCAGCTAATTTCTGGGTCTCTAAAGGCAAAAATCACCAAGAATCGTCTTAAAACAACGCGAAGCGCCGAAAAATTTGACATTTTTTTGAAATGCAATTTCTGCAATTATAAAGATGTATATAACACACAATTACTCATTTCGGCGCGAAGCGCCGAAAATTTTTTTATTTTCAATTTTTGACTTCTCAAAAATCGTTGTACATGTACAAAGACGGTCCCGAAAAGTTTTTACACATCGGGAAAAATCTTTGCCGAATACAAAAAAACGCTGCTTCCATGTGTAAGATTTTGCCGGAAACGAGATTGGGGGTTTCGACCCCGATGTGCCCTACTTTTGGAACCCCGGTTACGGCACTTTGGACTACCCTCAGGTCGGAGAAACTTTCAACGGAACCGGGGTCAGGTTCTCATATGAATAATGGGGTACCCAGTTTCCGAGCCCCTAAATCCGACTTCAGTGGGTGAAATTTAGCCGGAAACGGGGTTTGGGGTGCTCATCCTAATGGGCCCTACTTGGGAAACCCCGGTACCGGTGCTTTGGATCGTTTCCGTCTCCGTTTCCGGCTTTTACACGCAATCAGTTGGCTGCTTTGCATCACCCACTCTGGTTTATTGCACTTCACATGCAACATTCTCCTATAGTCTGTTTCATTTAACTTTGCGGGTTTCTTCTTAAATTTTCCACAAGAATCAGGCTACAAAAGCGGTTTAAACTTTTGATGCAGTAATGCAGCTCAAAACAAGCATACGTCTCTATATGACTCAACATACTTTAATATATCATGTTTATTGTATTAGTTTAAACCACTTTTGTGACCGCTTCAAATTTTTTCAAAAACCTCAAAGTTAAATGAACCAGACTATAGGTCCAGGCGACAATATTTACACTTTATCTTTATCTTTATCTTTATCTTTATCTTTTTGGTTCCTTTATCTTGCAAATTATCTTTATCTTTATCTTTCTTAATTTTTTATCTCTATCTTTATCTTTATCTTTATCTTTTAGATTTTAAGATTTCAACTTTATCTTTATCTTTTATCTTGCAAAAAATCCTTATCTTTTACAACACTAGTGGATACATTTTTTGACAGACATACTACAAGAATACCCGTCTCACTAACGAGATCGCACATTTTCCATTCAACGGCATGATTATCTATAGAAGACCAATTGCTATTACGGCAATTTGTGCTTTATTTTTTCCTTGCTACTTGGTGTACAAAGATGCTCTCTTGTATCACGCCACTTTTTTGAACAAACTATATTTTCCCGGAAATTCGCTCAACGCACAATCGCACAACCTAAAATCTCAGAGTGGCGAAGAAAGTGTGGTTGCTAACACGCTTTGTTTAGACTTAATCCGGAGGAAAACTCAGTCCTGCTTATTTAGTCGATTACAAAAAGCCGAGTCATTTTGGTCGTCGATTAATTCAGCAATTAACGAATGTACGACGTTTTTGCAACGAACTGTTGGTTACATTAAAGTTGAAAACACGGACGATTACAAATTTATAATTTTACCCGATTCTGCTGATTACGCTAGGCAGAAGTGTACATTACTCACAATAGGTTATTGTTCTTTCACTAATGTATGAACATGAATGATTATTTTTAAATGCTTATTTGCTGTTAGAAATTGCAAAAATTGTAAACTAATCTAGACAAATCACTTGTATTAAGACGCATTTGGGGGGCTAAAATTTTGAAGTCAAATATCTCAACAAATATTTCTGACAGATAAAAATAATGATGTATTCGAGCGTTTCTCAGCGAGCTCCAATTATTGGAGAAGGAATAATTTGAAAAAAAAATTTATTTCAAAGCTCCTGGAAATTCTGGGCCTATTAGCTCAAAAGCATGTTAAAATCTAGTCTAACAGTCTTTATAATAAGCTTCAATAATTTTTAATTTTTTGCCTTCGGGGGATCCATACAAAAAATACTCATACTTTCAAAATTTGGGGGACTGGTCCCCCTATCCCCCACAGCTACGTGCCTGGCTAAGATATGATTTTTTACTTTCACATATATTATATGTACATACATATGTATCTAATGCTTAAACTAAAAACGCAAACTCATCATCAAATTTTGCGGAACTATATAAAATAAGAAATCTGTAAAAAAATATTTTGATATTGTATATTATTTTAATTTTCATATTAAAATTAAAAGTGCTGTACGTTCCGCATGTTTTTGCTCAATGTGCACACGTTTATAATATTCATATTTCTACAAAAAAATATTTTATGAATTTGTGATGAAATTCGTTAAGCAACATCATGAAGTAAAGAAATAACAGTCCTCGATTCTTGTAGTTTCAATAAAACGTCATTTCTATTATCAACCACATGTAAAGCGCATTCAGGATAAAATCGGCGCCTATCGCCACTGTTTGGTGTAGGACGGACAAACTTATGATTTTAAGCAAAAAACAGATTCACATTTAACCAAAATTAATTCAACATTGTTTTTTAAATTGATAAGTCTCCTAATGATAAAATTTATGAAAAGAAGGGTCATTGTTTTAATTATTTCAATTATTTATTAAGTTCGTCATACTTAATACAATACCCATTTTTGTGTATTTATAGGAATTGGTGAAGATATTTTCGCCGAAGAAAAGGTCAAAAATTATTTTCCTGATTGCCGCTTTATCGGTACCGATCCCATTTATGAGTCAGGAATAATGTATGAAAAATTGGGCCAGTTTTTGAATGTTGCCGTCAGCGATAAAAATGGATCGATCACAGCGTCAGTATATGAAAATGGTGCGTGATGTACAAAATAAAGCTAAAACTGAAAGCATATATGCACATGAAATGTTCCGAAAAACGAATTTGTTTTGAGCAATAAGTCGTTGGATACGAAAGCACGGAGCTTTTTAGATTTTTCTTTTCGTGTTAAAAGTAGGTTACTTCAACATATTGTGCTTATAGTCTATTTAATATAAGTTTGTGCATAAATTTTAAAAATTTTACCGCAATAAGCTGAGCCTACAGATTAGGATGATTATGTATATCAGATACATGAAATAGTCGCCCAAATTTGAAAGAAACTGACTATAGCTGCAAGCAGACATGCACGTGGGAAGGGGGTGGGGGTCTAGACCTTGAAAATGAAAAAGTGGAAAATTTTGTGTTGAAAATCAGGCGGTATAAAGGCCAAAAAATGAAATTGAAAATTTCCTTCGAAAAGTTTTTCAAATTGATCAGAAATTGTGTAATAACGTAGTTTTAACGCTATTTCAGCGCTTATACCAGTTTTTTAAAATCATTTTAGCATGAAAAAGTCTAATTTTTGACCCCCATACCGGCTGACCCGCCAGATCGGTCATCTTGTGCATCTATGGCCGCAAGCCATAATGTGGAATAAGTGCACGTAAATTCAATGCGCTAAATAAGATTCAGTTCGAAATTTTTGAGACAACTTAGACAGTAAAATAATATCAGCTTAAGGTCTTTTTCAAGGCTTGATGAGGAATACACGTAATCTTTGATCGTCACTGATTTCTCTTCCACGCGTCCATTTCATAATTTGGCGCAAAGTGTCGAAAAGTTTAGAAATTTAGTCGAAAAAATGCTTAGAAATTATCAAAACTATTGTCCTATACCCAATCTTCCTAATTTTATTCCATATACAAGGCTCAGAACAATTGTCTCTTACAAACTATGATAATGTTTTCGTGGCGAAAAATATAGATACCCATTTAACAAATTTCGTCAGGCCAACATCAATTAATATTGTTTTCTTATTATCTACTTGAACACTCTTGCTCAAGAAAAGGCCATCGCTATATTCAGTTTTCTGTTTTTACTCGCCTAAAATTATTTTTTTAAGTAGGTATTCAAAGAGACCTTAAAAGTGCAAAAAACTTTTCTAAGAAACTTGATCTGTGTAGACCAGAAGAACTATACACATTGACTTAAAACTTTTTAAAAATGCTATCGTAGTTTTCCACTTTACGATATCTAAAGCAGTTTTTTTGACATACTCGCCATGCACATGGGAGAGTTTAGGGGTAGCCCCAGAATGGGAGAATGAAAAGTTTTATAGAAAAAATAAGGCAAAATGAAGTCTAAAAATGGATGAAAATCAAGAATTTTCTGCAAAGAGCTTGGAATTGGCCGCAAAATGTAGATTAACATAGTTTTCACGTAATTTTATCATTTAAATCAGTTTATATTATGTCCTTTTCGGCTGAAAAAAGCTTCTGTTTGATCCTTATACCGGTCATGCTGTGCGGAAGTATCTATTAGTGAATATCTGCTTTATAGATACTTGTGACATTCATTTAAAAATTATTGCCATAAAACAGGTTACAGTTTCTTGTAAATGTGCCGCATGGCATTGATCCATAATTACCATAAATTATTCACAAGAGATGAAATAAAACTAGCAAAAAGCTTCAAGGTCATATACTCATATAAATATATATATATATATATATATATATATATATATATATATATATATATATATATATATATATATATATATATATATATATATATATATATATATATATATATATATATATATATATATATATATATCAACAGACTGTGATCATATTAGACAAAGTAGTGTTTTTTATCTTTTTATCCTGAAATTTTGTGCAAAACACAAAGTTTGTCATTTTCTGGTACTTCAACACATGCGATCCATCAAATCTTTAGAATAGCAGGTTTCAGACAGACGACGAAATTGGGTTTGGATTTCTAGTAAATTTTAGAAAAATTTATATGAATTTATAAATTGAAAAATTAAATTTAATTTGGATTTTATAAATTTAATTAAAATGTTATTAATTTTTTATTTTCTCTATCAAAACGACAATAAGTTAACAGATGGCGATTATTGCATTGATTATCGTAGTCTGTTGGCTTACTGCCGATAAGAATCTTGAAATTTATCCCCAAATTTATGCGAAATAGACTAAAGTATAACTCCAATCTTATTTTGCTAAAGTTTAATTTTATTGATAATGACATTATAGATAAATATTACCTTACCTACCTATTTAACTATTTAAGGTTCGTATCATGCTAAAATTGTTGGATCGATAGATTTTATGGAACTTTCACGTCACATCAACGAATCAACAATCGATTTTCTTTTCTTGGATGCCGAAGGAGCTGAATATGCAATTTTTCCGTTCTTGATTGACAAACTTATAAGGCCTTATTCAGTTTGCCAAATTTCTGTCGAAGTGCATGGATTCGGGAGCACGTATCGTATGACTGAAGCAGGATTTAAGAATCAAATGTTGAACTTATTGCAAAACAGCGGATACGTGCCATTATTTGGAGAGTTCACGTTCGACAACATGTTCAACCGTATGTTCTGGGTCGATTTTGAATCAGAAAATTGCATTAGAAAATATTTTAATAACTTTTGTCGTTTTGTCGCAGTAAGATAAATACACTAACTCATACATGCGTATTTTATCTCTAATCGGATTAATGTGTTCTTTGAAGAGAAAAAATCGTGCATGGTGTAGCAGAGGTGCTCTAAGCAATTTGAAATGTATCTCTTAACGTTACACCCATGAGCTTGATGTCCTATTGTTCCTTAATCGCGCAGAATGCAAGTAAGAGCCACACATGAGCGTGGGAGAGAGGGTCTGGACTCCCCCCGAGAATCAGGCGGACCCCCCAAAATCGATAGACCCACAAGAATTGAATTTTTGGTGCTATTTTTGGCAGTTTTGCCCCATCGGAACCCCCCCAGATTTCGATCGCTGCCCATGTAATGGTAAGAGCTCGAGTGGACGCTTATCCCACACACTTAATTCGGAGCGGAAGATCCGGAAACCGGTGCGGGTAGGATTTCGCTCACAGTAATGGTGAGGATGAGATGACCCCGTTACAATTGCAAAAAGTATTTGGCGTCTTTGCTATAGTCTGTTTCATTTATTCAAGAATTAAATCTATGTGCATGTGCATATGAATAATTTTTTCGCTAGTGGAAGCCATATTTTTTGACTAAAAATTATTTTGTAAGGACAACTAAGATTTCATAGCTCTCTGAATAGATTCTGGAGTGAAACTTCATTCTTTGTTATGGGCCATGTCAAAAACTTTTGCCTGCACTGTGAAATTTCGATCGGATGATTGAGTTGGAAAGGTAGATACTCGATTTTTTCAGCCTCACCGAGCCTGGGGGGTAAGAGAACCATAAAAGGGGTCCATCTCATTTAATAACACATTTTATTTAGTAATTAAAGGAAAGCTAAATTTTTTACAGCACGAAATGCATAAAAGTAGTGAATTAAGCAGCAATTTTATTGTGAGTCGTATCCTTTAACTTGCATTTCGTGTATATTCCGACGCTCCATGTGTCGCATTTTCGTTTAGAAATGATATTTTTGATAGCGTACCTACGCTAACATAAAATTTCTAAATATTTCAAGATTTTTATAGGAAAAAAATCACTGAATCGAAAGTGGATCTGAATAAAACAAGACGTTGGAATGACGAAATAACGCTATTTTGTACGTTTAAACAAAGAATTTTGGGAGAAATTTTAGATTGTTTGGGGGAATTCGGGTTACCTCCACACGTAGGCGTGGGGAAGGGGTCAGAACCATACGTGGGCATAATGCTTTAGGGGTATGCTCCCCAGAAACCAAAATACCCCCCAGAAACCAAGATACCCCAGAAACCAAAATACCCCATCCCCCAGAAACCAAAATTCATTTCTGAAATTTTTTTGTTTTTTCGCAATGTTTTGATGCCAATGGATAGTGCTCGATGAGAAACGTTGAGAAATGGTGTTTTTCTCGCCAAATCACTATTTTTAAGGTCAATTTTTGACTTCCAAAAAATCTTGCACCTCAGAACTTTGGTGCCGCCCACCTATGGCTGGAATCCCCTCAAGAATCCGGCGGACCCCCCAAAAATCGATAGACTTACTCAGAATTGAAATTTAGTGTCATTTTTGGCTATTCCGCCCCATCTGACCCCCAGAATTAGGCTGCGGCCCATGTATGGTTACCATTTCCCTTATTTAAATTCTTATTTCAGCATTGCATGCTGATTTGTTCTTTCTATCCTTTCATTTGCTCTTTTACTTTCCATACATATTTAAGCATTTTTATTATAAGTATAATTTAAGTATATTTAAGTATGTTTTATTTATACATTATTCTAAATGATATAGACGAAACCCGTAGATAATGAACAAACGAAATGCGAAGCAACGTGATCATAAATAAAAAAGACAGAAAAATCATAAATTAAAAAGTAACAATACTTTGAAGTTTTATTGAATCACAAGCAACAACTAAGAATATTTTAAGATTTTGTTTCATAAAATTAATTTTATTTCATTTTGAGATAGAGAATCGGACTATTTAAGGTCAAAAACCATTTGGCATTGTACTTTTTATCTGAAATCATTCATTATGGAGGTCGACGTCTGAGCATTGTCATCCTGCATAGTGTTACTAATATTGCTAATGAAAGTAAGCTTATTAGGGCAATAAATGAAAATAAGGCGATTAATCCATTTTTGGTGATGCATAATGCATGCTCATCTGCATTGGCGCCAGTTGCAGCTTTGGCATCGGTATGGTTCAGAAAACTGTCCAACTGACGCTTGAAAGCGGCTGCAAAATATGTGAATTCAGCTCACTCAAGTGATAAGGATAATTTCTTATTTACAAATAAAGATTTATAAGGTTCATCTCAATTAAAAGGTCCACTTTCACTTCGTTTAAAAAATAAAACGCCTCCTGATTAAAAGGTTTACAGCTTTTTCATACATGATGATCATGGGAATCCTGCAGGGGGGTCAGGCCCGGAAAAATTTACCATTATAGGTACACGTCAAAAATACTTTTTGCTGACGTTTGTGCTCGCATTTAGCATTTAGAACATGGAAACATTGAAAATTGTCGACAAAATTCCTAAAAAAATTAAATTAATCAACAAAATAATGGTCAAAAAATAAGTAAATGGCGTGAAGCGCCGAAAATATGACAATTTTGAGCCGAAATATGGCTAAAAACGCTCAAAAGAGCGCGCTTTCTATCATTATTTTTGAAAAATCGGTAATTCTCGGGTTCAGTCAACAGCCATTTTGCGGAACTTGGCAAATATTCTGTGGTCTTAGCCCCAGATATGTACATATGTGACGTAATCCCTAAAAATATCAGCATTAAGAGAACTTTGAAATAATTTCAACGCATTCTACAAATTTTATTACTGCAAGTTACTATAAAAATACATCGTAAAGAAACAGGCAAGGGGCAGCATAATTAAAGCGTAATCAAGGGCACTAATTGAGGATTTTATTTCAAAAAATGGCAATTTGTAAATAAAGCACATGATTATGTATAAAAGGGCCTACTTTTTGTGTAGAAAACAGCTATTTTGTAATTAAATAGCATTTGCTGCTCATTTGCGTCAATATGGACAAGATCATAGATGCAAATCTTAACCGATCCTGGAGAGCTAACCCGATCAATATAATCGAGTAGAGAACTACATAATTTGAACACAAATGGCCCAGAAATTAGTTTAACCATTAAAATAGCGTAAAAACTACCATAATCGGCTGTTTCTAGCAGATTTAAAAACTCGTCAAAAGTTTAAATTTTCGTTCGTTTTTGATTTTAATTTTATTTTTCCAGAAAATTTTGCCGCGCGTTCTTCTACGCTCCACGCGCATGTCTTGACGTGGCATGTACATATATTATCCCTAAAACCTTATTGTAAGAGCGTAATGATGACGTTACTTCTGTTTTCTATCGTTATATTTTCTCCATTGTTCAACGTTGCGCCATCGTCCAATTCTATTACCGTTATAGGATCGCTGGTTAGCGAAACCTCGATACTTCTGCTTCTGGCCGAAAAATTAGTTCTCTGAATTAGCAATTCAGAATTTCTAATGATGTCTTCGCGTTTGCTTCTAATCAAGTGATCGGCGTCAACTTGCGAGCGAGATGGATCGACAAATGTATAAATCGTTTTATCGGTCGTAGCATTAGTTTGGCATCTGGGAGGCTAAAAAATTGTATGCGCGGCAATATTTGTTTGAACCATTCGTTAGAAAAAATAATATAATAATTTTTCGGAGACATATAAAAAATACAGCAAACATGTAAAAAACTTAAATTGTAGTTTTTCGAAGCAGATAGAACGTTTACTGTGTGACGCAGGAGAAGGAGACGTTACCGTAATAAAGATAGGATGCAAAAAAAGTTTAGCGTGCAATGGTTTCAAGCACTGGAAATACAATAAGAAGCTGAAAGAGTATTTTTGAATTTTTTGTTTTTTCCACTGAGAAAATTCTGTCAGCTACAAGTTGTCTCTATTTTATTTTATTTCTTTAATGTTATTTTATTTTGTCTCCATTTTAATTTCCACTTAAGGGGTTTGAGGTTTAAACTCCAGAATAAAAAAGTAGGAAATTTTCTTAGAAAAATAAGATAAAAAGGCTAAATTGAACGATAATTATAAAATTTTTGCGAGTGAAATTAATAATAAACTGTGGACTTAGCTAGCTTTAACGCCATTTTAGCGATTATGTCGCTTTTTGGGAGTCATTTTGGGCTCATCTGGTTGAACCAGGTTCATTGTGAAACTATTCTTACCGTAATAACTTCACAGCTAGGTTCCTGCTTGTTACAAACTTGTACTGAACATTGAAAGGATACGGTTGGCTTGTCCGCGTATTTGAATACATGAGCCTCTACCCATGCTTTAGGAAACTGCGGATCATACTCTACAGGTGGCAAGATATACTTGTCGATATTACACCTAAAAGCGATTATTTTTTTAATTTCTTTGCGGCTTATTTCGTAGGATAATATGCAAACTAAATTCCTGTAATGATAACGGAGATATCGAATACCTACTATACCAATAATACATATTTAAATACTAAATGACACTAAAACAAAATTGTTTCTGCTGATTGACAATTATTGAAGTTGACTTGCTTTCATTCATTTAAGTAGCTGACCTAAGCAGTGGCGGACATAGGTGGGCACCAAAGTTCTAGAGGGAGGGTGCAAGATTTTTTCAAAGGTCAAAAAATGTCCTTGAAAATGGCGGCATGGCGAAAAAACAGCATTTTTCAACTTTTCTCAACGAGCGCTATCTATTAATATCAAAAAATTGCGAGAAAAAGACAAAAAAAATCAGAATTGAATTCTAAGTGGTATTTTGGTTTCTGGGGGGGTATTTTGGTTTCTGGGGTGCATACCCCCGAACCCCCCACGCCCAGGTATGGTGGCGGATCCGGGATTTTCTGACGGGAAGGGGACAGAGCCTCAAATTTCCCTGAAAGTGTCACAAATTGTCCAAAAAATCCGACCATTATGCTATAAATAGCGGGTTTTGCTATCTTCTGATGAGCAGAATTATTTTCCTGTGTTAAAAAGTTTGAAATTTCCAGAATTTTTCGAATTTAATTATGAAAAACTCGCAAAATTAGTGCCAAAATCGATATGAAGCGCCAATCATTTTCTAATCATTAAAAAGCAGTTCTGGGGGTTGACGGTAAATAGTCTGATTTCTTCCAGATTAAGAAGAATTGAGTTTTAGATTCGATCAAACAAAACGGAAGGTTACTATCACACCTGGGCGTGGGGGGTTTGGGGGGTATGCACCCCCCCCCAGAAACCAAAATACCCCCCCCCAGAAATCAAAATACCCCCCCAGAATTCAATTTTTGAAAATTTTTTTCGTTTTTTTCGCAATTTTTTGATGCCAATGGATAGTGCTTGATGAGAAACGTCGAAAAATGGTGTTTTTATCGCCATACCACCATTTTTAAGGCCATTTTTCGACCTTCAAAAAAATCTTGCACCCCCCCCCAGAATTTTCTTGCTGCCCACGTATGGTTACTATATGTAAAATTTATATGTAAAATTTGTAAAATTACTATGTGCTAAATTTGCAGGCAAAATTAATTTTAGACTAATTGGATTTTTCTAACAAAGAATCGTGAGATTTTCGATTTGGTTGCCGGAAGTACGAACCTCTCCGCGATCATGCGTGGTCATAAACCTCGAGAACAAATAATAAAAATTCCTGCAAAAAATAGAGCTTTCTGCAAAAATACCTATTTAGAATCACTCTGAGCATGACGATGCTTCTATCGTGAATGTTCAATACATTTATTAGAGGTTGTTCTAAGTTTCCGCTCTGATACGCATATTTTATCGATACCGTAGCTGCATTTTTATGAGTGAAACAAAAGACACTTTAGCATTTCACTTTCAAACAAGCTCCAAAGTCACTTACTTGGTCAACTTTTTAATGTAAGAAAAGATAAGTTTGGCAATGAGCTTTTGACTTAATTAAAATCTCGTGAAATTTATAAATGCTCACCCTCGATCATCAAGTATTTGGTATTTCGTGCCGAACCCGTCATCGACATAACAATTTTTAATCAAAATTCGATGCGAAGCTTAAATTAAGGAAAATATTGCGATAAAAATAAGACTAATAAATCCGAATAGTAGGTTGAATTTGTTGGGAAATAATCGCAGTATATGAACAATTCATTCGAGAATGCATCGAAAATACACCGAGAAAAGTCGTATACTTTTCGTAATTTTATACGTTTAGGCCCAGTTTCAATATCTTTAGGCTTAAGCCCTGGCTTGAACCTGACTTCAAGGTTAAAACATATGCGGCAGATTCAGGCCCGACTTAAGCCTAGCTTAAGCCAGGCTTAAACCTGGCCACGTATATTCAAACATTGAGTTCATTAGGCCTGGCTCAAGCCTAAACATTGAAACCGGATCCTGGTTAATAATGTAATTAAAATACTATGAAATATCAGTATTGAATTTTATTATGTACTAAATTGTAACATACTTGCAAAATGATATCCGCAAAATTGTTTGCTAATATTGGACGATCGTTGTGCTTTATTAGGTTGCTTATTACGTAATTGAATCAAAGAAGAAAATATATTCAAGACTTGAAAAACTGCATAAACAATTTACAGAAAAATAGTTTAAATCATCTGTTGAATTTTTTGTTACTTTTACGACATTAGTTTCTTACCGCCATCGCATTCCCACTCGTGATAAACTGGCTCCCCAACTTTAGCATACTTAACTATAGGACCAGCACGGCTTTCTCTTCTTACTGAAATTGTAAAAGTAGAATAAAACAAATTTAGCTAATTGAAAAATACAATCGAATTCTTAACAACGAATTGATTCTTATCATAAAAAATATTAAGTTTCTGTCATTATAATTGCATTTGACGCTATTGATTCTTTAAAAAAATCAAGTAAGTAGAAATCTACAAAATATGTATCCTGAACGTTAGAAAACCGGCCTTACTTGTAAAGACTCGGCACAAAGTGGAATTATAAGATTCAAGTTTTGAATACTTGAAGTTTTGTGAAGTTTTTCCAGAAAATAAAACATTCAAATCCTGATAGAAGCTCATTTTTGTCTGTTATTCAAACCTGACATCATTTACAATAGCAGCAAATCTAGCTGTAAACACGTTAAAAGATGATGCATAAATAACCGAGAAATAAGCTTAAATTTTTAGGGGTACTCAAGTATAATATAGGTACCTATGGGCTAACGCGCTTCATATTATAATTCAAGGTAATCATATGTTCTCTCAATTTTTTTAAGCCACTAACAACGTTATCGTTTAAACGTGTGTTTATCAACAAAGTAAGCTTAATTTATAATTAAATAAACTTAAACATGAGCTAGACTTTATTTGTACAGCAGTAAAATTTGTTATTTAAACCAATTATTAGTGAAATAAAATATTTTCAAGCCGAAATCTCTATTCTTGATTCTATAGAAAGATATTCGTTTCAAATTTTCAGATAAAATTGCATATATTATTTTACATAATTACACAACATAAAACTATGAAGCTCGCATTTTTGCATTCCGCATCAGAATAACTTTAAATTTACCTTGATAAGTGCACACGGGCACTCTTCCAGTATCTCTTATATCATCAGTGGGTATCATGCTTAAATTAAAGTAAACGAAATTGAATATGCAGCTTTTCAAATCAGAAATTGAACTCTTTACCTGATTTCAAAATTCGAAGTCACCTGAAATGAAATAAAAATGAGAGCTAATCAATACAAAGGGTTAATCAGTCTGATCTAAATCGACTCTAAAATTTCACTTCAATTAGAAAATATCATTTAGATACTTATCCTTTTTTAAATTCATATTAATGAGGAATTATTTGCACCAATGTGTTACTGAACAAGATTTTTTAAAACGACAACTGTATTTAATCAAATATTACCAGAGTCTCAGCTTCCATGTAGAAACATTGCACTCTGTAAGCCTTGTCCACTTTTGTAATGAACAATCTAAAAATGCCATGTGATACAATATGAATCATAAAAAGAAGAAGAAGATATTTTTATTACTTGTGGAAGCTTATTATTACGACCAATGATTGCATCACGCCTGGTTGTGGAAGTTCCTTTAAAAAGTTTCAATCTGATACTTACATGAATTCTAAGGGAAAGTTGGAAAGTATTTATTTATTTATTTATTTATTTGTTTTTCTACTTATTTATTACCCTATGTTTACCTACCCACCAAAGTAGTTTTATCACTCGCCCTCCTACACTTGTTTTTCGTGGAAATACTAGGAAAATGTCTATATTTTTTAATTTCATCAGAATTAGATCCAATGCAACGAACTCATACTAATAAAGAAAAGATAGAAAGTATAAACAACAAGTGTATACCATTCGTGATTTTTGCATGTTGCAAACTCCAAAACCGAATTTGATCGTCGGACTAGATGATCTTTCGTCAGATAAAGACTCACCAATGAATAACTTCGAGCATTCTTGCCTTTCAGACATTCCTTTCACGAAAATCCGACCTTGAAACGGATTTCTAGTCATAAAGTTAATTTCAATAGCATCATCGTTGCAAGTTACGCTGGAGCCTGAAATTCTCGAATTCGTTATGCCTAAGACGACTTGATAAAATGACATGTAAAAAAGGGTAAAAAACAGAGACTTCAAAATTAATGTACTCCAATAAAGACCTTTGTGTGATAAATTTTATTTGGATAAAGGAATGCTACAAACTCATTTGTGTAGAACATTTAAAATTATAAAAAATACTTTTACAGATGTTTTCTTAATCAAGTATAATAATTTTGTGCTTAACACTTGGAATTTCAGGCTAAATATGATTATATATTTTTTATTAAGATTCCGCATCCAACAATCTTCGCAAAAAAATAATAATGCAGGGAACTGGTGATTCTGATATGGAAAAAATTCTGACAGATAATGAAGTTTTTGGATATAATTTATAAACTTAACTGTTTTAATACTTCAATATAAGTACGGCAAAAAACGCGATAACTGTACGCGTATAAGATGGATAGTAAGTTATATACTTGCTATCATACTTATAACTCCATTGTCAATAGCTATTGCTGTTGCACTTGTTGATAGGAAGGATAGGATAATAGCTACCTGAAAAATAATTAAAATGAAGATACATAATGTGTTATAATAGATAACATGCATACAATTATGGAAAGGATAAGAAATAGTGATCTACTGTTTATATCACATCGATCCTATCGATTTAACAAACTATAAACATTGAGCTCTTTTTATTTTGAAAAATCCTGCCAGGCTTGACTCAATTTCTATCTTCGATGATTAACAAAAATTACAGTACCAAATTTCGTGTTTTTCTATTTGAATGAAAATAATTTATGCAATCATATATATACTTTAATTGTTTTTTCGGCAAAAAATGATTCCGCACTTTATTGCATCTTTAAGATATACTATTACTAAAATTAGGTATGGAACAAAATATATGCTATTTAAATGTCTATCTTTCGAAAAAATTGTAGAAAGTGTGCTTTTCAAGTGTTTCAACTAGATTGTGGCTCAAAAGTGTTAATTTTAGGTGCTTCGCACAATTTTACTTATTTTTTGACCGTATTTTATTCACTTTGCTCAAATTTTTTCCAAAATTTTCCAAATGTTTTTTTAAATGTTTTACAAAGAACGAGCTTCGTCTAAAACAGCGAAAAACATTGCTTTTAACGTGTACGTATGGTTTTTGAGCCCAAAAAGGCACTTTTAAAAAATTATTCGGATCTCACCCCCAGAATTTCTATGTTTTACATAAATGATAACTACTCAAGATAGGTGCTATCCATTTTGGAAAAATAAATCAGCTTGAGCAGAGAGCGAATAAATTTGCTAAAATTTCAGCAAACGATTCCGAACCTTAAGCGAAGTCGAATTTGGCACAACGTTGAGCATATCGTAGGATCACAAAATTGTTCAGTTATTTGCCGATGGGTTCATAATTTGTGATTGGAGATTGAAAATCTCGCAATGGTGCAAGCAAGAGATTACGCTCACAATAGTCAGGATAAAATTACAACCGTCATACGAAATTATTGAAAATTTTTATTATAGATTACCGTTATGAAACTTTTCGGACCGGTAAAATCAAAAATGTCTAGTGGTGGATTCCAGATTATGTCCTAGAATCATCTATATGTACATGCATTTCTTTACACTGACGCTTTGATAATTTCAGATTAAGTGAATCACAACTCAATGGACGTGTGTATACATTGCGAATATGATAATTAAATGAATCTGGGACGGTCGGTGTTATTAAGTTGTCGTTGGAGCGAAATGCCCGTTCGTAACATACATCCACTTCCAATGAGTATTGTGCTAAAGTGGGCCACTTTTCCAGATTTTCAACTAAATCTTTACGAATCTCGCTTTTTTCAAAACCGGACCGTTAACGAGGAAGAAATTGACTCGAAAATAAGGAACTACTGCGGAAAATGGAGCAGGCTGTCCAAGTTTCTCAATTATTACGAGGACCGATTAAAAAACCCCAAATTTCTGCTTAACTCCAGTAAGTGGACACGCAAGACCTACCTATTTATTCCTAAAGCGCCGGAGGGCAAACGAAAAAAGAAACTTAGTATTTCCAACTTCGCCCGAATTTCAAACTTTTTGCATCCACTCAGCCCTAAACGTCTTTCCGTGCGACGTTTGCACGTGCAATTTACGAATAATAACTTATCGGAGCAAAAATCAAAAAAACACATATTATTGTTTTTTTCTTCCTGTTTTGACAAGAATTATTTTTAATGAATATATTTATGTCTACATTATTATGAATTTTTCCTTCAGATTTTACGTAATGCAGTTGTTTAAGATGAAAAGGATATCTGTAAAAAACTAAATATAAATATATTACTTTTACTGCTCTAAATGTAGTGTTCCACTTAATGAGTTCTTCCCACGCTGAGTATCGAAGATCATACAGTAAAGAAAGCCAATCTTGAGGTCGGTCTACGACGTTTTGGCGCCAGCAACTTATAAATTGTTCTAATTAAATCAATTTTGAAGCAATTTTTAAATGAATTATATATTCAGAAAGCAGATTCTACAAGCTACAAAATAGCACATTGTTTTTCCGTTTCGATGAGTATTCATTTATGTACGACTGAAAAACTGTAGAAAATCCAGTGTATTTTTAGATGCACTTAATTATCTGACTAAATTCGGAGATATTTCAAAAGTAATTTATATCATCACGTAGAGAATTGAATGGGCTTTCAGAATCTATATTATACTTTAATCATAAATCAAATGTAAATAATTAATAATATTACAAAGAGTAGCGCCAAAACGGCGGCGCACAAAGGTCTCATTTCGTTTTGAGGTGCCAGGGAATTTGATTTCACACAATATTTGCTGACCTATTCGCAAAACTGCGGACCGTTGCTGGTTTTGAAAAATGCTGTTTTAGAAATTCAACGACTTTCTGGCTCAAACGTATCAATCTTTATGCGTTTTGCAGCGAACCATTTTGCTGAACAATATTTTTAATTTCATTAGAATTGTTTAAAAAACTTATTTCTTTCAGACCCCCGCATTTTTATGCATTTTCATTGCATGCTGCACACTCGGTTAGATTGTACCTACGACGTTTTTTGACGGTTTTCTCTGCTTTCTGTGTAGTTTTTTTTACTTTTTCAAAGTTCCTATCGTATATAAATTTTTGCGCAAATCAAATTAACGACCATTAAGTATATAACGTTTGATATCACTGATTTTGTTGCACAAACCGGGAATGAACGCAACTAAGACAAGTTTATGATCAGATTCAACCGGACATCCGCCATGGGCCGACGTGTCGTACCTTCTCCAGTTATCGTCCACATTTGCCCACAGAAACAAGTCGCCAGGTTCAGTGTGTACGGTCACATCTGACATAAAAAATAAATTTGTAGTTTATAAACAGACGTGCACGTGGATGTTTCGGGGTCTGCACCATACATAGGCAGCAACCGAATTCTGGGGTCTGATGGAGGCAAAATCGTTAAAAAAATCCCCACAAATTATATTTTTGGGATCTTTAGATTTGGGGGTTTTCAGGTTCTGAGGTCTTAGGTTCAAAGCCCCCCATACGCATGTGTGGTCTGGCTGGACGATAGATGCACAGCATGGCCGATATGCGGGATCAGCCGTTCTGGGGGTCAGTTAGTGAGCATTTTGGGCTTAAATGACTTCAAAAACTGGTATAAATCCTAAAAAGCGTCAATACATTATTCCACATCTGGTCAATTTCAAATACCTTTTACGAAAAGAATTCGATTTTCCTCTATTTTCGGCCCTCGTTCTGCCTTCTTCCCCTCACAAAATTTTCGATTTTCCATTCCAGGCAGGTCTAGATCCCGAAACCTTTCCCTTTTGCATGTTGTCTGGTCTGACTGGATTGCCCCTACAAAGACTAATGGCAAATTATTTTACAGAAAATACGGAGAAAAATCAAAACTTTTAGCCAAAATGTTTGAAATCGACCAGAAATTGGCAATCATATGATCTTTACCGTATTTTAACCTTCAAACCATTAAAGGCCATTTCAGCTCAAAAAGCTAACTGGTTGAACCCAAACCAGCTGATTTCCTACATTGCCACGCTGTATACAAAAATGAATGTTCTTTTTCAAGTTTTACAGGTAAGGATTAAATTACTCGATTTCCATTTCCCGACTTTTGTTTCATTTTATTTTTCATTCTATTTGTTGCTTACATTCTTTGTCTTAAATCCTATAGATCGCGAAAAATGCTAGTTCGAATATTACTTTACGAGCAATATTTATACAAAAAAATATCAAACTTATTTTTTTCTGCTTTTCCATATTACATATGTAGCGTATGTACTATTGATACAGATATCCTCCGATTTCATTGTTTCGGCGATACTTTCTAAAGGTTAAGTACTAATAACAATTTCATTGTTCCGCCAATAGTTTCAATGAAAATGAAAGCCCTCATTCGGATTTTTTTGTCTCTGAACCAGAAATTGTTACTGTGAACTGTGACCATGCCTATAGAATGACCGATATGATGGTTTCTTGATCTTTTACGATCTGTTATTTCTCGAGCCTTTTCTTTATTCTTTCAAAAGTCCAAATGTCGAATTTCTGACATTTAAAATGGTACTAAAAGTTTATTAAAAAGTTCTTGCATAGATCATAGAAGTTTCTGTGAAATTATGATAAGGTTTTTGAAAAGTGCGGAATCAGTGGAATTCCTAAAACAAGCGCAGCTAAACTGGTACATACAGACGTAGACTTAAAGCAGAGTAAACTCTAAATTTTGACCTAAATTCAACAAAAATACACTTTTGTCATCTAAAAACTTAAGTAATGTTTATAGAACGACATAAATTTAATGGAAGAAGATGGGCAAAGCTTGATCAAACGTGTTTTTGTTGTTGTAAATTCATGCTACTCTTGAACGTAATAGAGAGAAATTCAAACAAATTCAGAGGAAATCGCTTGCAGTTCCAAATAACTTTTATCTAGTTATAAAGGAATAAAAATTGACTTGTTAAGAAAGGCAATTTTTTATAATTAAAAAGTTGATAAAATACACAAAATAATGTATGCGATTTCATCTGAAGGCTCATCGCACGAAACAAAGTATAACGCAAATTTGTTTACTCAATTGGGGAAAGAAAGTCTCGCCACCTTCAACCTGAGATAGCTGAATTAGTGCGCTAAAAATCTGTGGTCCAAATAACAACGGATCCCAATAATCGGTCCATTGTAAAGAGCCCGTGTAAAGCTTGTACAAGCAGTGCCATGTGCTATACGTTGCATACCGATGTCGACACATTTCTAGCCCACTTATGATTTTCTTGTAATGGCGTCTGATTCTTCCGGCAATGCTCGAATGTTCCACTAGGGTAAAATTCGTTCCATCGTGGTGAACATTAAAAAACTCACCTTTCTGATACTTAAAAATGCATAGTGAATCAAATTATTGTTTAGCTCACATAACTGCATTTGAAAGCTGCGCTTCCCTCCCGTTCCCAAAAATTTCTTATTCGGTTAGCACAAAATTTTGGCGAATAAGAGATTTTTTAGTTTATCGCTTCTTAAAATAAAAAAGAATTATTTTCAATAAGCCTTTTCTGTAGTTAAATCCGGCATTATGTCACTTTCAATCGCGGATAAAATGGTCATGAACATCATCTCATAGATATTCCCAGAATTTGAAGAAGTGCAATCGAGTTAGTTAATAATTGATTTATCTCTTTGACTTATGGCAAAATGTTTTTGGATCTACTATAATTTTTTGATAAAAAGCTTCTGAAATATTTCAGAAAAACTTTTTGGAACAAGCTTGTAGAAATAAGGTGAAATAATTTTAAAAAAATGCGACACGTCTGCATACATCATAATCTGCTTCCGTAAGTTAAAGCTCGCAAAAATATTGGCTCGAGAATTTCATAGATTTTAGTTTACTTAACAACTGTTGATTTGGGTCGTTTTCCCTGAAAGCACGTGTCTCTTGCGCCAAGTTCCTCCGACAAAGTTTTGTACATTTGGATAGTGGCATAATTGTTTTCGTCTAGAACACCATTTTTGCTGCTTTGATTGTATTTTTGATTAAATCCGTATTCGTTTCCAAATCGTACTTTGAAAAAGCTGGCACGATTTGCATATTGACGAATGCTTTTCCATTTAGTCTGAACTTGAATAATTTAATATTAAATTTTATCAACTTTCCATCTTTTAGTGACATTGTTAGCCGGAAAACCAATTATTCTTTCAGCTATATTAAGTAACTATGAGATAAATAAAATAATTTTCCATATCTTATACATTCTATTATTTTAAATTTTTTTCAAATCATTGTTTTACTTATGTATTAATTTTCATTTTTGTCTATTGATTAATCTATTTATTTATTTATAAATTTATTTATTCATTAATTAATTATTAAATTTATTTATTCATTCATTCAATTATTTATTTGCATCTATTTATATATTAATTTCTTTTGTCTGTTTAGTTATTGATTCACTTATTTATTAGCCAGCTTGTTCATCTCTTATTGCATGCTCGTTCATTTAATCATTAATGTTTTTATTCTATTTGTTTTTTACGTGTTTAATTGCATATTTTAACTTATTTTATATTAATATCTTTTTATGTATTCACTTATTTATTTGTTCATTTTCTGAGCTTATTTATTGCTGAAAAGTATGCTGTATTTATAGTCTACCTGTAGTAGGCCATGGTAAAGTACCAACAGCGGTTGCATATTTAAGATTTCGACTTTTGTCCAACATCCAGTTTTAAGTATTGGATGCATTTTGCAATAGCAATCCAAATTTAAATCGCTTTCTACTTGATTTCGGCCGCAGAACGTTGCGAACAAATTTAAGGTTTTGTTTGGCAAAGCCAAACTCGTGACTGTTTTTGTTCTATTTATTTGGAATTTTTCGACCAGTATCCTGATGGCACGCGGTCCAATCACGAACAAAATCGTTAAAATGCTAAGTTTTCTCCAAAATCCCATAATCGCCAATTTTGTAATCTTAGTCCCTCCCCTAAACGCGAGCCAAAGCAGAGAAGACGCATTATATTTCGAATGAAACTTTTTAATCTAGTGATTTACTGATTAGAATGCTTATCACAATTAAAGAGTGGATTTTATTGACATAATTTCATCAAATCAATCAATAAAGTTAGGAAGAACAACAGCGGCAGCACATTTTCTTTCATTTTCAATTAAATAATATATTCTATGCAGCGATTTGCTTTGTTAATTTATGGTGCATCGTTAAACGATAATGTTGTTGAAAACTTCTTTTTCGAAATACAATTTTCCAAGAAAGGCGTATGTTATAGAAAATGAGTAAATCAACTTTACGGCTGAATAATGCAGATCGCTTCTAATTGCACTATGTGTCCCAGAACTATTGAAACAAATTGTTATTCAAATATAATAAGATTTTTGTGACTGAATATTTTTATTTTCTGGTATTTTTTATCCTTTTTTCGCTGCACCTTTTTGTCCTTCTTTCGCCATTATTTGCTCTGGAAAATCTGGTCTCTAGTTATTCTCAACAATTTATGCGAACAGTATATATTTATTTAAATTTGCGTGATAGTTCGTTAATTGAATTATTGATTGAGCAATTTTTTTGTTATTTCTTATAAAAACGTGAAAAAGGTCTAAGTGATTACGCTGCTATTTTTTGAGATAAGCGCAATGCCTGAAAAGCATAAGATTTTTGTGACTTTAGCAATTTTTTGAGATAAGGCTCGTGTTTGTTTCATATAGATATTTACTTTAGCAACCGTTTACTAGATATTAACAAATTACCTGGAGCAAAGCTAATTAGAAGCATACGGTGCCGATAGGGCCATTTTTCAGTAAGTAATTTGTGGTTTACTGCAAAATGCCTTCAAAAAAATTTTCCGAAAAGTAGGTTGTCAAGAAAGGACAAAAAAATATTTTATCTTTTCCTTATAAAAGCTTCGAGTTTTGCGCTATTATTTGAATTTATCTCTCCACAACATAGCCTGTAATGTGACCAGCAGATTGCATTTTAAATGATGTTCTTGAGCAGAAATAAAGCGTTCATTTGTTGATTTTAAAAATAGCATGACATTTAAATTTTATTAAATTCATCCATATACTGCTAAGCATAAAATGATCGCTGCTAAAGCGCAGACACAATCTACGCTTGCATCAAAAGTTGTTAAACTTTCTATCATATTCACGAAAGTATACTGAGAAAAACAGAAAAATTTCTACTCAAAACCAAATCGACGCTCCATACGTGTTCTTGGGAGTTTTGACCCCAGACTGACTGCTGACCTCCGCAAAATGGCTGCAACCTCCCGGAATTGTCGATATTTTATAAAATTGTAGAAAACGTCCTATTTTAAGCGTTTTTAGCTAACTTTTGACTTGAAAACATGTTAAATCTTCGCTCATTTTTTGACTAAATTTTGCTAAATTTACGCATATTTTTTGGAAGTTTTTTATTTTAAGGCCTCGATGCAGGCATAATGGAAATTCTGAGCAGCCAGGCATGAGATTCATTCATAGAATTTCTTGAGTTTATCTGACTGGTTCCGATGCTAACGTGCAGAGAAAGCGCCATTTCATATAATCAACACAAGATTTGTAGTAAATTTTATTCAAGAAAATTAAACAACGATGAAATTGACGTAAAATAAATCATGATTATACACTCGTTTGTTAGCAGCTTAAATAGTGAGATTTTAATAATCCAACGTCTTAGAAATCCATAAGCAGTACAGAATAAAGTACATAGGTAGGTCCTGTGAATAGAATTATCAAAAGATATTAGCTGGTTCTCTTAAATTTTTTATAATTTCTTTAAAGGTGTTGCATTTTCCTGGCATAAAACCCACGACGATGAGTTTTTCCTTCGACAAAACCGGGCAGCCGCCGTGCATTGATTTTGGCTCCCTGTGCCAATCGTCGCCTATATTCCCCCAAACGACCACGTCGCCAGGACTCGTTGGCACCGTTAGATTCACAAGTGGGAAAAACGTTTCGCCTCCTTTTACTTTGGATAATTGTATTAAAATAGTTGCAATCTGGAAATACATTGACACAAGTAAAATAATTATATTTACCTTTACGATTATTTAAAAAAAAGAAAATTTTTCCCAAAAACCATGTTTGAACAATTGTAGTGTGTATTTACCGTTCATCAATTCTGTAGAGAAAAGTAATGATTTATACTCATAGAGGTACATCACGCAGAAGCCTTTTCTCTCTACTAATAGGCTTTAAAAACAAATGGTGCGGTGCGGATAATACTATTCATGATCAGAGCAGTACTCATACGTGGCGTGGGGGTTGGGGGGGTGTAAACCCTCGAGAATCCGGTAGACCCCCGAAAATTGATAGACTCCAAGAATTGAATTTTTGACATGTTTTTAAGGATTTTAGCCACTTTCACACCACCCAGACCCCCACCCCCAATTTAATCGCCGCCCATGCATGGTAGTGTCGGTTTACTTTAGTCAGAGAGCTCCATTGAGTTAATATGGCCTTAAAAATTGATTTAAATCTTAACTTGTCTATCTTTTTTGTTAAAATTTGTCATCACAAAAAATTAGTTTCCCGCTTATGGGTTTATAATCTCAAACGCCGCGTGAGTGTCTGGTCAGCAACGTTACAAAGCATCAGAAAAGGATTCCGAAAATTAGAGTGAAAGATGAAAAACAAAGTGCAGCGAGTATTTCTGGGGTTCGAGGTTAAAAAAAATCATAGTGGAAAGGTCTTTCTTTCGTTATATATTATTTTATAATATCTATACTAATTATGTGCAATACAAATGGAACATTATCGAGAAAGTAAGGACGACCGACTTAAGTGAAGATTTGAGATGGATTTCGAAAGCAAAATATCAGCCGCCTGAATTTTTTATGGTCATATATGGTTGTGCCACTCGATAGGACCACAGGGCCTTTCGCAATCTGCCGGAATTTAGGGAAATAACTAAGCGAACATGTAAATCTCCGAAACTTATATAAAGCCTAAATTCCCATCTCAATGATCTCTTTACGTCCAATTAGGATACTAATGCACAAGTAACACGTCAATTCATCGGTTGTTTGATCCTCAGATTTCTCCAGCAGAGTTTAGCAATCGCTGAACCCGAGCGATAAGCAGTATGACTAGAGTTTCCTAACACCGAAGTTTCAACTTACATACTGATTGTTAGTGCAAGAATTTTTTAACAATCTTGTGTCAAAATAATGTCGATGGTAACAACGCTCGTCTTAATTCAATGTTTGATGACAAAATTATCAAAGCTATTTTATATCCTTATATCTTAAACTACTTTCCATTTTTTAACTTTTTCCCTTTTTTCCACAAAAATGCTCGAATCAATATCATACATTTTCAAAAGGCCCGAGCCATTCATAATGATTCTCAAGTTGAAATCAATGCCTCGTTTTTTCGCTAAATCAATCTGTCATTTAAAGGTCCGATCAAATCTTTAAAATCTTCAGTTCATAATTTATTCTCTCTTACCTGCGGTCCGTATTCATAATTATTCCACGATGTTGACGATTCCAGCTTACCACGGCTAGCCAAATACAGGCATTTCCATATATTGTATTTACTGTAAAAGTGTCTGCAATCCTCAAGCCAACCTACAAGCGATCGTACTATGTGGCCACCGAAATAAAAACCGAGCTTCTTTTCCACTCTGAGATCCGGAGCATCATAATGCAAGCCAACAAATCCGCCTTGTCTGGAGAGGAAAATAATTTTTGTCTTTATATTATTTTATATTATATACATTCAAAAACATAATATTTGGTAAGTCATCGACAGGATCGAAAAAATTTCCGGCTGAAAAATTGTTTCTGCAATTACAGCAGAGCTCTATTGAGAAATAATATTTTTATTTTATGACTTTTAAGTACATGTGTCATGATATACTTATTTTTGTTAATGAATTAACGAGTTGACTGAAATACAGTAAGCTCGATTAAACTTGCTAATGATGATTGTTTCGAATTTTTAAACAGTTTTCAGTTCATACAGATTTCAAGCTGGACCTGCATACTACGAGTATTTTGACTTAAGCCAACTAAGTCACTCTGAATTCGGACAGTATGAAAAACAATAGCAAGAAGCGTACTAGCTTTAGCAATATTTGACTGTTTCCTTGTCTCAAAACACTCGCACCAATGACTGACTGAAAATCGATGCGCATATTAAATAGCTATATACTGATTTTCATCGAGTAAGTAGAAGTGACAATGTTTGAGGCACTACGTGATATTTTTTATTGCTTAGGATAAATTTATTTAGCTAATAGCGCTCTGATTAACCATAATTGAGTAAAACTTGAATCATTTTGTTTTATATTTCATGTAAAACGAGGAAAAATATTCTTGCACTCGAATATTTTCAAGCAGATGCTTATTAGATCGTATTTAAAACCTTCGTGCATAACCTGACCATGCCCCTGATTTCTAAAATGGAAATATTGTCAGAAGGGATATTAAAAATTTATTCGGCAGCTAAAAAGCATAAAAGAGGCGATATGGAATGTGCAAAAAATATCTAATTTTTTCTTTAGAAGCAATGTTTACTTTATTTTAACAAACTTTTTAATATTGTGTTCAGAGATAAATAAGCGATCTTTCATTTTCTGTAAATTTAGTGACTCAAAAGTATAGTTTGATAAGCGTTTTGCGCCAATCTTTCCTACCGTCCATAACTCTATGTTATCGATTTTAAGAAATTTTTTGTTTTTAATTTCTAGAAAAAAGATAATTATTAGAAACATCTACAAATAGCGTTTTTAATCTGCTAATCGTTTTTAGGTTGAAAAAACCATTTTAGGGGCTGATATCCAAAAATTTACAGATGCAGCACAGAATCGCTAGCCAAAAGTAGATTTACTTAGAATACGTATGTGTATGCAGCATTATACATACTTGTATCGCACAATGGCTGCTCCGGGGTTACCACATGGATATATCATGCCGATTAGTTGGCCCACTTTTGTATAAATGCGTTGCACAATGGGCAAGTCACCTTTTAACACACCGTCTTCGCTATTGATATATGGCGATACCCATGAATTACCAAGTTCTCCGCCGAACATGACTGGTCGCATCGTCACCTTAAATGTGTCTTAATTAAATTATTCACAATATCCATAGATAGGATGCATTGGCATGCGAAATTCTGTGGTCTCAGCAATGATCAAACAGTGTCACGACGTACTCAAAGTCATATTTCTGATTTGGGCCGTCCCCTCCCCCCTGACGGAAAATATTTTGAAAGGTAAGACATGCACGGAAAGATGGAAAAATCGCATGTATTTGTCGTCAAATCTTCAGATTTTTTGCGTTTCGCGCCAGATATGAAGTATTTTCCATAATTTTGGCTTAAGCGCGTTGTAGCTTTCTGATTGATGAAAAATTTTTTCTGAAAAGATCGAATTTTATGATTTTAATGGATAGAGATGTCGAAAAACGTTTAAAAATGCAAATTTTACCAGCTATCCCGACGAATTTCCTGAGATAAAAACCAATTCATTATGGGGTCCAACCCTCTCCCCCTTGGCCGGATCCTGGATACGGGCCTGTTTCTGATATTCGTCGTTGAGTCCTGTCATAATCAGAACTTGACAGAAAATAGAATAATGCTGTGGAAAAAATAAGGGCTTCTGACTTAAGCGTAAGTTGCAAAAATCAGAAATGCAGCTCGTGTAATGTCAATTCAATCAGGGGCGGGTTTAAGAAGGGCAGGGGGACGGCCGCCCCATCAACCAAAAAAATTTGGCGAGACAAAGAATGGATATGTAATTTGCAATGATTTTTGGCCGTCAGTGATCATAATTTCCCAAATTTTTCCAGTGCTTCGCACCGGATAATTAATGACATTTATTTACTATCTTTGCGATCTGGAAGTCATTTTTTTGCTCATGGAATAGCTTTCAAAACAATTTCAATAGCGGAAACAGCTATTTCAGCATAGATTTCTTCTATTTTCGAGCATATCGAGCAGCAAATCAACTTTTTAAACGTCCTTCAGCCTAAATTTCACAAATTTTTAGGCGCTTCGCGCCGGATTTCGCTAAAGTCAAAGAAATTCAATGATTTTTTCGCACAAAATTGTAAATAATTCAAAAATTTTTATAACAAAAAGTTGCGTTAAAAGTGATATTAAATAAAAGTAGACAATATAAAACGCCGAACGACACTATTACGCACGTGAAGGGCAAATTGCGGACCTATTTTTGACTGTTTTTGGAAAATTTGGGTTACCGCTTCCCTTAGGAAAACCACTAGATCCGCCACTGAATTCAAGTGAAGAAAACCATATCGAATTCAACAAATACCTACTTCAAATTTTACATGAATGAATCTTTCAACACATCTAATTTTCTACCGTCATCACTGAAAATCACTGAATGACTTTTTCAGTAAGAATTTTAAGTTACTTTTGCATTAGTATTACACTACCTTAAAAAATGAAATTGTCGCTAGACAGCTCTATTTACTCAACCCCGAAAATTGTATGCTCCTTATAATTTGGTAATTTTTTTAATACGACTTTCTAAATCGCAACTTGTGATCGTCTTTAGATAGCAGAATAATACTGATAAAAATAACAATATCTATAATGATGCTGGTAATATTGATAATAGCATAAATGTTAAAAGTAAATAAAGTAATAATATTCAAAAATAATATAATAATACTTAAGCAATAAAAGCAGTGGCGGGCGATACCCCTATTTCTAAAAAATAGTTCCAATAATACCGTATTTATGCGCAGAATAGTGTTTCTTGCCGTTTCTAGGGTTGATAAGTTTACCTAGATTCGTTTTATGGTGTCGATTCTCGAACAATTTCGAATTTTTGAAAATTTTGTTTGAGGAAGCACTTAAGCTGTGAAAATTTATTATCACAAAATCGATTATAAAGCGTCGGAAAATTAAAAAGAATCAGACAACTCAAGTTACCACTTCATTTTTTATTTGTTAAGTGCAGAGAAAGACACAATTTAGCTTTTAGTTGAATTTACTGCATAATTGAACAAAAGGCTTCAAAATGACTTTTTTGCTCAGAAACCGTTATACAATTCATAAAATCTTCATCCAAGACTATTCGTCGCGTGCGAAGTCAACAAGTGTGACAAAGAATAATGATTATAAAAATTTAAAAAGTTATGGTAAATTGAGGTAAAAATAATTTCAAAAAACTGCCATTTGTTCACGGCCCGGAAGCGACCTCCCCATCTGATCTTTTTTACGTTCACCTTTGCCCTCATTGCTATACTTGCATGAATATCTTACCAAATCGGCATATTTTGATATTTCTTCAGTTTGGGCCTCAAAAGCTCTATGAACTTTTAATACGAAGGGTTTCTTGCTGAACAATTCTAATTTGGAGGCGCAGCCGGCCTTCCAATACTGGTAAGGCTTGCAAACGCACACGGAGTCCTTGGATTCGGAATTTTGAACTAGAGCAGAAAACGCATTGGTGATCTCAATAAGACAATTTCGAAAAATTGAGAAAAAGTTAAGTCGTAAAAAAGTAGAAAAGATCATTTGTTCAAGAATATAATTATTCTTCGTATAAAGTGTTAAAAATTGTCGATTTTTCTTTTCATAATTCTTGATAGTACAAAAAAGTAAATTTCACAGATTATTTTTTATCAATGAATTAATTTTTCTTAACACAATTTTTCCATTAAATACGTATGAGCACTCGGCTTATGTTCAAAGCTTTTCGAAACATAATTTGAATAAGCATCGAAGCTTGTTCTAATTTAATTCTATTAGCCGACTTAAAATCCTCTGTTAACCAAAAGTTAGATTTGATAATTAGACGAAGTTAAAAAGTTCCGCATAATTAACTTAGAACGAAGTTGAATTATTTACTCAAATGTCTCTTGTAATTTCGAGGGCGGCAATTATCCTCGAAAGTAGCGTTTTGGGCCAATCTCGCTTTTTCGTCTATTTGGTGAACTTTCGCTGAAAAACGTGGACCGATGAAATAGTCTTGAACAAAAATAGCCGAAATAATAAAAATAGTAAACAATATCCATCGACTGCGTAAAAACGTTTTCTTGGGGTCCGCAACGGCCTGAGGCTGCGAAATCTGCTTGGGATCACTCTTCGAGGTCATTGGCAACTTTTATTTCGACTACTATCAATTGAGCGACAAAACAGTGTTTTACCGCAAATCATTCACTTTCACAAATGTTATCAGGAAAAATTAGATGACTGTCGATTCTCAGAGAAAGGTAAACTAAGTCCTACGCATCATCAAAAAATAATGCAGCGTCATTGTTGTTAAATTACGCAGCGTGCTTGATCAGAAAATGATGTTGTGCAGCTTTCTTGATACTTACACATATCTAGTTTCAACTTATTATTTTGCATGTTTGTGTTTTAACTCGGAATGACGCGATCATCGATCAAAATAAACATCAATCGAAAGGATGACGACAAACTGTATACAATCGTTTATTCGTGAACTTAACATTTTTTCAGAAAAACAGAAAAAACAAATTTAAAATTACGGAGTCGTGTTTTATAGAACTAGTATCCACTTGCTTAACCCAATTTCATTATGATTAAAAAAACTTTTCGACCGATGAATCAGGGAGTAAGGCCATTCAACACTTTCCTAACCGAATTAATTTTCAGATCATTTCACAACGAAATTGAGTTTGGAGCGTGATGTTGTTTCGTTCTAATAACATTTAAATCAACGCCAATATTTTACAATATCTAGCACAGTATCAAAAAACAATTAATTAAAAAACAATTACTTTGCAAATCAGCTCACTCGTGCTTCATATTGATAGGATGAGCAATATATTTGCATGCTGACTCCTTTTCTCGGAAAGCATGCTTTCCTGAAAAAGCGTATGTTTTGGGTCATTTAAGTCAGTATACCAATACATAAATACGACTCTCATGCATTCTGATAAAAATTTTAGAATCCACGAAATTTCGAACAACCTACGAAGCAGATATGTAAATTAATGCGAGTGAAAAAGACGGCAAAGCAACTATTTCTCAGTAATAATTTAAAACTCAGGTATATAGGTATAGGTACACGTGAAAACTTTTCGGATTCCTGATAAATCTTAGTCTTTCCGTACGAAGCAAGATTATTTTAGGCAGGTGTTTGAATGGAGATCGAGGACAATTTGGAATCTTTGCTTCACAAGCTATGCTTAAATAGAACTACACTAGCGAAGAAAGATGCTCCGATGGAAAAAAGACGAATATACTTGAAATTGTGGATTATTAAGGATGTAAAAGGAGGAAACTAGGAAATAGCTACCTGTGTATATGCCTAAGTGGCAAAATCTGCTAAAAATTAGACTTCCTCTAAGCAACGTAAAAAATCGAAGTATATTCTGCGGCCTGTGAATTAAAATAAACTATCAAAATAGAAAAACGATTGAAAAAGAAGCAAGTTAGCTATGCAGTAGCTATGGGAAATTAAATGGAGTAGACTAGGAGGGACTTGCAATACAAGTCAATTGAACGAAATAGCAAACATCGATGCATTCAAGGCAATCAAAGAAATTGCTGGTTTGCAGCAGGAAACGCGTAAGCTTACAAGAAACAGCCTAAATGTAGGTACACTTGCATGCCCGCAACGATTGTGTGCGCTAATCAATTGACGGAAGATTTGCTTGTTATAATGCTCATGATAACAAAATAAAATACCTTTTAATACAATTGCAATTAGTTTTCTATCAATTACGATACGAAGCAAGTCAGCGTTGCAACTCGCAAGCAATTTACAAAAAATAAACATTTGAGATTATGTTTATACACTCTTATGTGAAGCATTGAAAAATGTTAAAAGGTTACACTTTTTCAGAGGCCGCAGAATATATTTCGTTTTTTTGCGTTGCTTAATGAAAGTCTGATTTGTAGCATATTTTTCGACTTTGGGCATATACTCGTATATCGGTATCTTTTTTCTAGTCCCCTCCTTTTACATCCTTAATAATCCATAATCCCAAGTCTGTTCGTCTTTTTTGTTCCATCGGAGCATTTTTTGCTATTACAGTACCCTACTTTTAATTAGCATGATTTCAGCAAATCAGTCAGTAAACATAGCCACAATAATGACTGCTCGCGGTAAACAATATTCCTCTGAACATCAGCATTATCTTTTTTAAACAAGACAACCTTACCGCATTTAAATAGATCAAAGGTTTTCAGCATAGACTTTATGCAATTGTTGATGTAAATAACACTTACGCTTAGATTAGTAATCCTGACGTTATATGTAAAATTTTGAAAAAATTAGGCTTTTGCAATGCTCTGAAACTAAATTTAATTTTCATTGTAAACCTTACATAACTACCAGGTGTAAAGAAAACATACAGTCAGATTCGTAATCCTGGCCTAACGGAACACATTTCGAAAAATACGGGTTTTGTAACGCTCTGGAAGTAAAATAAATTCATGGTGTAAACTACACAATAATAATAAGTGAATAGTGCTATTTTTACACAACTACTGGGTTTCGAGGAAACTGACAGTCTTATTCGTAATTCTGATCTTACACAGAATATTTTGAAAAAATTAAGCTTACGTAAGGCTCTATAACTAAAGTTAATTTGCAGTGTAAGCTTTACACAACCGCAGAGTGTAAGAAAGAGTTTAGTTGGATTCGTAATTAGGATAATACACTGATATTACGATCAAGATTTATTAAAAAATTTAGTCTTTTCAATGGCATGACACTACTTTTGAATGTAAACCAATGCGCCCAACTGGCATATAACGTTCGATTCCTGGTACATTTTTTAGACTTGAGATCATGTTCAGACTCATAACCGAAGAAGTTGGCAGAAACAAAAGACAGAAACACGTTTGACACACACAATTTTAGACTTTATACCTCCCGAAAATATTGATGTAAACAAACGCGATTTGCTGTGACGTGTGCCTCTTAGAAGTACATCATTTGTTCTATTCGACCTATCCCGACTTACGGAGAAAGTGGCGAACAAAACAACGGACGAAAACGTATTTTCCACTATCCAACACATTGTTCCACAAAATATTTGAGATATTTATAAATCAAAATAGGGAAAAAACGTGTTTTTTGCCAATTATACACCCCGACTTCGATCTTTACACCCCATAAATAACTCAATATTGCGTTTTTTCAAAGACAATTTCCTGCGACGTGTAGCCCTTGAAGGGTACTTTATTTTTATTCCATTTAATTTATCCCGACTTATAAGCGGAAAAGTTGGCAGAGAAATCTTAGACAAAATCTGTTTTTTTACATCTTCAACTAGAGCGTAAAGTTTAAACCCTTATATCTAACTCCGTATTGAATGTACAAAAGTTTGCTGGTAAGCCGAAAGCAGCACTTGAGTCTAAGTACATTTTTGCTGGAACAAATTTTTTGGGACTCATAACTGGAGTTGTTGGCAGACCAGATACAGACTGAAATGTGTCTTTTCACCCCAAATCCTTTACACTCTTTATACTGCCACTCTAGAAATAAGTCACTTAAAAAATTAAAAAGTGGTTTTGAGCTTAGTCAGTTGTCTACATTTAAAAAAACAGATCAGGCAGAATGCAAAATTGAGTTAGAAAAAGTCGTGTGACCGACCAAAATTTAAATAAAGTATATGTTATAATGTTACAGTAAAACTTTACACGCTCTTTACACACCGGGTAACAGTATAAAAAATAAAAAATGATTACATCGAATTTGTATATTGGCTATCTTTTTAAAAACCGCACAATACAGAAGTGTCCCGTTATAGCCGCAGGAGAGCAATAACTTTTAGGGGGTCCAAATTACGGGTACGCACTAACGCGCTACCTATGATACATTACATAGGTACCTATATAGGTACGTATATAGTATTATGCGCTAGCATGTATTTTGAATAAAGGAGAAAATTAAAAGTAATAAGAGGAAGATCAGGTTCAAATGCAAATACAAACCTCCAATCCGAAATATGTTTTTCTCTCCATAAAACCAGCATAATCTCAATTACCTAATGTGCTGACGATGTCGATGAGCCTGCCACAGTCAATCCAAAGCACACCTGGGCCTGGGGGTTTTGGGGGTATACTGAAAACCAAAATATACCCTCCCAGAAACCAAAAATACCCCCCAGAATTCAATTTTAGAATTTTTTGTTTTTCTCGCAATTCTTTGATGCTAATGGATGAAAACGTTGAAAAATTGTGTTTTTCGCCAAACCAACATTTTTAAGGCCATTTTTTTGACGCTGAAAAATCTTGCACCCCCCAGAATTTTAGTGCTGCCCACGTATGGTCAAAAGTGTTCTAATATGATTCACATTTTTAATTATGTAACATATGAAATTGACGAAGGTAAATATTTTGCATACCGTCTCTATCCGGCGTCGCACGTGGAGGGTTTGGGGGTCGATCCAATAAATGGAAAATAAAAAAGTTTTTTCTTGGGAAATTGAGGCAAAAATGAAGGCCAAAATAAGTAAAAAACATCATTTTCTAAAAATTGCCAGAAATTGAGCAGAAACTGTAAAATGGTATACTTCTAACGGTATTAGCATTTATAAAAGAAAAGTAAAAAAAATTTGGGAAAATTCATATAATATGCTACTGGGTTTGGACATGGATTTTAGCGCAAGTTATTTTAATTCGTACTAAAAGTTAAAGAAGCATATTTTCTTCTAAATTTTAACATTTTTGGCAGCAAGCCAAATATTCGCCACAGTTAGCATGATCTGGCTATATTCGAAGAATATAATGCGGCAAGCTGTCTTTCGAGAAAAAAACAAGCGTGTGAGAATTTGATTCATGTCACAATTACTTTAATGAAAAAAGACGTATTCCTAAGACCATAATCGAAAAGTAAATGCAAATGATTTTGCGACTTTTGTATCGTAGGTACCGTTTTTGAGACCGTTTTAGCCTTAAAAATGCACCTACTTATTTATTTTAGATTCTTCATCTGCTGATCCATCCCGGTCCGGACTGACCATACCTGGGCGTGGGGGTTGGGGATATGCAACCCCCCGAAATCAAAATACCCCCCCAGAAACCAAAATACCCCAGAATTCAATTTTTGAAAATTTGTTTTGTTTTTTCGCAATTTTTTGATGCCAATGGATAGTGCTTGATGAGAAACGTTGAAAAAATGTGTTTTTTCGCCATAACATCATTTATAAGGCTATTTTTGACCTTCAAAAAAAATCTTTTCTCTTTAGAACTTTGGTGCCGCCCACCTATGAGGCTGACACCTAGATCGGCCTGCTGTACTTAAATTATATTTTAATTCGAAAATTGTTTTGTAGCGTCCAAATAATTTGAGAACGAATCTCTCTATTTATCTTGTTTTCCAGCATGCGTACTGTAAATATGCTGAGTTGTAGGACGCTAACATGTCAAATTAAGTATAAACAATGAATCATAGATTCGGTCAGCATTATATTTTTTTACTAACCAAAAAATTCAGCGCTGACTCGGTCTAAAGTTTATCAGTGAATCGGCCTACGCTCTGGAAACTTTGGTCTCGAGCTCGGGAAGATGTTATGTTAAAATTATCTTTGATAGACCTTGTTCACAAATAGGTACCTATGTACTAAAAGTTTTAAATAGGCTCCTACTTCACGAACTGGGTAAGTATCAGGAAGCATATGATTGATCGACTGTTTTTTTCACACGCTTTCAATAATGAAATATTTGAAAGGTAAGGCATTGACTCAAAAGATAATTTAAAAAAAACGAATGACACATGAAGATTAAACTTTTTTAACGAAAGCGACTGAAACAGTGGCGGATCCAGGATTTTCTAAGGGGCGGTACCTAAGGGGGGAACCCTGACTTGGGCGGAAAAATTAGATGTTTAAAACCAGAAAATCGCTAAAATCGCTCAAAAATCCTTAATTTTGCGCACTTTTTTGGGCCAATTGGGGGGGGGTACGGCCGCCCTCCCCCGCCACCCCAAATCCGCTCCTGGCCTAAAATCATTCTGACACTGAATAAGGGCACTTGTCTTCCTTTGAAAAAATTGCGTTTAGTGCTCTCCTTTGGATTCTACTATGACTGCATATAGTAGGTACCGAAATTCTAGGTCATTCATCCTCAATAGCTTATTCATAATGACCCAGTTATCTCGCACAATTCAGCAATACTGTGATACTGCCAAAATTGGTCAGATGCTTCAATTCCTCTTTTGAAAATTTTACCAATTTTTCACTTTTCTAATAATATACTCAGGTAATGTTCCTGGAAAAACGTCAAAGAATTGGTTGTTTTAATATTAAAATTTTAAAATTAGGCATTATAAATTAATTGAACCCTTTGATTCGTGGACCTTGCTTTCACGAGTAGTGATTTATGAGCCTTTAAACTCAGACCCGTTCTCAGCGAAATCGCACATCGACTGATTTCTCCTTTTTACGTTTTAATAATGCATCTGGTATTTCCAAATAAAGTAGGTACATATCAACTTTAAAATTTGATTTTAAGCGTAGTTCTCTATGAATAATATCCTCGTACGTATTTTCGAATTTTCGAACCTATTGCGCGTAAACTTGTAAGAGAAATAACAAGAAAATAACCTTATCACACGGTACACCCCGTCGTTATCATCCGTTTCGCCCGGTAAAAATTGAACCGAAAAAGTCGGTAGCAAGTTGTAGTTCGTCTGATAGCCGCTCTCGACTGGAAATTTTATTACTTAAAAACGCGTTATTTACCTAACCTACCGTATACCGAGCCCGTAGAGTACAATAAAAATTGCGAAAAAAAATTTAATATTATCTCATCTTGTTGCTGCTAGCCCTTCGACGCTACAAAGGTCGTCCTCTTTCGACTTGTCGAAAAGTTTTTGATCGTTCTCGATCGCCAATAACCGCTGGTGCTGGCTAATAAATTCGACTCAATAAAATATTAATTTCCCCTTTTTTCCAAAAATTTGGTTTTTTCTTATATTTATAAAAAATGGACGCACCGATGGTAAATTCGGCCGCTCCGATTTCGGCTTATCAGACAAGCCCGAATAACCACCTGGCCGGCGGCGGGTCGTCAATTTCGGCCGAAAATCCGAATCGCTTCCGCATCAACACCAGCATCATCATCAAAATCCGTTGCTGTACAAGCATCATCAAATTATTGGCGGTTTAACTAATAATAATAATGCTAACAATAGTAACGCGGCGAACGATCAACAATATTTGGGTCAGCAAATTTTTCACCACATGCACTATAATTTAACGCCAAATCCCGGCGGTTTGGTGAGAGCCACGACGCCGCCAATCACATCAATAACGACGATCAAGCCAGCACAATCGTAGTCAGCAATGATAACGACGACGTCAACGATAGCTGTGGTCATTCGATCAGCGTCATTTCGATCAATCGATCGTCGAACGCTCCTTTTTCCACGATCACGCGAGATCGATCCGGAAAAATCGATAATATCGATTTTTCGCAACACCAGCCGCCGCAGCAGCAGCATCGATTCGACGACTCGTCGTCGTATTTCGAACTCAGGATCAGGTTGGCATAGTGCAGCACCCGTCGCCCACCCGACTTTTTGTTGGGTTAAAAAATTAAGGATGACGCGGATCGCCTAAGCGATCATTTGAATAATCAGCAGCAGCAACTTAATCATCAACAACAACAGCAACAACATCAACAGGGCCATAAATTCGTCGTTGATGCCAACGGACTGACGAAACATTACGCCGGAAGTAGCGGTCGATTGTCGTCAGATCGGGGCGCTCTTCGGTCGACGAAAATTGCCCGGCCAAACAAAATTTCGATTATTTTCCGTTGTCCGAAAACGAATTGGAACGAATATCGGTCAGGGATTTAAATAAACTATTGTAGGTGAGATTAATGCATTATTCTCGCATTTCAGGCAGATAGTTAGAAATTGACGGTCTGGCAATTTCAGGGTGCTCGGGCGCGTAGTCGGGATTTTATTTAGGGGGTGAATGAAAAAAGAAGTACATTTTTAATGTGCTGTTTTAATTTATGACTAAAACCCATTGTACGACATATCAATGGTCAATCAAAGGCATTATTTTAGCTCGATGCTTTTAAATTCTTAGTTGTACAATTTAAACCAATACCGCGAGTTGGGGAGGCGCATAGCTAATTTTTATTTGTAAGTAAACAACATAATGTCAAAAGAAATATATATCTGCAGGCGAGCAGCGCCGATAATTCCGCGGTTTTAGATTGAACTTGCAAGTAAAACATAGTCAGAAGATTTGGCGCAAAGCGCCGGAAAAAAATTACGCATTCAACTTAAAAGAGGTTAATTTTCCTTTACTCCTTTGCATTTCCTCTGTTTTCCATTATGAAGGGTCAATTGACCCCACTGACCTTCCGCTTCCTAAGCCTCTGTTATATAATTAATAGGTATCTGTCTATCATGCTTAGCAGTAACCATGAAGTCCGAGTCCCTGCGGGCAACGTGCTTTTCTCCATGTACACGGCCCCGTATTCAGGTTTAACCTTATTTCACTTTATTTTATTTTTTATATGTAGGTACGTAAAATGGTGTAGAAAAGCATTTCACGTAAAACTCGTATAACACGCTCATTCGGCCTGTTTCTGTTTTGGTCATTAATGAAGCTTCTAGATAGAAAATTAAAAATTCAGTTATTAAACAGAAAGGAACCGCGAAATTTTGTCGTTATCACCTAACTATAATGTAAGCTTTTGGAAGGTGAAGAAAGCCAAAAATTATCTTCAGTGCGAATAGCAAAATTGAGCTTTAAGCCATTTAAGGTCAATTTCGCAGCATTAACAACGCAAACGATTATTTTATTCGGCGCAAAGCGACGTTAACTTTTGTAACATTTTCGCTTTTTTAAAATCAGTTTGAAGCCTTTAAAACAAATATAGCTGACGAAAATAATTGAATTTATTGCAATGCGCGGATATTCCACTATTTTTTAGCCAATTATGCTCATGGCATTGTAACAAATATATATACTTATGTAAGTGATCCGGAGTCTCTTTTTACTTCAACTACAGCTACTCTTTGACGGGAGACAACGAACAAAAATGTTTAATGCAGCAGAAGTCTGACATTTTGCCAAATTATCTCTTAATTATAGTGATTCGTTAAAACAAAGTTTAAATAATTAGCATTAGGCTAAATAAACCGCCTAGTCTTCTTTTCTTTTAAAACAACAAAAAATCAATGCGTTTTAAGCGTAAGTCAAAGAAATGCAAAACAAATGTCACAAAGAAAGGTCATTAGCGTCAAAAGAAAATACAATGTGCGAGGAACAAGAAAATGCCTAAAATTCTATCCTAATTTAGGACTTCTACATAGATACACTAGGAGCATGAAACTACCCAGAATGATTTTGTGATCAGTCTAATGAGCATAAATTCCGAAAACAATACTTAAAAATATCTAATGCCACTTAATTACATCTAATGCCGTACTACATTGTTGTGTACCATATGCAAAAAAACAAATAACAGACGAACCGGACACTTTGAGGTGAATCTTAAATTACCTCATTCTGGCATAGTTTTCTATTTCGTTCTCGAGATTCAATACTAACTGAAAAATCATAGTGAAACAAAAAATTTCGGTATTAATTAACCAAAATACTTTAAGCTTGCACAATAGTGATTCAAAAACTCGCTGTTTTGGTCAGAAATAATCGAAAAGAAGGAACGACGTTCATCTTAATAAGTAACAATATACAGGGTGGCTAAAAAACGAACCGCATATCAGTCCTTTTAACCACGCGTGGGCGTGGGGAGGGGTTTGGGGTATGCATCTCCTCAACAGGCGAATATTACCCCTATAATTCAATTTTTGAAAAATTTTTTTCTGTTTTTCGCAGTTTTTTGATGCCAATGGATGATAGTGCTCCAATGAGAAACGTTAAAAAATGGCGTTTTCGTCATACCATTTTTTAAGACCATTTTTGACATTGAAAAATCTTGCATCCCCAGAAGTTCGGTGCGGTTTGCTTTGTCCAAGAGCCTACAACCTCTGCAAAAAGGCCGTGAGTTTCTATACGTTCCGGTCATACTATTTTTGATTTACACTAAATTAGGTAAAAATCGTTTTTTCTAGCATTTTGCAGATTAAGCGCATACAATAAGCTATTTTACAATGATATAACTCTTCAGAGAAAAAATAATTTAATGCAGTTTTTGAGATAAAATCTGAGTTATTTGTTTACCTTATTATTAATTTTTAAATTGATTGGCTTTGCTCACGCGGAATAACTGCATTTTTATGATAAGTTGTTGCCTTCATCCATCAATCTTTTTAATTTGCAAGCAGTTTCCAAAACTTACAGCCTCCGGTTACAGCTCGATCATTTTTTAGCAGTTCAAAATACGATTAAGCAAGTTAAGATGAATGACAGCCAAATGCAATGGTTTAAGAATACAAGGTTGTATTTATCTGCCGTAAAGTACTGCAAGGTTACAGGACAACAAAGACAAGTAATGTTTCTGACAAATGCTTTCAAAACTTAAAAAACGATGTTTGCGAAATTGCGTTTCTCTTTTGGACAAAACAATAAATATGATTAGGATTCTACGGCATACATATGTAAATAATAGGGTTTTTCTAAAAAAGTAAGCGCATTCAATTAACTTTTGCTATGATGTTGTAAAGATCTGGTAGTTTAAGGCATTTGATCTGTAAGATGTTAAAAAAACAACTTTTGCTTAATTTGAAGTAAATTAACAAAAGCTCATTCAGTGATAACAAAATTCCACAGCATCCTTGCAGAAGGTCCATAGTCTTTTAGATAAAAGAAACCGCATCAAAATCAGCTAAATATTATAAAAGTTATGAGGTCCGATATACGATTCATTTTTTGATCCACCCTGTATTTGTATTTCATCACGTTGTTCATTTTTTGAGTCCTTACCAAATAAATCCATCGTAATCATTTGACTTCTATAAAAGTATCTATATAATACAACGCGCGCACTGTATTAAAAAATCGTCATTGACTCCATAATCTGGATATTATGAAATAAAACAATTAGTGAAGGATTATAAACCTCCTCGAAACTGCAACTTTTGCATATTGAGCTGATTCAAATATGTATTAGAAAGACTTCGAAGCTTACATAGGCAGGAAAAAAATTCTGGGGGTCTGCTTGGGTGAATTCGCGAAAATAATCGCTGAAAATATAATTAAAAATAGAATTCTGAGGGTTTACAGTCATCTGCGGGTTGTTTTTAAGCTTCTGCGGAGGCGTAAAACCCCAACCCACACGTCGACGTGTGCTGCCAAATAACTTTTATTCTTCTTGCTCTATTAAACTTTCTGTTAAATTTTCATAATTTTTCATCTGAAGAGTGAGATATCGATTACAGTCTCTTCACACAACTTCGGTCATAAATTTTAAAACTATCTCCGACAATAAGCTGACAGCTTTCGAATATAACATTGATCTGATATATAATTATCGTCACCCTCGGCTTACTGTCGTTGAAAATTCTTAGAATTTATGCACGAAGTTATGTGAAACAGACTGTGGATATGCATTCGATCTTAAAATTCAGTCTTAAAAATGATGCGATGCCTGTTGGATGGAAATACTCTTAAATAATACGATGATTAAATTAATGAGGGAAATGCCGTATTCAGAAATTTCTAAGCGTGAAGAATCGCCTAGGAATACTTTTATACTCGTAGTTGAAGATCATACAACAAATTTAAAAAAGGAAAATACTTTTGCTTGCATAGACACGTGTCCATACACCAAAAACGAATAAATATTCTCATCTTAACTAATTCAACTTCTGGATTTAATGTTATTCGTTCGAAAAATTTCGATAGGTAAACCTATCGTCACACTCCTCTTTGCATATGCACATTTTTCACTCTGTTTAGACATAGTAAAAAGTCGAATTTTATAACTACTCGCCTTTGAAAAAAAATCCAGTTTCAATTAACCTTGTCCAATTAGTCTACTGATCCTTGTAGTAAATCGAGTTGACGAAGAAAAAGAGCACACTTCGCATTTGAAATTTGTTCATCAAGTTCCTTTTTTATGCTTCAAGAGACTAATACACAGAATTCGGAGGACTTTAATAGAACTTAGCGGTAAACAGCGCTCGAAATTCCTCGATTAGGAATCTATTTATAGGTCAGGCTTAAAGTTTATTACGATCTGCTTGTTTGCCTAGACCAAACCAATAATAAGTGAGAAAGCCAATGAGGTTGGTAATATGGGCATCACCAACGCAAACTTTGAACCTTGTTTAGCGATAAAGTTATTTCTGATCAAAACCGGGTGAAATGATAAATAACATATCAAAAAAATTTAGGGTTTCGATTTTTCAAAAAAATGCCGCTTCCTGATAAATATGATCGCTTGTTTCTCGATATCAACTATGATACTGACTTATTTACGTACAAACCAGCTTACAACTCTTTCTTAAAGTCTTCTTCATAGCCATACTTGGGCAGCAAGAAAATTTTGAGGGGGGGGGGGGGTGCAAGATTTTTCAAGGTCAAAAAATGACCTTAAAAATGGTGGTATGGCGAAAAAATACAATTTTTCGACGTTTCTCATAGAGCATTATCCATTGGCATCGAAAAATTGAGGAAAAAAATGAAAAAATTTTAAAAAATTTAATTCTGGGGGGTGTATTTGGTTTATCGGTGGTAGGGGGGTGGGTGCACTCAAAAAAACCCATGACGAGGGGTGGTGTAAGCTGTCCTCAAACTCAAAAAATTAACAACGAACAAATTACAAAAAAGGCCGCCAATGCTTACTTACTATTCAAGTTGCTTGGCAGTTATTTCTAAACTTCTAAACAATTTTTGCAAAAATTTCAGAAATTATTGAGTTTTGATAAATCGATTCCCGTTTATTATGAATTTACCTTTTAACATCGGGGGGGGGGGTGCAAGATTTTCAAAGGTCAAAAAATGACCTTAAAAATGGTGGTATGGCGAAAAAACACAATTTTTCGACGTTTCTCATCGAGCACTATCCATTGGCATCGAAAAATTGAGGAAAAAAACGAAAAAAATTTTCAAAATTTAATTCTGGGGGTGTATTTTGGTTTATCGGTGGTAGGGGGGCGGGTGCACACCCCCAAACCCCCCACGCCCAGGTGTGCTCATAGCTGTCCTCAAACTCAAAAAATCAACAACGAACAAATTACAAAAAAGGCCATAATGCTTACTTACCATTCAAGTTGCTTGGCAGTTATTTCTAAACTTCTAATCAATTTTTGCAAAATTTCAAGAAATTATTGAGTTTTGATAAATCGATTCCCGTTTATTATGAATTTACCTTTTAGCATCGAGATTGAGTATATTTTTGAAGTATCATTATATTTAGATTCATTTTATCATCCACTATTCCAATTTTGATTATACAAAAATTCTGTCTCGATTTTTAATTAGATATTTATGTATACAAAAGCTTCATGAGATATTATCTAAGTATTATTTAGATATTTTAGATAAAATATCTGAAGTAGCAATTACTCAAGAAAATTCACACATAGGAAAAAATGGAAAGTAGCGTGCTCAAAGGATGTGTTCGAAAAATCAAGTACAATTGTTATCAATTTCATTAAATTTTAATTTTTAACTAATCATTTGCGAGTTTAGGGCCAGGACCGTGAAATCATTTCCAAGGTGAGGCCAAAACGTCGAAGACGCTAAAAAACCGCGGCTACGCTCTGAAATGTCGCAGCAGACGAATAGAAATACAGACGCAACTGATGAATGAAAATAAAGTGTTGAAGATCGAAATAAACAACCTAAAGCAGCAATTGGGTGATTGGCATGAAACTAAGAAAGAGCTCTACTTTCTGAGAGCTGAAGTTGCTAGGCTTCGGGGAAAACTCCAGCAAATCTGCACGGAAAAAGCAGGTGAATAGAAGTTTTCGATTCACCTTCTCACGATATTATTTCCTATCTTTTCTGTACTGCTTTCTTTTTGTTATTCTCCCCTTCCGAGGAAACAATGAGCAAAAATCGTGTGGACGAGTAACATGGAAATCTTACGCTTTCCAGCTTCACAATATAATTTGGATCCATTCGGGGTAGGAGGGAGGGGTGAGTTTTAATTTATTTTTGCTCTGTTTATGCCCGTTTTTTTCACAAGTTTGCATGGTTTGAAACCTGGCTTCATCGTTTATTAACTTATTGATTTTCCATGCTTCGTTTCTTATGCAGACAAAAATAGTGTACTAGATGAAGTTTTATGGCGATTAATTTTTTAATTACAAGTTTTAAACATCCATGTAGTTGCACTTACTTATCATATGAATATAGAATATTGGAATGAGCTGCACAAATGATTATTTCCAGTTATTGAAAGTCAAGAGTCCACTATCTATACTACCCGATTGTTATCGTAGCCATCAGCTAACTGGGGACTAAAATTCTAAAACTTGTTATCTGTGAAGCAAACTCCGAAGGAATCGCTAGTTTGATTGCTTGTAGCGCATTCATAGATGCGTTGTGAGCAAAAAATATCTCTAAAACTAATATGAATTCAAAAAGCAGTTTCCTAGCAGTGTTTTTTTGTACATGGTCCATTTGTACATGTACAAAAAGTGGTCACTAAAAGTCTTTGTACATTTTATTTTTAAAATTTTCGGGTGCTATAATATAGTACAGTAGCGACTTCTAATGTGATAAAAACAGAGTTGTTCGACCTTTGGAAGTGTATTTTAGCTAATTTCTGGGTTTCTGAGCGCAAAAATCATTAAGAATTTTGTCTTAAAACGGCGCGAGAAGGGCCGAAAAATTTGACATTATTCCCTTTCGAAATGCAATTTCTGCTATTGTAAAGATATGTAGAACACACAATTACTCATTTCGGCACGAGACGCTGGAAATTTTTGCGAATTTAAGACCTTTTTTGCAGTTTTTGTCTTCCAAAATCCTTTGTACAAAGACGGTCCCGAAAAGCGCTTTACATCTGGGAATCATCTTTGCCGAATACAAAAAACCGTTGTTTTTGGTCAATTTCAAGCACCTTAAAGAAAATCGATTTCATTTTATTATTAATCGTTATTTGCCTTTCTAAAAATTTCCATTTTCCATTCGTTATCAAGCCTCCACGTGCGTCTTCAGTCATCGCAACCGAGACATGCACGTGGGGCTGAGTTCTCTAGACTCCCTAGAATGAAATAATGGGAAATTTCTTCTGGAAAATGAGTCAAAATGAAGGCCAAAAATGAATGAAAATCAAATTAAATTGATAATAAACTGTGTAATAATATAGTTTTAGCGCTATTTTAGCGCTACCACTTATTTGTGTCATTTTGACTGAAAAAAGCTCAATTTTTGACTCCGCAAACCGGCTGACCCCTAGATCGGCCATGCTGTACATTTATTATCGCAACTGTCTTGATGATATTTTTTAATTTTTGCATTTCGGTTTATATATTTATATTTTCATACTATTGTATGTAACATTATACAAAATTTTTCTAATATATTAATATTATGAACGTGTGTGCTGATACAGTTTTGAATTGTTCGACGGGTCAACATGCCACGTATTACGGTGGTAATTTGATGCAGAACTTAGGTGGCGGGGAAGAAGTCCCGAACTTGATGCCACTCAATTTCTCAGCCGCCTTCAACGCTCGATGCTTGATGCCCGTGTCAACTTCAATTTGCTTATCGTCCGGTTCGACAAATAATAGTACAAACAGTGATAACAACAATTATAATACTAAGAGCAACGTTATTGTTAGGGATAACAACGATAGTAATTTGAATGTTATAAGTGATAACAATAATAATAACAGTAATATTACTAAAATTATCAATCATAATAATTCAAATAAGCCAATCGAATCGGCCAATAATCAATGGAACGAATAGAACCGGATAATGGACGCGCCGATTTCATCCGCATGATTGACTGGGACATTCCTTTTTTATCCTGTGTATTACGCCTTTTTCAGCCTTATTTGATCCTATACTTTAGAACGACTTGAGTGGCAACACATTGGAGACTTGTTTGTATACAAATTCACAAGAAGTTGCGATATCGAATGAATAATTCTGGAAACTTGTGATTTTTTCTAATGTTTTCTTTTTTCTTTTTCTTACTTTCCTTCTCAAGGAACTTTTCTTCATTGCATGATCTAGCGTAATGTAGGTCTGGAGCACGTGCTCCCCTTAGTAAATCTTTGAATTTCTGGAAAAAAGTTTTTCCAAGGTAAACTACAGTCTGTTTCACACAAATTGAACAAGAATTTTTGAAAACTATGTCCGATAAGCTGACAGATTGTAATTACGGCATGGATTTGATATAAATTTATCGCAATTCATCGGCTTACTTTCGAAAAAAATTTCTTAAAATTTATGCCCAAACTTATGTGAAGCAAGAATATAGTATATGGTGTGCAGGTATACGGATATAGCTTTTTTGCAAATTGAATTTTAATTGGTATTCTCGAATTCTAGCATGGATCTAAGATTTTATCCGTATTCTTGGAATTAAATTGATATCCATACTATTGAGAAATGGAAAAGTAATATAAAAGAGCGCTGTTTCATTATCATCCTAAATATTTTTTGATGTCAAAACTAGTTAAATTCAAGTGTTATTCTTATAGATTCGTTTCATTTCTTAAGTTCTAGAATGCAGCACAATTTTAGTTTCAGTTGACGCATCCTATTCATTACTTTTGACTCTTGACGTCTTACGGATATGACACAACCTTGATCGATGAATTTTATTGTCGTATTTTATGTGAGATAGTGTATATCTTTTTTCATATTAGTGCTTGCCAAACCTTCGTTTTGAGCTGCTGTGCTTTTTACGTCATAGAATGAGCTTTTTAGTGAATAGTTGCAGTATCGATGCGGTGCATTATACGTCGATTGTCAAAAGACGCCTTTAGTCTGTGATTGCAGTATTATATGACGTGGTCTTTCAGCATGTAGACAAAAAATCGCTGGGCGCATCGCAGACTATACGTAGACACTAGCAAATATGCCTCTGGGGTTAAAGGATCCAGCTAGACCCTGGAATAAAAAATTGGAAAGTTTTTGAGACGAATTAGGCGAAACGAAGGCTGAAAACCGGCGGAAAAAGAAAAGAAAATGTTCTTCAATACCTTGAAATTGACCAAAACTTTAGTTCCAACGTTATTTTAGGTTTTATACCAGTTTTTGAAATAATTTAGGCCCAAAAAAGTTCAATATTTGACTTAGATCCTTGCTGACCCCAGACCAGTCACGGACGCCACACATGGGTGGAATGGGATTGTTATCTGGCTGTTATTATAATCTATCGCTGCTTTTGATTAATTATTACTTTACAAAGTTGTATAAAAATAGAAAGAAACATTGGTGCAGCTAGTGCTAGATTATTTTCTAGTCTTAAATTCATTAGTTGATCACATACACCGTTTCTTCGCGTGATAATTCGAAAAATTGTTATCGGGCTGTTATTATAATCTATCGCTGCTTTTGATTGAAATTATTACTTTACAAAGTTGTGTAAAATAACAAAAGCTCGTTGGTGCAACTAGTGCTAGATTATTTTCTAAGTCTTAAATTCATTAGTTGATCACATACACCCCGTTTCTTGTACAGCTGATATTCAGAAAAGTGATATCAGGCTGTTATTATAATCTATCGCTGCTTTTGATTGAAATTATTACTTTACAAAGTTGTATAAAAATAAGAAAAGCTCGTTGGTGCAGCTGGTCTTTAGATTATTTTCTAAGTCTTAAATTCATTAGTTGATCACATACACCCCGTTTCTTGTACAGCTGATATTCCGAAAAATTGTTATCGGGCTGTTATTATAATCTATCGCTGCTTTTGATTGAAATTATTACTTTACAAAGTTGTGTAAAAATAACAAAAGCTCGTTGAATTTTTAACTAGTGCTAGATTATTTTTCTAAGTCTTAAATTCATTAGTTGATCACATACACCCCGTTTCTTGTACAGCTGATATTCCGAAAAATTGTTATCGGGCTGTTATTACCAAATCTATCGCTGCTTTTGATTGAAATTATTACTTTACAAAGTTGTATAAAAATAAGAAAAGCTCGTTGGTGCAGCTAATTAACTGGGGTATTTTCTAAGTATTAAATTCATTAGTTGATCACATACGCACCCCGTTTCTTTTACAGCTGATATTCCGAAAAATTGTTATCGGGCTGTTATTATAATCTATCGCTGCTTTTGATTGAAATTATTACTTTACAAAGTTGTGTAAAAATAACAAAAAGCTCGTTGGTGCAACTAGTGCTAGATTATTTTCTAAGTCTTAAATTCATTAGTTGATCACATACACCCCGTTTCTTGTACAGCTGATATTCCGAAAAATTGTTATCTGGCTGTTATTATAATCCGCTCGCTGCTTTTGATTGAAATTATTACTTTACAAAGTTGTATAAAAATAAGAAGAAAAGCTCGTTGGTGCAGCTAGTGCTAGATTATTTTCTAAGTCTTAAATTCATTAGTTAATCACCTACACCCCGTTTCTTGTACAGCTGATATTCCGAAAAATTGTTATCAGGCTGTTATTATAATCTATCGCTGCTTTTGATTGAAATTATTACTTTACAAGTTATTGTAAAATTAACAAAAGCTCGTTGGTGCAGCTAGTGCTGAATTGTTTTCTAAGTCTTAAATTCATTAGTTAGTCACATACACCCCGTTTTCTTGTACAGCTGATATTCCGAAAAATTGTTATCTGGCTGTTATTATAATCTATCGCTGCTTTTGATTGAAATTATTACTTTACAAAGTTGTCTTAAAAACAACAAGACCTCGTTGATGCAGCTAGTGCTAGATTGCTTTCTAAGTCTTAATTTCGTTAGTTAATCACATACACCCGTTTTTTGTACAGCTGATATTCGAAAAATTGTTATCTGGCTGTTATTATAATCTATCGCTGCTTTTAATTGAAATTATTACTTTACAAAGTTGTGTAAAAATAACAAGCTCGTTGCTGCAGCTAGTGCTAGATTATTTTTCTAAGTCTTAAATTCATTAGTTAATCACCTACACCCCGTTTCTTGTACAGCTGATATTCCGAAAAATTGTTATCGGGCTGTTATTATAATCTATCGCTGCTTTTGATTGAAATTATTACTTTACAAGTTGTGTAAAAATAACAAAAGCTCGTTGGTCACACAACTAGTGCTAGATTATTTTCTAAGTCTTAAATTCATTAGTTGATCACATACACCCCGTTTCTTGTACAGCTGATATTCCGAAAAATTGTTATCTGGCTGTTATTATAATCTATCGCTGCTTTTGATTGAAATTATTACTTTACAAAGTTGTCTTAAAAACAACAAGACCTCGTTGATGCAGCTAGTGCTAGATTATTTTCTAAGTCTTAATTTCGTTAGTTAATCACATACACCCCGTTTTTTGTACAGCTGATATTCCGAAAAATTGTTATCTGGCTGCTATTATAATCTATCGCTGCTTTTGATTGAAATTATTACTTTACAAAGTTGTGTAAAAATAACAAAAGCTCGTTGCTGCAGCTAGTGCTAGATTATTTTCTAAGTCTTAAATTCATTAGTTTAATCACCTACACCCCGTTTCTTGTACAGCTGATATTCCGAAAAATTGTTATCAGGCTGTTATTATAATCTATCGCTGCTTTTGATAAAATTATTACTTTACAAAGTTGTGTAAAATTAACAAAAGCTCGTTGGTGCAACTAGTGCTAGATTATTTTCTAAGTCTTAAATTCATTAGTTGATCACATACACCCCGTTTCTTGTACAGCTGATATTCCGAAAAATTGTTATCTGGCTGTTATTATAATCTATCGCTGCTTTTGATTGAAATTATTACTTTACAAAGTTGTCTTAAAAACAACAAGACCTCGTTGATGCAGCTAGTGCTAGATTATTTTCTAAGTCTTAATTTCGTTAGTTAATCACATACACCCGTTTTTGTACAGCTGATATTCCGAAAAATTGTTATCTAGCTGTTATTATAATCTATCGCTGCTTTTTGATTGAAATTATTACTTTACAAAGTTGTGTAAAAATAACAAAAGCTCGTTGCTGCAGCTAGTGCTAGATTATTTTCTAAGTCTTAAATTCATTAGTTAATCACCTACACCCCGTTTCTTGTACAGCTGATATTCGAAAAATTGTTATCGGGCTGTTATTATAATCTATCGCTGCTTTTGATTGAAATTATTACTTTACAAAGTTGTGTAAAATTAACAAAAGCTCGTTGGTGCAACTTAGTGCTAGATTATTTCTAAGTCTTAAATTCATTAGTTGGTCACATACACCCCGTTTCTTGTACAGCTGATATTCCGAAAAATTGTTATCTGGCTGTTATTATAATCTATCGCTGCTTTTGATTGAAATTATTACTTTACAAAGTTGTCTTAAAAACTACAAGACCTCGTTGATGCAGCTAGTGTAGATTATTTTCTAAGTCTTAATTTCGTTAGTTAATCACATACACCCCGTTTTTGCACAGCTGATATTCCGAAAAATTGTTATCTGGCTGTTATTATAATCTATCGCCTTTAATTGAAATTATTACTTTACAAAGTTGTGTAAAAATAACAAAAGCTCGTTGCTGCAGCTAGTGCTAGATTATTTTCTAAGTCTTAAATTCATTAGTTAATCACCTACACCGTTTCTTGTACAGCTGATATTCCGAAAATTGTTATCGGGCTGTTATTATAATCTATCGCTGCTTTTGATTGAAATTATTACTTTACAAAGTTGTGTAAAAATAACAAAAGCTCGTTGGTGCAGCTAGTGCGTTATTTTCTAAGTCTTAAATTCATTAGTTGATCACATACACCCCGTTTCTTGTACAGCTGATATTCCGAAAAATTGTTATCTGGCTGTTATTATAATCTATCGCTGCTTTTGATTGAAATTATTACTTTACAAAGTTGTCTTAAAAACAACAAGACCTCGTTGATGCAGCTAGTGCTAGATTATTTTTCTAAGTCTTAATTTCGTTAGTTAATCACATACACCCCGTTTTTGTACAGCTGATATTCCGAAAAATTGTTATCTGGCTGTTATTATAATCTATCGCTGCTTTTGATTGAAATTATTACTTTACAAAGTTGTGTAAAAATAACAAAGCTCGTTGCTGCAATAGTGCTAGATTATTTTCTAAGTCTTAAATTCGTGGATTAATCACCTACACCCCGTTTCTTGTACAGCTGATATTCCGAAAAATTGTTATCGGGCTGTTATTATAATCTATCGCTGCTTTTGATTGAAATTATTACTTTACAAAGTTGTGTAAAATTAACAAAAGCTCGTTGGTGCAGCTAGTGCTAGATTATTTTCTAAGTCTTAAATTCATTAGTTGATCACATACACCCCGTTTCTTGTACAGCTGATATTCGAAAAATTGTTATCTGGCTGTTATTATAATCTATCGCTGCTTTTGATTGAAATTATTACTTTACAAAGTTGTCTTAAAAACAACAAGACCTCGTTGATGCAGCTAGTGCTAGATTATTTTCTAAATTCTTAATTTCGTTAGTTAATCACATACACCCCGTTTTTTGTACAGCTGATATTCCGAAAAATTTGTTATCTGGCTGTTATTATAATCTATCGCTGCTTTTGATTGAAATTATTACTTTACAAAGTTGTGTAAAAATAACAAAAGCTCGTTGCTGCAGCTAGTGCTAGATTATTTTCTAAGTCTTAAATTCATTAGTTAATCACCTACACCCCGTTTCTTGTACAGCTGATATTCCGAAAGAATTGTTATCTGGCTGTTATTATAATCCTCGCTGCTTTTGATTGAAATTATTACTTTACAAAGTTGTATAAAACAAGAAAAGCTAAATTTGGTGCAACTAAATGCCCAAAATTATTTTCTAGTCTTAAAAATTATTCGTTAATCTACTACACCCGTTTCTTGTACAGCTGATATTCGAAAAAATTGTTATCAGGCTGTTATTATAATCTATCGCTGCTTTTGATTGAAATTATTACTTTACAAAGTTGTGTAAAAATAACAAAAGCTCGTTGGTGCAGCTAGTGCTAGATTATTTTCTAAGTCTTAAATTCATTAGTTAATCACACACCCGTTTCTTGTACAGCTGATATTCCGAAAAATTGTTATCTGGCTGTTATTATAATCTATCGCTGCTTTTGATTGAAATTATTACTTTACAAAGTTGTATAAAAATAAGAAAAGCTCGTTGGTGCAGCTAATTAGATTATTTTCTAAGTCTTAAATTCATTAGTTAATCACCTACACCCCGTTTCTTGTACAGCTGATATTCGAAAAATTGTTATCTGGCTGTTATTATAATCTATCGCTGCTTTTGATTGAAATTATTACTTTACAAAGTTGTCTTAAAAACAACAAGACCTCGTTGATGCAGCTAATTCTAGATTATTTTCTAAGTCTTAATTTCGTTAGTTAATCACCTACACCCCGTTTCTTGTACAGCTGATATTCCGAAAAATTGTTATCTGGCTGTTATTATGTCTATCGCTGCTTTTGATTGAAATTACTTTACAAAGTTGCCATAAAATAAGAAAAGCTCGTTGGTGCAATAATTGCTAGATTATTTTCTAAGTCTTAAATTCATTAGTTAATCACCTACACCCCGTTTCTTGTACAGCTGATATTCCGAAAAAATTGTTATCTGGCTGTTATTATAATCTATCGCTGCTTTGATTGAAATTATTACTTTACAAAGTTGTATAAAAATAAGAAAAGCTCGTTGGTGCAGCTAGTGCTAGATTATTTTCTAAGTCTTAATTTCACATTAGTTGATCACATACACCCCGTTTCTTGTACAGCTGATATTCCGAAAAATTGTTATCTGGCTGTTATTATAATCTATCGCTGCTTTTTGATTGAAATTATTACTTTACAAAGTTGTATAAAAATAAGAAAAGCTCGTTGGTGCAGCTAGTGCTAGATTATTTTCTAAGTCTTAAATTCATTAGTTGATCACATACACCCCGTTTCTTATACAGCTGATATTCCGAAAAATTGTTATCTGGCTGTTATTATAATCTATCGCTGCTTTTGATTGAAATTATTACTTTACAAAGTTGTATAAAAATAAGAAAAGCTCGTTGGTGCAGCTAGTGCTAGATTATTTTCTAAGTCTTAAATTCATTAGTTGATGCATACACCCCCGTTTCTTGTACAGCTGATATTCCGAAAAAATTGTTATCTGGCTGTTATTATAATCTATCGCTGCTTTTGATTGAAATTATTACTTTACAAGTTGTATAAAAATAAGAAAAGCTCGTTGGTGCAACTAGTGCTAGATTATTTTCTAAGTCTTAAATTCATTAGTTGATCACATACACCCCGTTTCTTGTACAGCTGATATTCCAGAAAATTGTTATCTGGCTGTTATTATAATCTATCGCTGCTTTTGATTGAAATTATTACTTTACAAAGTTGTATAAAAATAAGAAAAGCTCGTTGGTGCAGCTAGTGCTAGATTATTTTCTAAGTCTTAAATTCATTAGTTGATCACGCATACACCCCGTTTCTTGTACAGCTGATATTCCGAAAGAATTGTTATCTGGCTGTTATTATAATCCATCGCTGCTTTTGATTGAAATTATTACTTTACAAAGTTGTATAAAAATAAAGAAAGCTCGTTGGTGCAGCTAGTGCTGGAATTATTTTCTAAGTCTTAAATTCATTAGTTGATCACATACACCCCCGTTTCTTGTACAGCTGATATTCCGAAAAATTGTTATCTGGCTGTTATTATAATCTATCGCTGCTTTGATTGAAATTATTACTTTACAAGTTGTATAAAAATAAGAAAAGCTCGTTGGTGCAGCTAGTGCTAGATTATTTTCTAAAGTCTTAAATTCAATAGTTAATCACCTACACCCCATTTCTTGTACAGCTGATATTCCGAAAAATTGTTATCTGGCTGTTATTATAATCTATCGCTGCTTTTGATTGAAATTATTACTTTACAAAGTTGTATAAATAAGAAAAGCTCGTTGGTGCAGCTAGTGCTAGATTATTTTCACAAGTCTTAATTTCGTTAGTTAATCACCTACACCCCGTTTCTTGTACAGCTGATATTCCGAAAAATTGTTATCTGGCTGTTATTATAATCTATCGCTGCTTTTGATTGAAATTATTACTTTACAAAGTTGTATAAAAATAAGAAAAAGCTCGTTGGTGCAGCTAGTGCTAGATTATTTTCTAAGTCTTAAATTCATTAGTTGATCACATACACCCCGTTTCTTGTACAGCTGATATTCCGAAAAATTGTTATCTGGCTGTTATTATAATCTATCGCTGCTTTTGATTGAAATTATTACTTTACAAAGTTGTATAAAAATAACAAAAAGCTCGTTGCTGCAACTAGTGCTAGATTATTTTCTAAGTCTTAAATTCATTAGTTAATCACCTACACCCCGTTTCTTGTACAGCTGATATTCCGAAAAATTGTTATCTGGCTGTTATTATAATCTATCGCTGCTTTTGATTGAAATTATTACTTTACAAAGTTGTAAAAATAAGAAAAGCTCGTTGGTGCAGCTAGTGCTTTAGATTATTTTCTAAGTCTTAAATTCATTAGTTGATCACATACACCGTTTCTTGTACAGCTGATATTCCGAAAAAATTGTTATCACAACAGTGACTATGATATCGCTGCTTTTGATTGAAATTATTACTTTACAAAGTTGTATAAAAGCCGAAAAAGCTCGTTGGTACGGCTAGTGCTAGATTATTTTCTAAGTCTTAATTTCGTTAGTTATTACCTACACCGTTTCTTGTACAGCTGATATTCCGAAAAATTGTTATCTGGCTGTTATTATAATCTATCGCTGCTTTTGATTGAAATTATTGCTACAAAGTTGTATAAAATAAGAAAAGCTCGTTGGTGCAGCTAGTGCTAGATTATTTTCTAAGTCTTAAATTCATTAGTTGATCACATACACCCCGTTTCTTATTTTAGCTGATATTCCGAAAAAATTGTTATCTGGCTGTTATTATAATCTATCGCTGCTTTTGATTGAAATTATTACTTTACAAAGTTGTATAAAAATAACAAAAGCTCGTTGCTGCAGCAGTGCTAGATTATTTTCTAAGTCTTAAATTCATTAGTTAATCACCTACACCCCGTTTCTTGTACAGCTGATATTCCGAAAAATTGTTATCTGGCTGTTATTATAATCTATCGCTGCTTTTTGATTGAAATTATTACTTTGCAAAGTTGTATAAAAATAAGAAAAGCTCGTTGGTGCAGCTGATACGTTATTTTCTAAGTCTTAAATTCATTAGTTGATCACATACACCCCGTTTCTTACGCGCAGCTGATATTCCGAAAAATTGTTATCTGGCTGTTATTATAATCTATCGCTGCTTTTTGATTGAAATTATTACTTTACAAAGTTGTATAAAAATAAAGAAAAGCTCGTTGGTGCAGCTAGTGCTAGATTATTTTCTAAGTCTTAAATTCAATAGTTAATCACCTACACCCCGTTTCTTGTACAGCTGATATTCCGAAAATTGTTATCGGGCTGTTATTATAATCTATCGCTGCTTTTGATTGAAATTATTACTTTACAAAACTTGTGTAAAAATAACAAAAGCTCGTTGTTGCAACTAGTGCTAGATTATTTTCTAAGTCTTAAATTCATTAGTTGATCACATACACCCCGTTTCTTGTACAGCTGATATTCCGAAAAATTGTTATCGGGCTGTTATTATAATCTATCGCTGCTTTTGATTGAAATTATTACTTTACAAAGTTGTATAAAAATAAGAAAAGCTCGTTGAATTGCAGCTAGTGCTAGATTATTTTCTAAGTCTTAAATTCATTAGTTGATCACATACACCCCGTTTCTTGTACAGCTGATATTCCGAAAAATTGTTATCTGGCTGTTATTATAATCTATCGCTGCTTTTGATTGAAATTATTACTTTACAAAGTTGTCTTAAAAACAACAAGACCTCGTTGATGCAGCTAGTGCTAGATTATTTTCTAAGTCTTAATTTCGTTAGTTAATCACACTTTACCCCGTTTCTTGTACAGCTGATATTCCGAAAAATTGTTATCTGGCTGTTATTATAATCTATCGCTGCTTTTGATTAAATTATTACTACAAGTTATAAAAATAAGAAAAGCTCGTTGGTGCAGCTATTAGATTATTTTCTAAGTCTTAAATTCAATAGTTAATCACCTACACCCCGTTTCTTGTACAGCTGATATTCCGAAAAATTGTTATCGGGCTGTTATTATAATCTATCGCTGCTTTTGATTGAAATTATTACTTTACAAACTTTTTTATTGTAAAAATAACAAAAGCTCGTTGTTGCAGCTAGTGCTAGATTATTTTCTAAGTCTTAAATTCATTAGTTGATCACATACACCCCGTTTCTTGTACAGCTGATATTCCGAAAAAATTGTTATCGGGCTGTTATTATAATCTATCGCTGCTTTTGATTGAAATTATTACTTTAAAAAGTTGTATAAAATAAAGAAGCTCGTTGGTGCAGCTAGTGCTAGATTGTACTACCAAGTCTTAAATTCATTAGTTGATCACATACCCCGTTTCTTGTACAGCTGATATTCCGAAAATTGTTATCTGGCTGTTATTATAATCTATCGCTGCTTTTGATTGAAATTATTACTTTACAAAGTTGTATAAAAATAAGAAAAGCTCGTTGGTGCAACTAGTGCTAGATTATTTTCTAAGTCTTAAATTCATTAGTTGATCACATACACCCCGTTTCTTGTACAGCTGATATTCCGAAAAAAATTGTTATCGGGCTGTTATTATAATCTATCGCTGCTTTTGATTGAAATTATTACTTTACCAAAGTTGTATAAAAATGAAAAGCTCGTTGGTGCAACTAGTGCTAGATTATTTTTCTAAGTCTTAAATTCATTAGTTGATCACATACACCCCGTTTCTTGTACAGCTGATATTCCGAAAAATTGTTATCTGGCTGTTATTATAATCTATCGCTGCTTTTGATTGAAATTATTACTTTACAAAGTTGTCTTAAAAACAACAAGACCTCGTTGATGCAGCTAGTGCTAGATTATTTTCTAAGTCTTAATTTCGTTAGTTAATCACCTACACCCCGTTTCCTTTGTACAGCAGCTGATATTCGAAAAATTGGCCTCGGGCTGTTATTATAATCTATCGCTGCTTTTGATTAGAGTATTACTTTACAAAGTTGTGTAAAAATAACAAAGCTCGTTGGTGCAGCTAGTGCTAGATTATTTTCTATAAATTCATTTAGTTGATCACATACACCCCGTTTCTTGTACAGCTGATATTCCGAAAAATTGTTATCTGGCTGTTATTATAATCTATCGCTGCTTTTGATTGAAATTATTACTTTACAAAGTTGTCTTAAAAACAACAAGACCTCGTTGATGCAGCTAGTGCTAGATTATTTTCTAAGTCTTAATTTCGTTAGTTAATCACCTACTTACGTTTCTTGTACAGCTGATATTCCGAAAAATTGTTATCTGGCTGTTATTATAATCTATCGCTGCTTTTGATTGAAATTATTACTTTACAAAGTTGTATAAAAATAAGAAAAAGCTCGTTGGTGCAGCTAGTGCTAGATTATTTTCTAAGTCTTAAATTCATTAGTTAATCACCTACACCCCGTTTCTTGTACAGCTGATATTCCGAAAAATTGTTATCTGGCTGTTATTATAATCTATCGCTGCTTTTGATTGAAATTATTACTTTACAAAGTTGTATAAAAATAAGAAAAGCTCGTTGGTGCAGCTAGTGCTAGATTATTTTCTAAGTCTTAATTTCTAAATTAGTTGATCACATACACCCCGTTTCTTGTACAGCTGATATTCCGAAAAATTGTTATCTGGCTGTTATTATAATCTATCGCTACTTTTGATTGAAATTATTACTTTACAAAGTTGTATAAAAATAAGAAAAGCTCGTTGGTGCAGCTAGTGCTAGATTATTTTTCTAAGTCTTAAATTCATTAGTTGATCACATACACCCCGTTTCTTGTACAGCTGATATTCCGAAAAATTGTTATCGGCTGTTATTATAATCTATCGCTGCTTTTGATTGAAATTATTACTTTACAAAGTTGTATAAAAATAAGAAAAAGCTCGTTGGTGCAGCTAGTGCTAGATTATTTTCTAAAGTCTTAAATTCATTAGTTGATCACATACACCCCGTTTCTTGTACAGCTGATATTCCGAAAAATTGTTATCTGGCTGTTATTATAATCTATCGCTGCTTTTGATTGAAATTATTACTTTACAAAGTTATTGCTTAAAAACAACAAGACCTCGTTGATGCAGCTAGTGCTAGATTATTTTCTAAGTCTTAATTTCGTTAGTTAATACCTACACCCCGTTTCTTGTACAGCTGATATTCCGAAAAATTGTTATCTGGCTGTTATTATAATCTATCGCTGCTTTTGATTGAAATTATTACTTTACAAAGTTGTATAAAATAAGAAAAGCTCGTTGGTGCAGCTAGTGCTAGATTATTTTCTAAGTCTTAAATTCATTAGTTAATCACCTACACCCCGTTTCTTGTACAGCTGATATTCCGAAAAATTGTTATCTGGCTGTTATTATAATCTATCGCTGCTTTGATTGAAATTATTACTTTACAAAGTTGTATAAAAATAAGAAAAGCTCGTTGGTGCAGCTAGTGCTAGATATTTTCTAAGTCTTAAATTCATTAGTTAATCACCTACACCCCGTTTCTTGTACAGCTGATATTCGAAAAATTGTTATCTGGCTGTTATTATAATCTACTCGCTGCTTTTGATTGAAATTATTACTTTACAAAGTTGTATAAAAATAAGAAAAGCTCGTTTGTGCAGCTAGTGCTAGATTATTTTCTAAGTCTTAATTTCATTAGTTGATCACATACACCCCGTTTCTTGTACAGCTGATATTCCGAAAAAATTGTTATCTGGCTGTTATTATAATCTATCGCTGCTTTTGATTGAAATTATTACTTTACAAAGTTGTATAAAAATAAAGAAAAGCTCGTTGGTGCAGCTAGTGCTAGATTATTTTCTAAGTCTTAAATTCATTAGTTGATCACATACACCCCGTTTCTTGTACAGCTGATATTCCGAAAAATTGTTATCTGGCTGTTATTATAATCTATCACTACTTTTGATTGAAATTATTACTTTACAAAGTTGTATAAAAATAAGAAAAGCTCATTCCGTTGCAGCTAGTGCTAGATTATTTTCTAAGTCTTAAATTCATTAGTTGATCACATACACCCCGTTTCTTGTACAGCTGATATTCCGAAAAAATTGTTATCTGGCTGTTCTTCTTATAATCTATCGCTGCTTTTGATTGAAATTATTACTTTACAAAGTTGTATAAAAATAAGAAAAGCTCGTTGGTGCAGCTAGTGCTAGATTATTTTCTAAGTCTTAAATTCATTAGTTGATCACATACACCCCGTTTGTACAGCTGATATTCCGAAAAATTGTTATGCGAAAACATTTATTATAATCTATCGCTGCTTTTGATTGAAATTATTACTTTACAAAGTTGTATAAAAATAAGAAAAGCTCGTTGGTGCAGCATTAGTGTTCGTTATTTTCTAGTCTTAAAATTCATTAGTTGATCACATACACCCCGTTTCTTGTACAGCTGATATTCCGAAAAATTGGTATCTGGCTGTTATTATAATCTATCGCTGCTTTTGATTGAAATTATTACTTTACAAAGTTGTATAAAAATAAAGAAAAACTCAGTTGGTTACAGCTAGTGCTAAAGATTATTTTCTAAGTCTTAAATTCATTAGTTGATCACATACACCCCGTTTCTTGTACAGCTGATATTCCGAAAAATTGTTATCTGGCTGTTATTATAATCTATCGCTGCTTTTGATTGAAATTATTACTTTACAAGTTGTATAAAAATAAGAAAAGCTCGTTGGTGCAGCTAGTGCTAGATTATTTTCTAAGTCTTAAATTCATTAGTTGATCACATACACCGTTTCTTGTACAGCTGATATTCGAAAAATTGTTATCTGGCTGTTGTTATAATCTATCGCTGCTTTTGATTGAAATTATTACTTTACAAAGTTGTATAAAAATAAGAAAAGCTCGTTGGTGCAAGCTTAGTGCTAGATTATTTTCTAAGTCTTAAATTCATTAGTTGATCACATACACCCGTTTCTTGTACAGCTGATATTCCGAAAAATTGTTATCTGGCTGTTATTATAATCTATCGCTGCTTTTGATTCAAAAATTATTTTCAAAGTTGTATAAAAATAGAAAAGCTCGTTGAGGGTGCAGCTAGTGCTAGATTATTTTCTAAGTCTTAAATTCAATAGTTAATCACCTACACCCCATTTCTTGTACAGCATGATATTCCGAAAAATTGTTATCTGGCTGTTATTATAATCTATCGCTGCTTTTGATTGAAATTATTACTTTACAAAGTTGTATAAAAATAAAGAAAAACGATTGATTGCAGCTAGTGCTAGATTATTTTCTAAGTCTTAATTTCGTTCGTTAATGCCTACGTTTCTTGTGCAACTGATATTCCGAAAAATTGTTATCTGACTGTTATTATAATCTATCGCTGCTTTTGATTGAAATTATTACTTTACAAAGTTGTATAAAAATAAGAAAAGCTCGTTGGTGCAGCTAATTATGAATTATTTTCTAAGTCTTAAATTCATTAGTTGATCACATACACCCCGTTTCTTGTACAGCTGATATTCCGAAAAATTGTTATCTGGCTGTTATTATAATCTATCGCTGCTTTTGATTGAAATTATTACTTTACAAAGTTGTATAAATAACAAAAGCTCGTTGCTGCAACTAGTGCTAGATTATTTTCTAAGTCTTAAATTCATTAGTTAATCACCTACACCCCGTTTCTTGTACAGCTGATATTCCGAAAAATTGTTATCGGGCTGTTATTATAATCTATCGCTGCTTTTGATTGAAGTGTACTTGTAACTTGTAAAATAATAAAAAGCTCGTTGTTGCAGCTAGTGCTAGATTATTTTCTAAGTCTTAAATTCATTAGTTGATCACATACACCCCGTTTCTTGTACAGCTGATATTCCGAAAAATTGTTATCGGGCTGTTATTATAATCTATCGCTGCTTTTGATTGAAATTATTACTTTGCAAAGTTGTATAAAAATAAGAAAAGCTCGTTGGTGCAGCTAGTGCTAGATTATTTTCTAAGTCTTAAATTCATTAGTTGATCACATACACCCCGTTTCTTGTACAGCTGATATTCCGAAAAATTGTTATCTGGCTGTTATTATAATCTATCGCTGCTTTTGATTGAAATTATTACTTTACAAAGTTGTATAAAAATAAGAAAGCTCGTTGGTGCAGCTAGTGCTAGATTATTTTCTAAGTCTTAAATTCATTAGTTGATCACATACACCCGTTTCTTGTACAGCTGATATTCCGAAAAAATTGTTATCGGGCTGTTATTATAATCTATCGCTGCTTTTTGATTGAAATTATTACTTTACAAAGTTGTATAAAAATAAGAAAAAGCTCGTTGGTGCAGCTAGTGCTAGATTATTTTCTAAGTCTTAAATTCATTAGTTGATCACATACACCCCGTTTCTTGTACAGCTGATATTCGAAAAATTGTTATCTGGCTGTTATTATAATCTATCGCTGCTTTTGATTGAAATTATTACTTTACAAAGTTGTCTTAAAAACAACAAGACCTCGTTGATGCAGCTAGTGCTAGATTATTTTCTAGAAGTCTTAATTTCGTTAGTTAATCACCTACACCCCGTTTCTTGTATGATATTCCGAAAGAATTATTTATCGGGCTGTTATTATAATCTATCGCTGCTTTGATTGAAATTATTACTTTACAAAGTTGTGTAAAAATAGCAAAAGCTCGTTGGTGCAGCTAGTGCTAGATTATTTTCTAAGTCTTAAATTCATTAGTTGATCTACATACACCCCGTTTCTTGTACGTGATATTCCGAAAAATTGTTATCTGGCTGTTATTATAATCTATCGCTGCTTTTGATTGAAATTATTACTTTACAAAGTTGTCTTAAAAACAACAAGACCTCGTTGATGCAGCTAGTGCTAGATTATTTTCTAAGTCTTAATTTCGTTAGTTAATCACCTACACCCCGTTTCTTGTACAGCTGATATTCCGAAAAATTGTTATCTGGCTGTTATTATAATCTATCGCTGCTTTTGATTGAAATTATTACTTTACAAAGTTGTATAAAAATAAGAAAAGCTCGTTGGTGCAGCTAGTGCTAGATTATTTCTAAGTCTTAAATTCATTAGTTAATCACCTACACCCCGTTTCTTGTACGGCTGATATTCCGAAAAATTGTTATCTGGCTGTTATTATAATCTATCGCTGCTTTTGATTGAAATTATTACTTTACAAAGTTGTATAAAAATAAGAAAAAGCTCGTTGGTGCAGCTAGTGCTAGATTATTTTCTAAGTCTTAATTTCATTAGTTGATCACATACACCCCGTTTCTTGTACAGCTGATATTCCGAAAATTGTTATCTGGCTGTTATTATAATCTATCGCTGCTTTTGATTGAAATTATTACTTTACAAAGTTGTATAAAAATAAGAAAAGCTCGTTGGTGCAGCTAGTGCTAGATTATTTTCTAAGTCTTAAATTCATTAGTTGATCACATACACCCCGTTTCTTGTACAGCTGATATTCCGAAAAATTGTTATCTGGCTGTTATTATAATCTATCGCTGCTTTTGATTAATTATTACTTTACAAAGTTGTATAAAAATAAGAAAAAGCTCGTTGGTGCAGCTAGTGCTAGATTATTTTCTAAGTCTTAAATTCATTAGTTGATCACATACCCCGTTTCTTGTACAGCTGATATTCGAAAAATTGTTATCTGGCTGTTATTATAATCTATCGCTGCTTTTGATTGAAATTATTACTTTACAAAGTTGTATAAAAATAAGAAAAGCTCGTTGGTGCAGCCTAATTGCTAGATTATTTTCTAAGTCTTAAATTAGTTGATCACATACACCCCGTTTCTTGTACAGCTGATATTCCGAAAAATTGTTATCTGGCTGTTATTATAATCTATCGCTGCTTTTGATTGAAATTATTACTTTACAAAGTTGTATAAAAATAAGAAAAAGCTCGTTGGTGCAGCTAGTGCTAGATTATTTTCTAAGTCTTAAATTCATTAGTTGATCACATACACCCCGTTTCTTGTACAGCTGATATTCGAAAAATTGTTATCTGGCTGTTATTATAATCTATCGCTGCTTTTGATTGAAATTATTACTTTACAAAGTTGTATAAAAATAAGAAAAGCTCGTTGGTGCAGCTAGTGCTAGATTATTTTCTAAGTCATAAATTCATTAGTTGATCACATACACCCCGTTTCTTGTACAGCTGATATTCCGAAAAATTGTTATCTGGCTGTTATTATAATCTATCGCTACTTTTTGATTGAAATTATTATTTTACAAAGTTGTATAAAAATAAGAAAAGCTCGTTGGTGCAGCTAGTGCTAGATTATTTTCTAAGTCTTAAATTCATTAGTTGATCACATACACCCCGTTTCTTGTACAGCTGATATTCCGAAAAATTGTTATCAAGCTGTTATTATAATCTATCGCTGCTTTGATTGAAATTATTACTTTACAAAGTTGTATAAAAATAAGAAAAGCTCGTTGGTGCAGCTAGTGCTAGATTATTTTTCTAAGTCTTAAATTCATTAGTTGATCACATACACCCCGTTTCTTGTACAGCTGATATTCCGAAGAAAATTGTTATCTGGCTGTTATTATAATCTATCGCTGCTTTTGATTGAAATTATTACTTTACAAAGTTGTATAAAAATAAGAAAAGCTCGTTGGTGCAGCTAGTGCTAGATTATTTTCTAAGTCTTAAATTCATTAGTTGATCACATACACCCCGTTTCTTGTACAGCTGATATTCCGAAAAAATTGTTATCTGGCTGTTATTATAATCTATCGCTGCTTTTGATTGAAATTATTACTTTACAAAGTTGTATAAAAAATGAAAAGCTCGTTGGTGCAGCTAGTGCTAGATTATTTTCTAAGTCTTAAATTCATTAGTTGATCACATACACCCCGTTTCTTGTACAGCTGATATTCCGAAAAATTGTTATCTGGCTGTTATTATAATCTATCGCTGCTTTTGATTGAAATTATTACTTTACAAAGTTGTCTTAAAAACAACAAGACCTCGTTGATGCAGCTAGTGCTAGATTATTTTCTAAGTCTTAAATTCATTAGTTGATCACATACACCCCGTTTCTTGTACAGCTGATAATTCCGAAGAATTGTTATCTGGCTGTTATTATAATCCATCGCTGCTTTTGATTGAAATTATTACTTTACAAAAGTTGTCTTAAAAACAACAAGACCTCGTTGATGCAGCTAGTGCTAGATTATTTTCTAAGTCTTAAATTCATTAGTTGATCAGATACACCCCGTTTCTTGTACAGCTGATAATTCGAAAAATTGTTATCTGGCTGTTATTATAATCTATCGCTGTTATTATAATCTATCGCTGCTTTTGATTGAAATTATTACTTTACAAAGTTGTCTTAAAAACAACAAGACCTCGTTGATGCAGCTAGTGCTAGATTATTTTCTAAGTCTTAAATTCATTAGTTGATCACCACTTTACCCCGTTTCTTGTACAGCTGATAATTCCGAAAAATTGTTATCTGGCTGTTATTATAATCCATCGCTGCTTTTGATTAGAGTATTACTTTACAAAGTTGTATAAAAATAACAAAAGCTCGTTGGTGCAACTAGTGCTTTATTTTCTAAGTCTTATATTCATTAGTTGATCACATACACCTTACGTTTCTTGTACAGCTGATAATTCCGAAAAATTGTTATCTGGCTGTTATTATAATCCATCGCTGCTTTTGATTGAAATTATTACTTTACAAAGTTGTATAAAATAACAAAAGCTCGTTGGTGCAGCTAGTGCTAGATTATTTTCTAAGTCTTATATTCATTAGTTGATCACATACACCCCGTTTCTTGTACAGCTGATATTCCGAAAAATTGTTATCTGGCTGTTATTATAATCTATCGCTGCTTTTGATTGAAATTATTACTTTACAAAGTTGTCTTAAAAACAACAAGACCTCGTTGATGCAGCTAGTGCTAGATTATTTTTCTAAGTCTTAAATTCATTAGTTGATCACATACACCCCGTTTCTTGTACAGCTGATAATTCCGAAAAATTGTTATCTGGCTGTTATTATAATCCATCGCTGCTTTTGATTGAAATTATTACTTTACAAAGTTGTCTTAAAAACAACAAGACCTCGTTGATGCAGCTAGTGCTAGATTATTTTCTAAGTCTTAAATTCATTAGTTGATCACATACACCCCGTTTCTTGTACAGCTGATAATTCCGAAAAATTGTTATCTGGCTGTTATTATAATCCATCGCTGCTTTTGATTGAGTATTACTTTACAAAGTTGTATAAAAATAACAAAAGCTCGTTGGTGCAGCTAGTGCTAGATTATTTTCTAAGTCGCCATATTCATTAGTTGATCACATACACCCCGTTCTTGTACAGCTGATAATTCCGAAAAATTGTTATCTGGCTGTTATTATAATCTATCGCTGCTTTTGATTGAAGTACTTTACAAAAGTTGTCTTAAAAACAACAAGACCTCGTTGATGCAACTAGTGCTAGATTATTTTCTAAGTCTTAAATTCATTAGTTGATCACATACACCCCGTTTCTTGTACAGCTGATAATTCCGAAAATTGTTATCTGGCTGTTATTATAATCCATCGCTGCTTTTTGATTGAAATTATTACTTTACAAAGTTGTCTTAAAAACAACAAGACCTCGTTGATGCAGCTAGTGCGTTATTTTCTAAGTCTTAAATTCATTAGTTGATCAGATACACCCCGTTTCTTGTACAGCTGATAATTCCGAAAAATTGTTATCTGGCTGTTATTATAATCTATCGCTGTTATTATAATCTATCGCTGCTTTTGATTGAGTTATTACTTTACAAAGTTGTCTTAAAAACAACAAGACCTCGTTGATGCAGCTAGTGCTAGATTATTTTCTAAGTCTTAAATTCATTAGTTGATCACATACACCCCGTTTCTTGTACAGCTGATAATTCCGAAAAATTGTTATCTGGCTGTTATTATAATCCATCGCTGCTTTGATTAGAAGTATTACTTTCAAAGTTGTATAAAAATAACAAAAGCTCGTTGGTGCAACTAGTGCTAGATTATTTTCTATAAGTCTTATATTCATTAGTTGATCACATACACCCCGTTTCTTGTGCAGCTGATAATTCCGAAGAATTGTTATCTGGCTGTTATTAATCATCGCTGCTTTTGATTGAAATTATTACTTTACAAAGTTGTATAAAAATAACAAAAGCTCGTTGGTGCAACTAGTGTAGATTATTTCTAAGTCATATATTCATTAGTTGATCACATACACCCCGTTTCTTGTACAGCTGATAATTCCGAAAAATTGTTATCGGCTGTTATTATAATCCATCGCTGCTTTTGATTGAAATTATTACTTTACAAGGATTGTATAAAAATAACAAAAGCGCTCGTTGAATTTTTAATAGTGCTAGATTATTTCTAAGTCTTATATTCATTAGTTGATCCATACGTTTCTTGTACAGCTGATAATTCCGAAAAATTGTTATCTGGCTGTTATTATAATCCATCATGCTTTTGATTGAAATTATTACTTTACAAAGTTGTATAAAAATAACAAAAGCTCGTTGGGTCCAGCTAGTGCTAGATTATTTTCTAAGTCTTATATTCATTAGTTGATACATACCGTTTCTTGTACAGCTGATAATTCCGAAAAATTGTTATCTGGCTGAACTATTATAATCTATCGCTGCTTTTGATTGAAATTATTACTTTACAAAGTTGTCTTAAAAACAACAAGACCTGTTGATGCAGCTAGTGCTAGATTATTTTCTAAGTCTTAAATTCATTAGTTGATCACCCGTTTCTTGTACAGCTGATAATTCCGAAAAATTTGTTATCTGGCTGTTATTATAATCCATCGCTGCTTTTGATTGAAATTATTACTTTACAAAGTTGTCTTAAAAACAACAAGACCTCGTTGATGCAGCTAGTGCTAGATTATTTCTAAGTCTTAAATTCATTAGTTGATCACATACACTACGTTTCTTGTACAGCTGATAATTCCGAAAAAATTGTTATCTGGCTGTTATTATAATCCATCGCTGCTTTTGATTGAAATTATTACTTTACAAAGTTGTATAAAAATAACAAAAGCTCGTTGGTGCAGCTAGTGCTAGATTATTTTCTAAGTCATATATTCATTGATTGATCACATACACCCCGTTTCTTGTACAGCTGATAATTCCGAAAAATTGTTATCTGGCTGTTATTATAATCTATCGCTGCTTTAGTTCAAATTATTACTTTACAAAGTTGTCTTAAAAACAACAAGACCTCGTTGATGCAGCTAGTGCTAGATTAATACTTTCTAAGTCTTAAATTCATTAGTTGATCACATACCCCGTTTCTTGTATAGTAGCTGATAATTCCGAAAAATTGTTATCTGGCTGTTATTATAATCCATCGCTGCTTTTGATTGAAATTATTACTTTACAAAGTTGTCTTAAAAACAACAAGACCTCGTTGATGCAGCTAGTGCTAGATTATTTTCTAAGTCTTAAATTCATTAGTTGATCACATACACCCCGTTTCTTGTACGTGATAATTCCGAAAAATTGTTATCTGGCTGTTATTATAATCCATCGCTGCTTTTGATTGAAATTATTACTTTACAAAGTTGTATAAAAATAACAAAAGCTCGTTGGTGCAACTAGTGCTAGATTATTTTCTAAGTCTTATATTCATTAGTTGATCACATACACCCCGTTTCTTGTACAGCTGATAATTCCGAAAAAATTGTTATCTGGCTGTTATTATAATCTATCGCTGCTTTTGATTGAAATTATTACTTTACAAAGTTGTCTTAAAAACAACAGGAACCTCGTTGATGCAGCTAGTGCTAGGGTATTTTCTAAGTCTTAAATTCATTAGTTGATCACATACACCCCGTTTCTTGTACAGCTGATAATTCCGAAAAATTGTTATCTGGCTGTTATTATAATCCATCGCTGCTTTTGATTGAAATTATTACTTTACAAAGTTGTCTTAAAAACAACAAGACCTCGTTGATGCAGCTAGTGCTAGATTATTTTCTAAGTCTTAAATTCATTAGTTGATCAGATACACCCCGTTTCTTATGCAGCTGATAATTCCGAAAAATTGTTATCTGGCTGTTATTATAATCTATCGCTGTTATTATAATCTATCGCTGCTTTTAGTCCGAAATTATTACTTTACAAAGTTGTCCCAAAAACAACAAGACCTCGTTGATGCAGCTAGTGCTGAATTATTTTCTAAGTCTTAAATTCATTAGTTGATCACATACACCCCGTTTCTTGTACAGCTGATAATTCCGAAAATTCGTATCAGCTGTTATTATAATCACATCGCTGCTTTTTTGATTGAAATTATTACTTTACAAAGTTGTATAAAAATAACAAAAGCTCGTTGGTCGCAGCTAGTGCTAGATTATTTTCTAAGTCTTATATTCATTAGTTGATCACATACACCCCGTTTCTTGTACAGCTGATAATTCCGAAAAATTGTTATCTGGCTGTTATTATAATCCATCGCTGCTTTGATTGAAATTATTACTTTACAAGTTGTATAAAAATAACAAAAGCTCGTTGGTGCAGCTAGTGCTAGATTATTTTCTAAGTCTTATATTCATTAGTTGATCACATACACCCCGTTTCTTGTACAGCTGATAATTCCGAAAAATTGTTATCTGGCTGTTATTATAATCTATCGCTGCTTTTGATTGAAATTATTACTTTACAAAGTTGTCTTAAAAACAACAAGACCTCGTTGATGCAGCTAGTGCTAGATTATTTTCTAAGTCTTAAATTCATTAGTTGATCACATACACCCCGTTTCTTGTACAGCTGATAATTCCGAAAAATTGTTATCTGGCTGTTATTATAATCCATCGCTGCTTTTGATTGAAATTATTACTTTACAAAGTTGTCTTAAAAACAACAAGACCTCGTTGATGCAGCTAGTGCTAGATTATTTTCTAAGTCTTAAATTCATTAGTTGATCAGATACACCCCGTTTCTTGTACAGCTGATAATTCGAAAATTGTTATCTGGCTGTTATTATAAATCTATCGCTGTTATTATAATCTATCGCTGCTTTTGATTGAAATTATTACTTTACAAAGTTGTCTTAAAAACAACAAGACCTCGTTGATGCAGCTAGTGCTAGATTATTTTTTCTAAGTCTTAAATTCATTAGTTGATCACATACACCCCGTTTCTTGTACAGCTGATAATTCCGAAAAATTGTTATCTAGCTGTTATTATAATCCATCGCTGCTTTGATTGAAATTATTACTTTACAAAGTTGTATAAAAATAACAAAAGCTCGTTGGTGCAACTAGTGCTAGATTATTTTCTAAGTCTTATATTCATTAGTTGATCACATACACCCCGTTTCTTGTACAGCTGATAATTCCGAAAAATTGTTATCTGGCTGTTATTATAATCTATCGCTGCTTTTGATTGAAATTATTACTTTACAAAG